>JANVCC010000033.1:7379633-7545411 GCA_025345505.1 Todiramphus chloris collaris | reverse complement strand
GGGGGGGGAAGCAGAGGAGAGAGAGTACCACAATAAGGTCCTGGGTGAAAAAACACCTCAGCGCAGTAGGGGCTGTATGTTCAGAGCATGGGAAAGACAGGAATGAGGACTGGGGAAGGCGTATCCCCATAAGGATCTAAAGAGGATGTTTACTCCAGAAGCCTCTCTTCTGGATCTGAGCTGTCTGCTTGCTTCCTCTAAACAAGCTATCTTATTGTTTGTACATGTATACAACCCAAGGGGATCCTCCATAGCAAAAAAAAAAAAATTAATAGTTTGCATTATCCACACAGCTTGAAATGTGATATTTGTTTTCCCTTAAAGTGCACCAGAGACCTTTACCACACTACTGAGGTTAGGCTACCACTTGTCTGTACCAGTCCAGGTGATTTTTTTTTTTTTTTTTTCAAACACAAGTGCTATGTTTGCTCTCTTTCAGTCAGACAATACCAGTCTGACTTGATAGATTTTAATTTTTACTTCTTTCTATAGGGCTCACAATTTCATGTGTCAGTCCTTTCAGTAGTTTGGGAAAGTTATCTAGTGTACCTTCCACACTGAGCTCTCTGAATTCTTTCCACCTAAGACTGTAAAATTCTATTCTAACCATTTCTAGATACTTTTGCCATTAGGCAAGCTTCTTTTATTCCCAGCTTCTACTGGGAAGTGAACTATCCTAAGTGAAACCTAATGTAAAAGAGTAATTTAGTTTGGAGAGAATACAGATATTATTATTAACCTAATCCTCTTTTCTTTGTTCTTTCTTTATTGTTGTGAGCAGAGAACTAGCAGATGGGTAGTTTCCACTTCCTCTGGAAAAACATTTTCGATAAAACTGACCGTGGTCTTCCCCTTACTTCAGCATTACGAAAATGTTTGTTTTCTCCTTAATATGAGAGGTGTTCAAAACATGCTTCTTGATAATGCTTGATTTTATTGAGCACAAAGCAGTCTTTGTGTAAAGGATACATAGAAAAAAAAAAGGTAAAATCTTTCTTTATGATTAGATGTCTTAGAAATAGAAATTAGAGTATTGTTGCTACAAATCTTTTACTAAAGTATCAGTACACACATTTTTTCATTGATATCAATGAGAAAAAAAGTGACGAATACAAAAGACAGAGAAAAACATCACTGCTAATGTGTATGTTGTACCTACTGTACAATTACATTATCATATTTTATTGTATAGAATGTACATTATAGTTTGCAGTATATATACATCCTATGTTAGATGTTGGCCCTAATGAATATGAAAACAAAATTTCAGATAACATTCTGTTTCAATTAATGGAAAATTTGTGTGGCAAAATTTTCACATATAATACTTTTTCTATTAAGAATATATCAATATTTTTCCCCTTGCACATCATTCCAATCCATTTTTAAAAATAAAAGAATGTATTTCTTAGCATAGTATAATCTTCAAATTGCTGTGGGGGCTTGTGGGATTCAAACATTTCATTTCTTTCTAATTTTTCTTCCCCTGGTATTTAACAATCATGATAACTGATTTTAAAACCTTGAACTCAAGAAGAAACATGGGGTTTGAGTTAGAAGATTGTTCAGTATGTTAGTGAAACCAAATGATAATATTTACACAGTGTATCTTTTTTCTTTCACTGGAATTTTTCCTTTCTGCTTTTTATACTTATCCTTTCCATATAGTGGCTGTATTCTGATCTGAGTTGCATTTTTGGGCTTCTGATGTTTGCATTTTCTATCCATAATTAATATCTGATATTAATATACTTTAATAATCTTTATGAACGACTTAAAATACTACAGTTCCCCATGGGTTGTTTGGGGCTATTTTTATGACCTAGTGCACTTTTAGCAAGAGAACAATCTCCACTCAGAGCCACTTGGAGCACAGCAAAGCCCTTTCTTCTTCTCTCCTTTGTGCTCCCCTCCATTCCTCTTCCCTCACCACCAGCAAGATGACCCAGGAAGGAGTTTTCCTCTCTTGTTCTGTCCAATTCCATTTTCATCCTTAGAAAAAGCAAGAACTCACCAAACTGCATCTTGCAGGGGTCTTTGCAGACTTCTGGAGCACAATATGAGTCTCTGTCCTTCCACTGATAATTTGTTGAATATCTCATTGAATTGTCAAGGTTGATTTTCTTTTTCTTTCTGCCCCTTTTACATATTCTCTTTGTCCTGATCACTCATCTTCTCTTCCTTGTCCAAGGTCATTTGCTTGTCTTTCCATTGAGCCTCTTGTAACTAACATACCCATAAACAGATATGCCCCTTGTAGCCTGACGCAGACAATCTAGCTGAAGTTACATCTAAGCTGGTCTTACCTAAAGAGTTTGTTCTCTGCAAACAGCTGACAGATCTGTTATCAAGGGATAGCAGAAAAGTAGTTCATGTTTCTAAATTCACAGTAACAAGAATGCTAAAGAGGAATGAACAACTACACTTGCAAATAAGAATCTCATATCAGTTTTTAAAGTTTTTAGGTCATTGTATCCAGAAGAAATTCCCTATAGGTTCAGTGAATAAGCTTTCTGGAGGAAAGACAAGTCAATAGTCTTAAAACAGGGTGAGGAATGCTGGCAAGCAAATCATGCCAAATCTGAGAAGAGGCTGAAATGCAACAGTAAGAATAGCAGGCTGGGAACTAGATACAGCCCTTATCTTTTTCAGAATTTGCTGTTTGTTCGTTGTGAGTTGTTTTTTTTTAAGTAAAAAGGAGAAAGATGGGTGATGTTCAGCTGACTTAATATCATCAACAGTTGCTGCTTCTCTGGGGACTGGAAGCAGTAAATTGCACGCTTCTTTGAACAGCCCACAGCAGGAGTGGTTCCTCTGACATTTGACCACAGAAATGGGCTCCTGGGAGGGATCTTGCTGGACCTGCAGAGTTGAGCTCTGGGCTATGAGGAAGGTGGGAGCTAAAGAGGAACACAGTGCTGAGACTTTCCATGGCAGCACCAAGTAAGTATTGCACCATAGAAGGGCCCACCTCAAGTCAGAAGGGTGAGGTTGTGGTCCCCAGGACCCCAGCGTAGGTTTCCAGGCTAAGCCACTTTCTGGTAGGAGCAGCTCAGCATGTGTGCTAGGTCTTGAAAAAGGAACAGTCTAGCTCATGTCTTCAGATAAAGAGGTATGTCTGATGAGGACTTTGTCCAGGAGTTATTACTGCTATGTTCTAAATCTAATTCTTGTGCATTGTGTATGTGTGGTGACCCACAGTCATAATAAGTCTGCCTTCTTTTTTTTCAGACAATAATGGATGCAGTGATTCTGGAACAGATCTTGGTTGTTTTAGATACTGTTGTAAGTGAATAATAGCAGAATAGAAATTGCTTCCTTCCCTCTTATTTCATCCAAGTTTTTTCTAATCTATCTTCAGTCCTCACTACCTCTCTAAAAGCTCACATGATTTGTGCTTGGCCAAATCTTGGAAAACTGCATTATTGCTCTTTTTCTGCCATTAGCAGTCGTCTTCTCCTTTATCTCCAACAGCTGTCATTTGCCTTCTAGGTCTCTAGTAATTCACATGAAGAATTTTTCTCAGCTACCTTTTTTTTTTTTTTTTTTTTTTTGTGGTCTCACATTCGCATCAGTCTCTTTTGCTTCTTTCTTCACAGAAGTTTCTCCTGACAGACATGAAAGGTGCTCCCATCACACCTACCTGCAAGCTGCTATGGCTCATAAATACTAGGAAGGAGTGAGTTACAGTGTCACCAGAAACCAGGTGACACACAAACACCTTCTAAGCAGTAGATGATCATTGTCTTATAAACAAAAAAAGAAAACTTCTTTTTATAGAAAATAGCAATTAACTGATGTCAAAAGCAAAGGAAATTTGGAGGTTTCTCTGTTTTTATCGAACTAAATAACAAAGAGCACTGAGATCAATGGTTTTAAATCTTCTTACAGAACATAATATTTTTACTCAGTGCAGAACTGGGACTATTTCTCTCCAAAAGACATACAACCTCAAATAAAATCTAATGCAATAAACCAGCAATTTGAACTCTGAATTTTTTCCAATATATGGCTACAGAGACCTATAATCACTGATGCTGCATTATTAAATTGAAGTTTAAAAAGATGGATAAAGAAATAATATCTAAATGGATATCAGTGGAAAATAGAATTATTTAAGTAGACTCATCTCCTAGGTGGATAAAAACGAGATATTCAGGTAATTTTCAAAATGCAAAGCTGTCTTATACAATGGAGACAGCTAAAAAGTACCATTTGCTAGCCTGCAGTGAATGATTTGTAGTCATCAGGATCCTGCAGGTAATTGAGGATATCTGCATCAACGTATTCTGCACTACTGCAAGAATATTATTGTGATGAACTGGCGCCCACGTACGAGTGTAATTGCCCTCTAGTGCACAGCCTTGGAACTGATCCCAGCTGTGCCATAGGACCGCACTGCTCAAGAAGGTAAAAAGATCCTGAAAAAACATCTGAAAAGGTGGATGCCAAAAACAAACTCCTGTGGCGTCAGGAGGTTCTGGGGAGCTATTGATGCGATAAGAGAGGGAATCCAGTTAGTGCACACCAAAACCGTCCTTTGGTCTGAACCAACACACAGTAAATGGAGATGACTGGGGGATTTGCTTCAAAACCTCAGGGCTCCTACAAGCCCAAATGCTAACACAGACATGGCCATTAGGAGCCTAGATAACCGTGGGCCTCTCGTTCTGCATCACTTGTTTGTTTGTATTTTGTTTGTTCTGCATCAGTCGTTTGTGCACGGTCATGTTTCACAGGAGGCTCAGAGTGCAGTTCCATAACCTACTTTTGCTACAAGCAAAATCTACTATTTCCATTAGCAATGACAAAAAATGAAATGTTCTGAAGGTGCTAATTCTTTCCTCAAGACAATGATCCCTGTGTTCCCCATGCAGACCACAGATAAAATCCTCTCTGCTCTAGTGAGCAAACATTGAACTAAAGTCCACAAGTAAGTTCATAGCTCCAGCTTCCAAGTTGGGTATTTTCTTTGTGTTACTTCTCGTTATGTAAGACATAAGGATTTGCCAGTAAAGGAAATTAATTTCTAGATGAATCATTGCACAACACAAAGCTTTGTCTCTTTATGGGAAAGAATTATTTGGTGACTTGTCTAGTTCACATATGCATCTCACTAGTGGTTTATTCAGAGATCTGAGTCCCCTGTTGGTCCTGATACTGCATCTGGTGCTCTAGTTAGTGTGGCTCTTGCATGCTTATCTGCCTTCTCTCTGCTTTACTCAATGTTACCTGACAATTATCCCATGGCCTCTAAGGGGTTGATTGTTGCTAGTGTTTCAGTTCCTTGATTGCTGTGACAAGGTGCTATGGATGAGGTAGGAATAAAATAATGTAAAGACTGTAATTCAGTGTGTTTTCTAAATTTTCCCTTGGTTCATTCTCTCCTCCATCACTCACATCTCCATCTCACTTCTAAGCCCAATGGTCAGTTTCAACCACATTTGTTAGAGTTTCCCACAAGTACTGTAAAAACTGGTGGTTAGGAAGAGGAAGAGTTTCCCACAAGTACTGTAAAAACTGGTGGTTAGGAAGAGGACAGGGAGGCCCAACATTGAGTTTCTCCCAAGACTGAAGCTCCAACTTCAGCCCACCAGGGCCTGTTTTGCTCAGCCTAGGCGTTGGCCAGTCAGCAGCCACATAGCTTGAAACCCCTCAGTAGTGCAGCTGGGAGACTGTAGAAGGTATCAGGGCCATGGAAGTGATTTGTTTGTTTAATTATTCACAGACAGAAGCGCGGTTACACAGCAGAGGGAAGGTACTGATACTATGGCAGTGTGAAGATGTGAGGGTGAGATATATCAGTAACCAGCTTCATTCATTTAACTGTCTGTGGAATAGCCTGACAATGGTAATAGAGTGGACAGCTGAGTCCCTGTCATCCTCCCCAGGCAACTGGAGCTTCTACAAAAGCTGCATTAGTGCCAGCCTTACAGCAGCATCCTGACCCTGCTTAGTCACACAGACACAGCCCCCATCTCCTCCCCCAGCAGAACTAGAAGGAATGGAAGGCAACTATTAAAGGAATCTTAACAAAAATAAAAATCTCCTAGCCTGATTTAACTGCTCTCGTGTGCTCTAGCTGCAAAGTAATAGTTCACTGCTGTTTTAATTAAGCTGCCTTTTCTTGATTGCTTCAGTCTTAATTCCAGTTTGCAAGGATGAGTTGCCCGTTCTTTGCACCTCACTACACTTCCCTATAACAATCTGTGTTCAAGTTGTTGAATCTTCTTAAGGTCTTTCCAGTATGGGATGAAGTCTGCATTCCTTTCAAGTCAGTGGTAAAATTCCTACTGTCTTTCACAGAATTTTGTCCATAGTGATTTCAGTATACATCATCTCTTCTCCATTTGTCTTTATGTAAGACCTGATCAAAGTTTTAAATCTGCCAAAGCTGTATCTGAGAGTTTTCACTCCTAAAAATAAGATCTACATGCTTTTCAGTTGTCAACTTAAGAGAAAAAGGTCAATTTCTGCAGAACATTTTCCTGGTTTTTGCAGCATTGTCCTTCCTTTCAGAAAGAATAAATACATTTCCAATGCAGTTAGATCCTTTCTACAATAGCACCTGGCCTCTGCCACCAGACATTTGCAGAAAAACTGTGTTATTACATTTAAATTTCCAAGACTCAGTAGCCAGCAAGTTGCTGGAGTTCTATTATAGTTGTGATACATGAACTGCACATTGTTATGGTAATGACTATTTTTTTTCTTCCCTTTGAAGTAGCAGTGTAAATACAAAGAATATCATATTGGTCTTGGAATGATATCTCCTTTGCTTCCATTCTGTGTACCACACAGTAATCAGAATTGCATAAGAAAAAATTAAAACACGATATAGCTCATTCAGTGTTCCTGCTAGCTTAACAAAGGTCAAAACTAAACCAAAGCATCTGTAAGCACTAACTTCAAAATAAGTTAAGGGAAATATAAATCATACTTTACCTGGCAATCAGCCATGACACCCAGGTAGCTGGTCTTCAGGTTCAAGGATGACCTTGGGGCAGAATCCAGATCTATACAACTGTGCTCTGAAAACATCATGGTGGTTTACAGTGGTGGTAAAAAAACAACATTGTTTCTTCATATAGTCATCATAAAATATTACAGCTGACCAGATGGTGGAGCAATTACATTTCCATAGTTCTGAATGGCTATTTAGCTTATCCACTTGTGAACTGTTAATTAAAATTGGAAAATATATAATTCACATCCAAAGGGAAGACATAACTATATGTGATGTGCTTAAACAAAGACCCAAAAATTTTATTAAACCAGAGATCCATTTCCTTCGCATTCCCACCCACCCTAGTAAAAAAGAAACAAACAAACAAAAAGTCTTTGACAATAGGGCTTTGCCATAAACAGATGAAAGGCAGGAAATTCGGGAGCTGAGCTGTCCTGAGAGCACACGTGCATAACACATGGCATTGTTTGCTGCAAGTGAACTGAACCCCTCCAGCTGCATGGGTGAACACAGGCTGCCCTGAAGATCACTCATACACACAGAGAAAGGGCTGAGCTGCTGTGTGAACGTATCCCACTCGCCTGGAACCAGATAGCATTGACACTAACAACACCTTGTGCCATTAGGTCACATTGGTGTGGGTGTTTGTCTTAACTAAGCTGCAATGGATAGTTTGTGGGTTCAGCTTTATGCAATAATTAACCAATGTGCTATTAAATTCTATTACAAGCTAAGGTTTCATTTAGCCAAATAGATGTACAGTTCAAAATACTTATCTATTAGGGTAATGATATATTCCTATATTGTTATAAAGTGAATTTTTGCACCATTACCTTGACATGAGTGTACACAAGAGCAAATTCATTAACAAACAAAGGAGTCTTAGGGCTGAAATGAATACAGCAGGGACCTTTTTAGAAAGAGGCAATATGTCTTATTGAATAGTCTAATTTAAATGGACACAGAACAGACACTACATTTTATGGCTGAAACAGATGAGAGCAGAGAGGAGTTTAATGTAACTTAATGTGTTCACTTTAAATGTCCTTTTTCAGTTAATTCATGTTAAATTTCCTGAGTGACTCTGTGCAGACTAACCCTCAGGCTTCTGAAAACAGGGCTGTGATGTGCTAGTGGTCCTCAGCACCCACCCAGCCTCCAGATGAAGCCATTTGAGTCTCAGCCCTTCTGTGGTATCTCTCCTTTGAAAGGGTAAGGCACAGGTTCCCCAGCACTGCCCAGCCACAGCCACAGTGTGCCCTGTGGTACCAGAGGGCAAGGAGAATGTGCATGCTTGCCAGTGTGGTCTGTGCCGTGCCCTGTCTCCCTTTTCCCCTTGCCTGATGAATCACGATCCTAATTCTGCTGGAGGACTGCAACTGCCTCAGACCTGTATGGGTCCTCTTTGCCTATGGAGCAGGAAAACACAGTCTGCTCTTATTGTCCATGAAGCTAAAAATACCTGAACCAGCTCAAACAAGAAAATGTAAAGAAAAAAGTTAGGGAGACCTGTGTCACATCCACCATACAATGACTTTGGTCACTAGAAGAGCTCTGTAGTTGAGATGACCTTGGTAACCTGTTTTCATTGAGAAAAAACAGACTTCAATAACTGGAGTTTGATGTCATTTGAAAACAATTAACAAGTTGCTTTTATAGTTTACCTACTGGGGGTGCTCAATGCACATTACTGATCATTTCTGACCATTGGATTTGTCAGTCATTTTTAAGTCCTCTTCCTCTTAAATGTAAAATGTTTGAGGGAGCCACAGTAGAAGTGACCGGGATGCCTATACCCCAGTAGCTGCACCATTGCTGCTTAGGAGGAATCATCCGAGTATGTAATTCACATTTTTTCTTCAAAGAATTTCTGAAGTGTGTCCTGTTAAAGTACCCTATGACACTACCTTAAAATATATGGAAGTATATGTTAGAAATAATGTTCCTATCCATTATGGAAGATCTTTAACTTAAAACGCTCTCCCATAGAGACTACTCTTTAAGACTTGTCCCCTATTTCTGACAGGAAGCTCACAGCTTTGTGCCTTTCCTTACTTCAGACTCCCAGGCTCTGCTGAACAGTCCCTCTCACAGAGCAGCCCTCCTGCTCTTGTCTGGGGAGGAGATCACAACAAGAGTCTTCTCAGTCCACTGAGCAAGAGCACTGCTCTTTTAAACAACAGATACTTGACTTCCCAGGCAATCTCTGGGGCAGTAATTGGAGGTAAATAAAATGGCAAGCGATTAGCTAAAGCAATCTGTTTCCTTGTTGTGGAAATTTCTGAATGCAAGAGCTCCTCCTCACAACACCTGGCTCCTCAGTTAGGACTTATTAAGGTTGTTTCCTGATGATTCCTCAGACATTCATTGTCATTTCCTGGCTCCTGTATCCCCTTCTTTTAATGCTGTGGCTGTCCTATAAAAGTATCTCAGGAAGTTTGAACTCTGCCTTGTATGGCACTACCAGCACATAGAAAACCAGCACCTGCATTCATATCCAAAGACCTGGATGGAGTTGTACAACCTGCCCTCAAGCCTGTTTTTACCTCTGTGGCTTCACTCCCAAATCAGTGAAAGTTAGCACATGATGTACATAGGAAGAACTGGATTTCTTAGTAGCATTAGAAGGCATGAGCTTTCAACAAAAAATAAGGGACAAAAGCAGAACTAACTGCTGCCTCTTTTTTGATCCACGTCTGTAATAGTCAGGAAAAGAGAGTCCATGCTCCAAGATCAGAGCAGGCTCAAACCTTCACACCAGGGAAGGCCAAGAGGTTTGGTTTCTATTTTTAACACTATGTTTATAGTGAAAAGCGAGTTTGGTCTAGCTGTACTTTACAGAAGATGCATCTTTAAGTGGGAACTATACAAAACATGCTAGTACTCGGAAATCCCATGTTTAAGAGAGCTATAATTAGCATTGGATGGAAATGCTTAAGTGACAAGAATTGCAGGTACCATCCTCACTTTTCTTCATTTGGAGGATCCCAAGTTACTTCACAGTGAATTACTGTAGGAAGATTTTGGTGGCCATTTTTTGTTCAGTGGGGTTTGCCCTCATTCTGTATTTCATGAAGTGGGGCATCCACATGACTGCGTGTGCTTTGAAGAGAACAACTGACACCACCCTACCGAGACAGTCTGTGGATATGACCTTTAGCAATATGTTAACAGTCCCACTTGCAGGCTATTTGCAGGAATCAGTTTTTCTTTTCTTCACTTCAAAGTTGGATGCTGAATTATACGACTCTCCAATTCTTTTGACTGGTCTTTCTGTTCTCTGAAGACTGACTCATTTCCTGTATTTGAATAAGATAGTAAAAGTGGATATAAAATATTATTTTGCAATTGTAATCAGAATAGCTCTCAGCGCAGATATTAATAGTGAATTCTAAGACTCTGCCCAATAACAGCTGAGTTTATGGTTTCATGGACTAGATTCTGCTCTCATTTATTTCACTGTAAACCCAGAGTAATTCCCAGAAGTCAATGGACTTGCTCTGGATTTCTGCAAAGATAGCCGAGGTCTGCCTCTTGGTCTGTGTGTCTGCTGCGGTGGTGAGGGTGACATTATCAGTTTGGGTATATGAATCAGGGTGTAGACGAATCAGGCAAAATTAAAAGCAGATCATTCTCTAAACAGAAACCTCTCCTTTTTAGCTTCATGTTTAGAAAGAGATCCATTATCTCACTGCTCTTCTGACCCAGGTAGGTCCTATTTAAAATCTATCACCTCTATTTTCACTGGAGTTCATACAATATTCTCCAAAACACTGAAGCATGAAAACTTCATCAAAACAGAGGTGCAGAAAGAACAGGCAGAAATGAGGTATGTTTTATCAGCAAATCATCTGAATCTTAGTACTTTTAAGGAGAGGCTGTTGAGCAAGAGCTCTTTTGGAATGCAGTTCGTCTGTTAATTCTTGATTTTGTCAGCTGCTGTGTTGCTTCAGACTTCGCAGAAGTGTGTGTATATTCACATGTGCGTTTGAAGCAGTGTGGGAGAAGCTTGCACTGAATCTTGTTTTGATGGTTGGAGTTGAGAGGCCGAACTGCAGAGTGTAGTTCTGAAATTTACCTCTCTCATTAATTCAGATCAGAAGTGTTCCTTTGGCACAACTGCTCTAAGCATACAGAGGAAAACCATCAAAACTGGTAACACATTAGAATTTCATCCCATGCCAGTTGTTTCTTCTTTTGATGCAGACATCTATCACAGCTTCTTTATTCATCCTAAAGAAGGAAGAGTAAACACAAACTTGCCTTTGCTGAGACTAAAGCAAATAGAGGAGACTCTACACTGCCTCAGGTTGGGACAACCACTGCAATACACATTTTGAGTTACTCTTCGGACTCAGAGGTTAGATATGAAATACAGAGCTTCATATTTCCACATCAGCCCCTCAATTCTGCAGTAACTCAAGGATACCTTTGATGTCTTTTTTTGTGGACTACAGTGTGCACAGTACATTGGTGATCTGCTTGTTTCCTAGTGTGTATGTTTTCCATGTTTCAGAGATCGACACGTTATCAACGAACCTTCTAGGAGAACCAGAAGTGAAACAAACCACAGAAGACAAACTGGTCTCTTAGGGCTAGACACATTAAAGCCAGCAATTAAGTAACTTTTCTGAGATCAGTATCTTACCCAGAAATGTCACTCCAGACATATGTTAAGAATACTATCAGGCTTTTTTAAGTTGCACAGGGATGCAAGAGCATTCTGCAAGCCCCTGGTGGGACTCAGTTGTCCAAAGTTAACAACACAAGCTGGGATTTAGCTGCACTTAAAAGCTTCCTGTGTATTCCTGGACATTGCAAAACAATGGATTTTGAAGCATGGTTACAGGCTGGTTGCTCAAGCTGGATTTTGAAGCAGTGCTGTGAGAGGTTTGCTCATGTTTAACCTGGTGCTGTGCCCAGATCCAAATCATATCAGACCTGTGATTAAACCAACAGGATAGACACAGTAATTTAGACAGCGGTCACATGTCCAAGGTTCTGCATATCCCACCCCCAGTGTTTGCACACCCAGTGGATTTCAGGAATCTGTACTTACAGAGGGAACAAGTTCTAGGGAAAATGAGAAAAGTTGCTGATCATTTGTGCCAAGATTTGCAAACACTACCTATAATTAAGCGTGGGGGCTGACATAGACGTGGGATATAGGAAATGGTAAGCAAGAGGTTCTCAGAATTCTAGGATTCACAGAGGTCTTAATGAGGTGCCAGAGATATGGGGCTGACTGGGAATTGCCATGTCACAGTCCACTGACACCTTCTAAGGGAAAGGAGAGGAAAGGCAGTCTGGTGTTGAGGTCATGTTAAAGAGTCTGCAAAGGTCAGGGAAGTTCAAGGTTCTGTTTTGACACATGTCAGTCTGCATGGATGACATACAGTCTTCATGCCACCTCAGCTTCTCAGCTGGACATCTGGCTCCTGGGCCTTCTAGATGATCCTAAGAGCATTATTGGCATAACCAATGCCAACATGACTGCCTCAAATCCTTAGACCGCTGCTAAGCCCACTGCCTGCCCCTGCAGCCCTTACAGCCACCAATAATATGGCTGAAGGCCCTGGTCCTCTTGGGGAGGAATTCTCCCTGGAACAGCGAGTATGTACGACACATGCCAAACAATAATGAACTACTCAATTACCTATATGGAACTGTGGGAGGTACAGCTGATGGACCTAGCTATATGACAAATCATTGTTAAAGTTGGGTTTAAGAATTACACCATTTCAGTGTGTCATCTCTTGTCAGACTCTACCTGTTCAGAGGACCCTTGCAAGGGATTCTCACTGGGTACTACTGTAGTGCGGACAGCTGTCAATTCTTGTAAGGAGGTCTACAGGCAGAAATATTTTAATAATAGAGTGTTTGTCTCTTTTGGATGCTGTGTAAGAGCAAGGAGGCTTTGCCTGTGCTCTTCTCACCTTATGTGAGACAAGGCAACTGGGAGTGGTCCAGTGCCTGTAGGAGCTTATAATTCTGGCAGAAAACAACTAACGTGATGCTTGACAATACAGCTCTAAGGGGCAGGAAACCTTTCTTGTCCAAAAAGAAAAGATGATTATGTGTTTCTTGTATGTCATATTATGTATATAAAACTTAATTCAGGGGGGAAAAAAAAGGTGCTAAAATATGTTTGGCACATACAATAAAATGAAACAATGGGTATAATCTGACATGGAGTTAGTCAGGTACAGCTATTTCTTAATGTTATCTGTCTCCCCTCGTTTTGACTGTGAATGCAGTTGTATTTCCAAATATGTACTTGCTGATGTTTTCATTTCTTCAGAGCTGATGACATAAAAGATCTTTGCACTGGGTATGCTATTTGCTGAGGAAAATTCCACTTGAACTCCAGAGCAATCTGAAGAATTCTGACAGAAAGTTTGAGGGGGGAGGATTTTGCTTTGCACCCTCTCTTGACTAAGGTCTGCTCCCTTTGAAATCAGCCGTAAAGCTAACATTGATTCAAATGGAAGTGTAAGTAAATTGACCATGATTACTTTTGGAAGCCCTGCCCTGAAAATACTGAGTTCACAAAACTCCTAATTTTATTTCTCCTGCTACTTTATGCCTTACAGTTCAAAAAGAAAGACCTGCCTACTTAAATTGTCATTAGTGTGAGTTAAATTCATTTATTATAATATCTTTTAATGAGCAGTGTTATTTCCCTTAGATTTGTACAGACTAGAAAAAGTAATGCTTTCAAGAGATTGCACCTTGGAAAAAGAAAGGAAACTCTGTGCTAATGTTGAAACAACTTATTTTAACATTTCAGAACAGGTTTTGATAATGTTTACGTGAGTTTTAAGAACCAATATGTAAATAGAAGCAATATTAATTTTAAAATACAAATTTGAAAGAAATGTTTAAATTATTTAATGAAAGGATTCTTAAATTATTTAAAGGATTCTTACCTGGAAAAAATTTTCTGCCTCATTTGCTGGCTAAATTAAATCTGTTTGAATTCCATTTTGAAACTTTCAAGAAAATAGAAAATACAGCTCCTGTCAGTTGCAGTATGTGGGACATGTTTTCCTTAGCATTGAGGAATTGATTGTTATATCTGCAGAGTTGTACTCTATTTAACAAGATTTGTAATAACATGGTCAAAGACAAGGTATTTATGTCTTCTGGAAGTTGGAATGTTGCTTCTACCTTTAAGGAAGGGACATGCCTTTTGGAAAACATAACTGGGGATAAAATTAATTGACCTCTTAGTGTGGGAGTTGGCAGCTGAGAAGTTTTTGGGTGGATCAGTGGGGAAAAACTAAGCAGAAGCCAGAGCCCTAATATTAAGCAGTTGTGAGACTGCTACTGCAAAAAGAGCTTGTGTTTGTCTTTCTGCCCTTGCAAAGGACCCTGACACAGAAAAGAGATACAAGAAAAAATCTGGGAGATCTGTCTATGGTAAGAAAATATGTGTATGGTAAAGAAAGTAAAGAGCTACCATCTTTTCCAGTTTATCCAGAAGAAGATGAAGAGCAGCTTGACCATGGTCTGTAATTTCTACAGCAAAATGATTTCTTATAGCCCAGGGCTCTTGAACTTTGCAGACCAAGACACAAGTAGGTAGAAAAAAATCAGGTTGAAAATAAGGCAGGATTGTTATGGTGATGCTAATTAACTTTCAGAACAACCTGCCAAGAGATGGAGTAGATTTTCTGTCATTTGAAATTTCTAAATCAGAAATCTTCTTCCTTTTTTTTTTTTTTTACTATGTGTCTTCCTGCTTATCCCTGAGATATAGACAATGTACAGGAATTAACAGCTAGAAACCTCTGTCCTGTTTCATGCAAGGGATTAAGATAGTTCCTTCTGTCTCTACGTCTGTGCATATATTTTTTAGATGGAGGTGACAAATAAAAGAGTAAAAAAGCCAGGAGAGAAAGGTGCAGAGGTTGACAGTAGATTGTCTGCTTACTGCAGATAGTATGCTTTAATATTCAATCTTTGATTCATTCCTTTCATGCTCAATCTTGAAAGGCTTAGGTCTTAAAAATTAAACTAAATAAGCAGAGAATGTAGCTGGAGGGATCTGCCATGAGATGAGTTTTCAACATAAGGCACAGCAAGAGGACCTGCGTTTGGGGAGGGAAGGTGGAGAATTTGTGAATTAAGAGCAGGCAGCAAACTTGCCTATTTTTGCTGTTGTTTTTAAATCTACAGATTCCAAAGGGAGTGGATTATATTTATACAGATGTATAGAAAGAGGCTTTTGCTCTAAACAGCTCCTGATGCAGGTGAAAAGCATGTATTGATTACTTAAAGAAAGTTAAAATAAAAGCAATTTTTCCCTCATTTCCACACATTGCAGCTTTTGGCCTATCCACTCATAGCTAAAAAAGCATTCTTTCCTGATAATCAAGCTTCAGCTGTCTGAATTTCAGGCCGAGCCTCTCATCTTGAGCTTTGCTGAAGAGCTTCTTTAATTAACCATTATACCACAGATGTTATTGATTTTTTTTTATTTTTTTTTCAAATCTGGTTGAAACATCATTGTGCTGGATCGTCGCCAAGATGAAGGCCTGAATTTTTTGTGCACTGCTTTTACTCCTTCTGCATACCTTATTAGTCTCCATGTCTGATAAGTGCAACCCTTAGTATTAACTCAGAAAATATAGCATTGATTTTTAGCTTTGCAGCCGTGATCTAAGGGCTCCTAATTTGGAACGTGGAAACCAGAGTTCTGCGAGGAGCTATATCACTGTACACTTCCTACAAGTAAGACCTTTCACTCTTTACCTTTTTGCCAGACTTTTGATGTGGTTTAAAGTACTTGGAACTGTTTTGTTGCAAGAGGAACAGAGCACTATGTCCAAAACAGGTCTGCTTATATATGTGTAAATAAACGTATGTTTCTATATATTTAAAAAATATATATATATGAACAAATAAAAAGTCTGGTTTACAACGGCACTGTTCACCGCAGTTTCTAATTATTTCAGACAGGTAGTGGCAGCTCAGTTTTTCTGCAAATCTGTTTGCTCCCCTTTAGCTACACAAGTATAATTTGGGAAACTAAATTTTGCTGACCAGGATTCAATGTTTTGGTGGCATTATTTTAAATTTGATTGTATTTTTCTCTTTTAGCCAGACATTGAGATATCTGGGACAGTTATTAGCATGGTGTAACTTGTCTGGTAGAATTAATTCTGTAATTTAAGGACTTGGTTAAATCAAGTCTGCATTGTCGGAGGGTGTGTGTGGGGGGGAAATTATGCTTTATCCTGGGAGAGAAGCTGAGTCCAAGACTTGAGTGAATCTCAGCCTTCCTAACAACAGTGCATTCCTTTCAAAATACGTCTTTCTCTGATGATGAATTCAAGAACTAAAACAAGGACAATAGGTTCTTAAATTCTGATAAGATTTCTCCAAGTTTAGTGATACGCTATTTAAACATAATTTGAAGCTTTTAAAATACTGTAATGGCACCTCTTGACCTTTCCAAAATCACATGGAGCAAGAGATGGTGAAAAATGTTTATTTACTCTGCATTAGAAGCTAAATCCCTGTTCCTTCTTAGAACCGGTAGTTCTTTTATACCGGGGAACTCATGCATGACACTTCCATTCTTCAAACAAGAGCTAGACAGTCCTACTTGAACTGCAGAAACAATGACCTGCAGTCTATCCTATGCCTGAATGATAAACAACAATGCAGACCTCTTGACAAGCTCTGGCATCATGCGTGGAGTCTTGCAGCTCAACATGTCTGCTGAACAGAAGTTAGAAAAAGAAAAGATCATCTTGTAAACAATTAATTAATGTTTGTCATGAATTATCATTTTTACTTCCTTCTCAAGAGGCTCAAAGGGAATAAAAAGGCATTTTTGCAGGTGGTGGCATTCAAAGTAAGGGCAATCAAATGTTTGAGAGCAGTGGCACAGCACTTTGAGTCTCTAAGGGTGAATGGTGCTAGGATTAGAGCACAGCAGGGGGTTGAGGGTTTCAGGTGTGAAGCTTAATGTTTGTGATCAGCAAAAAAAAGTCTTGAATTTATCTAAACTGCTCTTCTGCTAACAGTACTTCTAGCACATAAATGTTCTGAAAGTGACAAGTGTTCTCATTGCTCTTCTAATGCAAACATGATCTGCATTTGAAAGATGCATCCCTTTTGCCTAAATTAGAATGTGCATCACAAAGAGCGTAAGATGATGACCCAAAAACAGTTCTTTACACACTCTCTCTCTCTCCCCCTTCCTCTCCCCCCCCCCCCCCCCCGCCCCATACGCACACTCTTCAAGATACAGCCACAAAAATGCAAACTTTCACTCCTTTTTACACAGCTACCAGGGCTGCCACTCTGTCCATTATTCTGCCTGCACCGCAGGTTTGTAATTAGGATGCTTTACCACTGGTGCTTCAGTTCTTATCTAGCATCATTCACACAGAGTTTCGTGTCTTTGCAGCGCTGTGCACGAGTAGCTCAATTTTATTTCGGTCAAGCAGTTTTCAGGGATTTTATGCTGTGCCATCCTAATGCGTGCACACTCCTTACCTCCTCCCCCTGCTTCTGAGCACCACAGAGAAGATAGCATGATAGGAGTCCTAACAATAAGTTTAAGCTATTCTGAGGAAATTAATGGCTTTAGGATTTGTGTCGAATGTTTGCTATACCTGGGAATGAAAAAAAGCTTTCAGTGACTAAGACTAAAAATCGGACTGTACAAATTCATTTCTGTCTCTCCTGGGACCACTTATTTTGCCTTTGTGGAAAATATTTTACCACTGTTTAACGTTAAATAAAATCAGGAAGAATCTGCTCCGAAGAGAAACAGCATAGTGCAACACATCACAATAAAAGCAGCAAGGTAAAACCCCTCAGATGTATATAGAAATGCAGGAAAACCTGCGTGGATCCTTTACTTTTGCTTCAGCTGTTTTCATGACGCACTATGTTGTTACAATTTGGCATCCAGAGGGAGCGTGCTGCAATCTAGAATTTAAGAACCATTGAGGCAGGCAGTGCAGACTGCAGACAGTAACCACAGAGGTAACTATATATACATATATATATACATACACACATTCTTACATCTTAATTGAACAATCAGAAAAGGGAGTGTTGTCTAATAATTTACTTCATGGGCCTGAGCTGGCCATGTAAGATTGGGTGAATAACTTCGGCTTTCAGTTCATAAGCTTATCTATTTGTTAAATAAGATTTTTAATTGGTGTAGAAGCCAATTATCTGGCATTTGTCATTGTCATAAATTAATAAATTAATTTCGTAAGATACTGCGGGATAGAAGAGGAAGAGTGGTAAAATAACTTCATTTTTTTCCAACCTCACACATAAACCGATACAAACTGACAATAATTGATTAGTATACATTTTCATCAGCTAGCATCTGAAGTTCAATGACTAGATTTCTATTCACCCTAAGGTCCTTTCACCTCTCTTTGGCAGAGTGTCAGGGAGCCTATGACATAGCGCATTCTCATCAGAAAAATCTCTGTTTGTCAAAACAAATTAGTTTCAATCTGTGCTGCAGAAATATCTGATGCTAGGCAGTGGTGGCAGGAGAAAACGTCTCAGCTCTATCTCAGCCCAGGGGGATGCTCTGCGGGAGTAACCAATCTCTTGCCCAGAACTCTCATTCCACCTGATTTAGGCAAGGGTCTGGATGTGGTCTTTCCTATTCCAGTGGGACTCTAAACCCCTCTTTTGAGTGCCCATCAGCTGGGCTTGAAGGAGTCTCTCTCAGTCTATTTCAGAGTTGTTCCTTTTTGGGTTATCCCTGATGCTCATTCAAGCAGAGGGCTGATACCCAGGAATCATCCATATATTCTCACCCTTCCTTGCTGACTCTTTCTTGTTTGTTTGCTTTTGTAGAAATAACTAAATAAGAAAGATAGGTCTTCCTGTATCCTCCCAGTAATGGGCAAAGGTTTGTATCCCAGGAAAAGTTTCCTACACAGCTTAGAGCAATTCCCATGAAAAGACAATTTTGAATAGAGAACTCATGACTTGTGCCCCCACTGTAAGGACCCTTTTATACCATCAAAGTGGCTCAAGAGGTCCCAGAAATGTTAGGGATCTGGTCCAAAGTGTTTCTACCTGAATTCGTGTTGCCAGAAATAAAATACATCAGAAAGTGCTGTGGGACTATGTTTCTTTGCTTTTCCCCATACTCCCACTGCCCCTCCTTGTCTGGTTTCAGACATTTGTGAAATAAGTCACACACACACACCTCCTCCCCCTCAGAGGGACCAGTGTTTGGGGGGCACTGAGCTGGGACCTTTCCTCTCCTTCGGTCAGGCCCCATGTGAAAACACTCCTGACTCCTGGGAAGCCAGCTCTGCTGAATCCCAAGGCTTGCCAGTGCCAGTCAGCTGCTGTTTGAACTAAGTCCTGACCGCAAAATCAAAAGTGGGTCCAAAGAAAGCTGTAAACAGTGTGCAATGAGCCATTTGAAGGCAGCTGATGCCTCATTTGGGGTGACATGTTGTGGCTGATGAGTGTGGATGATGTGGGGTTTTCGATAAGTGCCTCATCAGTATCCTCATCATGATCGTGTTGCTCAGCCACGGCGTGTGCCCTGACTTGATTGTAATTGCCTGAATCTGCTCCTGCTGCTCAGGAGCGCACAGTAATATGCAATAAAACAGCAAGAAGTGAATGTTAACCATCTGAGTTCTGACATGGCTGCTTGCAGTTCAAGTTTTCCATTAAGGACAAAAAAATCTATACAGACACACAAATATGGATATATAATTGCATGTTTAGAATAATTATTGTTTGTATATGCAATAAACTTGTTTTATAAATAATGCATGATGGTCATGTACAGATACATAGATAGATGTATCTTCATATATCTTCCCCCTGACACCTGTGTATACCATATACAAATGAACATCACATGCTCATGGTGTGTAGGTAAATAGTAGAGGGATGAAGAGCCTTAGGACCGTAGTTTGATACAAATTCTTAGCAACATAGCAGAACCTGTAGTTAAATCTATGCATAGTCTTTGTAAATCTTAATAACACGTGTGCATACAGATAAGTAATTGATTTTTACATTTTTTAATCTACTCACGTAAATATGTGTGTGTGTACTTCTGCAGGTGTGTGTGGGAGGGGGTAAGGTGCACATGCATTTGTACTTCATACTGCTAAATTAGTCTTCGGAGAGAACACGATTTATTTTCACAAGTTAGATGGTTTGTATTAATTCCATAGCATTAATGGCTACGTAATAAAAAAAAAAAAAACCCACAAAACACCACAACAACAATAAAACAAAAGCAACAACAACAAAAAACAAACAAACAAACACACACACACCACCACCACCACAACCCAAACCCCACGAAACAGTAACAAATTCCAAACTTTCTGAACGCCGTGCCCGTGAATCTGACAATACAAAGTACTGAGAACATGTGCCCAGGGAAAGCTCTTCAGATCAGAGACATTTTGTAAGGTGGGAACTGTCATGACCCTGTTGGGGTCCCCGTGTATGAGGGGGCTTCCAAGGTGTTGTGTTCATGCCCATTGGTGGCAAGAGAAAAAGCAGATTTGTTGATGGCTTGTCAAAAAACCAATGTAATCAGAACATGGGCTATGCTTCTTTTTAATAAACAAGTGGTATGGATGGTGTCCTTGACTTTAAAATTATGTTCGGCTTTGGTTTTAGGTCAGAAAGTTAAGAAAGCATGGAGATTCTGGTGGTGTACTCAGAGGGTAATACTACACCCTTGCAGTCAACAGTTTTGGGTTTTCTGTATGCAGCTGTTTTTTGGCATAGTTTGGGGGGCATTTACATGATAAAATTTACACAGGGTAACTCTGTTTGCATTCAGTTAATGCCTGATGGAATGAACACATGGGGTTTTTTTCATCTCTGTGGTGTTATTTAAGCATTTCAGTAAAAGTGAACAAAAACATTTTGGAAAATGTTATTTGCAGCTGCTGTTGCTGCTGTGCATCACCCTGCATGCTCTGTGCCTGCCTACAGAGGCTGCCTCTCTAAGGGACAGGTTCTGCTACACTGAGACAGAAAGATCGGTGTTAAAGTGAAGGCAGAGGAGAGAGAGATTGTTATTGGCAGACCAAAATCACCAGAGCATAAGATTTTTGAAACCTTTTAGAAATAATTCTCTTTCCCCAATTCAAGTGAAATTTGCACTGCCTTGGAAACATCCTTAATATCTTCATTATAGAAAACAAATCTGTACAGATTAAACACTCTAAGTCTGACTATTTGAGAGGTAAGACAATCATTGTAATTATAAATACTTCTGTTGTCATGTGTGATCAAGTGGATTCGCTGTTGTATCTTAAATATATTAACTTTAACCCTTTTTAATTACGGATTTAGCACAATGCTGACACAGTCCCTCCTAGAATCTCGTATTCACCCTGGGCCTCTCTTTATGCTCAAAATATGTAGACAAATAGAGAGGAATTCCAAGGAGGATAGAAAACATGACTGGGAAATTGGAAGGATTTGTTTATAAGGAAAGATTAGAAGAATGAAATGGGGAGCTTTAGTTGAATGGGATTAAAAGCAGCTAATCTGCGTAGCGTTTATAGTTTCAGTGGATGAAACTCATCATTCCTATTAAATTAACTATGTTTCATTCTCCAAACATATATCAGGTGGCTGATTACTGCTTTACTTATGTAAAAGTAACTTTTACTATCAATGACTCTGATTTTTCATCATTTTAAGAAAAGAACATGCATTTGTTCAGCAGGGAAAAATGATAACAAAGGGATGGGCTATAACTGGGCACAGGCATATGGAGTGTTCAGGCAAGGAATGGTATTTCTTGGCTTGGTAAATATTGATTCTGATTATCAGCAGAGAGAATTTTTTAAAGAGAACACTAGCTGGGCAAGAGCCCAGATTTTCTCTCAGTAGCACCTACAGGTAGTAAAATAGTTTTTAAAAGGTGAGCTAGGATCTCCATTGCAGGAAACACAGACTACCAGTCTAGATTAAGAATTGGAATAAGATTTAACATTGAGAGCAACCTACTCTCGAATGGAATCATTCTTGCACTTGGTATTTTTTAATCCTTTTTTCTTTTTCTCTGTTTGTTATTTCTTTTGTTTTGTTTATAGATAAAGTATGCATTGTCCTCACATGCACACAAACAACTTCAGATGGGCTTTATTATTATCATTAGAAACTATCTTGAGAAAAAATTTCATTGTGAGTTTTGACAGGGACTTTCTAGACACTCAGAAAGAGGCAGTGTATGTCTTGTAAAGTTTTTATACTACTTTAACTCAAAATAAACAGCTTTATGCAAGCATAAACTGAAATTAATGCAGTGATGAATCAGGCCCCACATGTTGGGCCTTTCTGAGATCTAAATAGCGAACCACAGAATCTCACATACAGGGAAGATGCTGTCTGGCGTGACCTGGTTGATTTGTTAACTTTGCAGGATTAATGTGTCTTCACAAGAAAAGTTTTCTTAAGAAATGGAGAACAATTGATTCCTTCAGATTGCAGTTTCTACTTAAAACCCACAACAAGAAAAATGCCCTTTTTTTTTTTCCTCGAAGGTTTGTGTGGCATCAGTATTCCTTTGCATAAAATAAATACTCCCTAATAAGATACAAAAGAGAGTAAAAAAAAAAAAAAAAACAGAAACCAAACCCAGGATAAAAACCTAAGATTCAGCATAAATCAATTGTAAAAATTATTTCTCTAGCCCTCGTGTTCATAAACAAATGCAATGGCCTAGGTTTTTTGATCTGTATTGTTTAAAACTCTTACACAGTCCTGTCCATGCCGGCTGGGATCAACCAATCCATTATGTTTCGATGCCACTTCTAATTCCAACATGGTGCTCTGAGACTGTCCAATATAAAAACGTTAATGAAGCATTTCTTGAACAAACGATCAAAGATATCCTGCCAGATCCAAGCAGGGCTGCAAATTCATCCTTCCCTTCCCCTGCAACCATCCATTCCTGCAACACACATGATACCACCCCCAATTTTGCTTTTCTCTGCCCAAGCAGTACTCCCAGAAAGGTGGAAGAAACTGTCCCATGAACTAGATATGCTCAGCAGGTTGCCATCCCTGAAATTTTCTGATAGCTTGATTTTAGTCAAGCAAGCAAAGAAATGACTGGATAAGGAGTTAAATGTCAGTAATGGGGGATTTAATCCTGGGTAGGAAGAATGACATAAGATAAAAATGCGATTGCCCAGTAGTAATGTTAGAAGTCATTCGTATCTCCTTGTTATTTGAAAAGGGTTTTTGACTTTTTCTCTCTTTAACAAGCTGTACATTCAGAATTAAACTTGGAATGAAATTCTTAGTTATTCAGAGTTACACCTTTTGCACGGTATGTGTGAATGTTGCGAGGAAGAAATGGGCCCATGCTGCACCTGAGAGCAGAGTTTGCACAACGTTATTCCTGCTCTGGAATAACTATGCTAAAGCCAACTTGCAGGCAGATGCTTTGTGACCCATCTCCTCCAAAGTAGTTTCAAGCTCTTCCTTTTACCATATTATGGTTTCCTGTTCAGAGTACAATCCTGCTGCACACCTGAATCTGCTCGCTGCCACCGACGCATAAGGCAGATTCCAGAGCACCAGTGGGCATGGGTGGGTTCTTACCATCCCTTGCACACTTTCTGTACAAAGGCCTAAACCTTATGTCATTATTACATCTTCTGGCAACACCCAGCTCCTTCTACGGAGTGCTGCTGGAGTCGTCACTGGGCAGGGCAGATGTGCCTGGCCAGGCTCCCCTTGCTCAGAGCAGGGAGCAGAGCTCACCCCATGCCACACTGCACAGCAGAAAGTAGGTGCAGCTGCAGTCTGGGTGAATTTTTCTCTTGCTAAATGATGGCAAAAGAAGGGAATCTTCTTGCCTCATTGTGGCGAATGTTCTGCATTCACCCTCAACACGTCCCAAATATTTCCATGTTCTCAAGATAACTTCAGAGATAAGGAGTTATTTAACTCTGCCAAATCACAGCATTTGGTCTACACAATGTATAACTGCCAAATATTTATGTGATTAACATCTGAATTCCAGCATACTTTAGTAGTACCGAGATGTGATTAGTCTCACCAGAATATGAATTTTTTAATGGACGTAGCTCCCACTTTCCAGCAAAGATTTAATAGCTGAGTCCTGCAGGGAAGTCTCCATTTACTGAACTTTTATAGCTTTAAAAATATCCTAGGGTACATTTCCTAGCATGCAGCTTGGCACAACACAGAATTTAAATGAAATGTTGTATTCCAAATGAATGATCAAAATGTGTAGTGTCAATCACTACCCTTGTCATTTCTTTTTTTTTTTTTCTTTAGCCAAAATCATATAAATGCCTGGTAGTGACAATGGTCATGGTTCTGGTGCTTGAGAGCAGCATTTTTCATCTTCACTCTGAAGATCTAGAACAGTGAGCTAAGAGGCTCTAAGCATTCCTTGGGGTAGCTCCTCAGCCTGCTCTACTCCCCTGGATATCTGCTGGCATCTCCAGTGTGCAGAGGAGAGCCATGGAGGCAGACAAGCTCCCACAGCTGTTTTTGAGACTCCTCAATCTCAATGAACACGGGGAGACAGGAGCAGTGGATTCCCTTCCTTCCCACCCAGGTATGTGCATCTGCAGCACCTACCAAGGTCCAGCTCAATGCCAGTAGCTCTGATCCCTACCTGGTGTCCCAAGGGACCTGGACTCCCAATACACAAGCTCTGGTAAAAACTCCTGTGCTGCAGGAGCCAGTCATCAGAACGTCCCATTAATTTCTCCCAGTTTGTTTTTTAACTAAATTCACTTTTTCCTCTTAGCACCATTGACCTCAAGATCAGTCCTGAGTCACCAACAGAAGGCAAAGGACAATTTGCATGTCAGTGAGCGTGCAGATGGAGAAATGCAGATAAAACAGCAGAATCAGCCCAAATTCTAAACCCTGACGCCTTCTAAGATTTCTTTGCATAGTTAAGTAAACTATGAAAAACAAACAAGATGGTTGTTATTATGGGAAGAAAACCCAAGCAAACCAGAACATATGTAACATGTTTCATCCCAGATGACTATGTCATTGCCTTGGTGGTCAGCCAAGTTGCCTTCCATGCACAACAGAGGGCTCAGACTATGAATCTGATATAAGAAGCTGGGTGTGCAACAACTGCAGAATCAGCATCTTGTTTTGAAAGGACTCCTGCAAATCCTGCAGGAACATTTTAGTACTAGATGGTGTTGCTATGGGCACCAGAAGGAAGCTTAATATAAGGGAAGCTGGTTTAGGAATACATGGGGGATGGGTGTAAACAGAACACATGCGTAGGAACCGGAATGTCCCCAGCACTAAAAAGCAAATGGTGTTTTGGGGTTTCTAATGTTCTGTTAATAACATTTTAGTGTAGGTCTTTCCAGACAGAAAATATATGCTAGTAACTTTCTTCATTGCCTAAAGTAAAAGATAGGTGAATAGGTAACCAAGTTCTGTAAGTTATATCTGCATCCCGTGTAGCAGAAACGTAATGAAATCTGGATGCTCCAGAGAGATATAATTTCTCTGTGAAAACAGATGTTAGAAATAGGAATGGAAAATGAGGGAAATAGAAGAACTGCAGTTCCTACTAGTATTGACAGAAAAGGATCCCACCCTGCCCCTGAGTACAGTGCAAACTTTAGGCAAAAATCACATTGGCAAGGGACAGCTAGATGATTTAATTCATGGCTAGATTTCTCCCATTCTGGCTGACTCTCTACCAGTGTAGTCTACTGAAGTGGATGAAAAGAAAGAAAAAGTAACCAGTGTAGAATAACTGCAAGTATATCTCAAGACAGACAAAGAGAATGCAAAATTAAATTCTTGATGTGAAAAGGATGGGACAATGAGCCCTCTCCCCAAGATACCTTCAGAGAGGATTCCATTTCAGCGCTTTCTTTCTTGCTTGCTTGCACTATTTTCCATTGACACGTCCCAAAGAAAGCCTGAAAGCCTTTTATTATTTTTTATTTTCTTTTTCATTGTAGTATGTGGCATAAGTTCTTTTTTTTTTCAATATTATTTTCCTGCCAATGTTAAAGCAGTTCCCATTTTTCTAGTTTGTTTCTGACACCTAGCTGTGATCAACAATGCTTCCCACTGAATCACTTCTTTCATCTATTCAGCTTCTGTTATTTCCCTTATCTCCTCTCCCCCCTTCACCAGCTTACCTCTCATTAACCCTCAGGGTTCCAAGCATATCATATCTCTCCAAAAGATACATATTTTTATTCAGACATAAGTAATTTTTGGTCGCTAGCCTCAGTTTCCATAATTCCCTAATAGAATAGTTGTGTTTAGTACATACTTTTTATGGCATGATGAACAATAAACCCAGACATTAATTTATACTCGTTCATTGTACTCTCTTCTACTTTACCTTTTCCCCCCTCTGAACTGATAGGCACATAAAACCTCATTGTTCTCTAATGTAGGAAATGTAGTTCAATCCATATGTAAAAATCTTCTTGGCTGGCAATATTGTTTGACCAACAAACCAAACCAATTATATTCTGAGAGCCACTTTTACCCATTGCAATATATTTTAAACCACATTTCAACTTGTAAAAGTACTGGTAGTGATACATTAAGCTGCATTTCTGCTACTATAAAATATACAGGGGGTTTCTAGAAAATAAGGTCTTTTGTATGCATATTAATATATTTATGGCTTGTTTTCAGATGTACAGCTGCCTTTTCTGAGGATGAAAAATATGCAAAATGCATATTTAGAGATTTAACTCCTGAGTTTTAGCTATAACTTTTGTGGTTGAAACTGGTGAAAGCAGCTGGAAATATAGCCATCTATTCATGTAGACTTCCCTTTCTGCTATCCCTCCAATTACCTGTGTAACCCAGCTCCAATCCTGAAGTCCTTTCACAGCTGAAAATCATATAAAGTTTTTGAAATGTGTGTTGTGTAGCATGAGGTGAGAGTGTAAGTTCAGATGCACAAAGAGAAGGCTTATTGTTCATCCTGGTAAACAACATCTCTGTGTCAACAGGCTTATGCAAGGCATCTATATTGAAGGAAAAATAAGGTAATATACGAAAGATTATGTAAATAACTTCACCCACTCTGTGGTTGTAAAAAGAAAACATATTTTGGAAAACACATTTGCTCCTTGCTACTTAAAGCATTACTGACATTGGCTTTGAGCAAATATTATTTAACACTCACGGAAAGATTTGGTTTTTTAATACATTAATGGGGATGTCTATTGGAATCAGGCGGAAGTTTGTATGTATTATATTAAAGGTACTAAACTGTGGGAATCTATTCATCTGTCTCAACTAACAGTTGGATGATTTGATGTTTACAGAACACAGAAGTTTTTTCCTTTTAATTTGGGCAACATTTCTCCTGATTTTATTACGTAAATAATTACTATCACTTGACTGTTTAAAGTGTCCAAAAAAGAAAAAAAAAACAAACTTAGAAAAAAAAGAACATATCTTTCATATTTTTAAATGTAATATTTACAGTGATTTATGGTAAATTTTCACAAAATTCAGTAAGATTCTAGCACAATTCAATGCAGTCTTTTGAACAAAAACAAGTTACACCCAAGAACATTCTTATAGGCATTAAAAATAATTGGCATGACTGAAAATTTCCAGGTTCATGCCAGGTGCAAAATAAATATTTAAGTTGCATTTTGTGCCAGTAGTCTTTGCAAATTTAACCCTCAGTCCTGTATTAACTTAATCTCTCCCTTATCTTATATTTTTTACTTCAAAAGGTTAGTTTTCTCTTACAGAGGAACTCACCGCTGCATTTAATTGAGCACCTTTTAAAGTATCATGATTGTCACTATAAAATCATGCATCCGCAGTAAGTGCGTTTGTAGAAAATTTACAGCTTTAAATTTCATTTAGAAAAAAAAAAAAGCTTTACACTTTCCTGCAGGTTCTGAATGTAGATTTACTATAAAATAAGTGAATAATAATACCAGGTTATTTTGGAAAGTGTTCTTTCATGCAATCACTGCATTTAGCACAATCCCAAAATGGCAGCCCAACAGGTGGTCCTTTCACAGCCTTCAGCCCAAACAATCGGAACAAAAAGGACACCAAGAATCGAATGTTCTTCAGGATTTAAAAAGCTGTTCACTTCCCTTTGTTCATTTTCAGATTTAGCCATGTTCATTATTGTTGAGCCACAAATGCAGGACATTCTTTTTTGACATTTTGCCATAAATAGACACTGACTGAGGCTGACTAGCCAGCTAGCTGCTTTGTCACATGCAAGCGGAAACTACTTCTTCACAAAGCGAATGCATTCCTGGTGCCTCAATGGCCCCGGCAAGCACCGGGTGTGACATGCTGCAAATCTGGCAAAGTCTAGGTTAACAAAAGTATGGGTGACAAAGGCTGAAGTTTCTCTTCCTATATTTTCCTCCACAGTAAGTATTTAATTCTGGCCTAATGAATTTGCCTGGAAGACTGGGTGTCACGTTGACAGGCTCTTGAATGTCTGAAAATATACTTCTGCATTGTGGTCTCTCTTTGGAGGGAACTGTTAGTTAACCGGTAATGACAGACTTCGGGGGCGAAATCTAAGATGAAATACTTGTTTCTCAGTATTTTAAAAGTTGTGAAAGTTCCTCGTTACAGTGATCTCAGTCTCAACATATGGAACAAAAGATGGGCCCATTCCTACGAGTCTTTAATGATGCGAGAAGCCTTTAAAGCTGCCCTCACTGCGCTGCGAGGAACTGCTCGCACAAGTAACGGGGGCAGAGGCACAGATCAAGCTATTTTCCCTCATGTGTGTGAATAAATGTATGGAACACATGGTTTGTAGAAAAGTCAGAGCTATAATGGTACCTAACTGCTCAAGTATCCTAAGTGAATTTAACTGTAAAATTTTTAACTTACCAAGTAAAATCCTCTTCTGATACTGTGTATTTTAAATGTAGTACACACAACTTTTCCTTTTTCTTTTTTTTTTTTTTTTGACATGTTCAGCAAAATTCAAAACATCCAGGCTCTCCCACTGCTATTACCTCAGGGATTTTCCAATGCCCAAACAAATCCAGGGCTTCTGATGCCCATCAGGGTGTGAATGAGACCTATGTTTTATAGGCAGTCCTGTATGGCATGAGGGTTTGAAACTAGACATATTTTTATGCATTAGATTGAAATTAGACCCTGTTAACCTCTTGCTTTCAGCATTCAAATTTTGGTGGGAAACGTGACTTGCTTCAAACTGTCTTATGAAAATATATGTTGCAGATATAAATAAAAGATTAATTCATTCGGATTTTAAAACTTCTGTGTCCAGAATTGCTTATAACAGTAAAAAACGATATTTGGTCACTGCTGGTAACAACTGCAGTACATGCACAATGAAACACATTGTGCTGGTTTTGGCTGGGGTAGAGTTAATTTTCTTCACAGTAGCTTGTATATTTGCACTTGGATTTCTGCTGGAAACAGTGTTCATAACGCAGGGGTGTTTTAGCTATTGCTGAGCAGCGTTTACACAGAGTCAAAGCCTTTTCTGCTCCTCACACCATCCCACCAGTAAGTACACAAGAAGCTGGGAGGGGAGGCACAGCTGGGACAGCTGACTCCAACTGACTGAAGGAATATCCTGTACCATATGATGTCATGCTCGGCATATAAAGCTGGGGAAAGAAGCAAGAGGGCAGGGGGGACACATTTGTACTTATGGTGTTTTTGTCTGCCCAAGTAATCATTACATGTGAAGGAACCCTTCATTCCTGGAGACAGCTCAACACCTGTCTGCTGTTGGGAAGCAGTAAATGAACTCCCTGTTTTGTTTTGCTTGTGCCTGAATGGCTTTTGCTTTACCTTTTAATCTGTATCTATATCGACCCATGAGTTTTCACATGTTTATTTACCCTTCTGATTCTCTCCCCCATCCCAACAGGGGGGACTGAGCGAGTGGCGGTGGGGTGCTTAGTTGACAGCTGGGGTTAAGCTACGATGCGCGTGTCCCTCAAGTCCTACTGCTGTCAAAGGCAACAACAGAAGAAAACAGCCTTTAGGTACAGATACAGTCTTGCCTATGTTAGTGAGGTAGTAGCTATGCTAAGCAAGTAAGTTTTCCTCTTCAGTTCAAAAACTTCAATCATGAAAAAACTTAGTGTTGAATATATTACCGAATGAAGTTCATGTTCAGCATTTGCATGTAGATGTTTGTTTCATGGTTTACCTGAGCCCATTGCATGTGGAGGAAACAGTTTATAAATGAATGAAAGGGTGAAAGCTAAGACCTGCTGTTGAGACCCTGGAGATACTTACCTTCCAGGCTCCTGAACCAACTGAGCTGTTTTCCTTGCAAACCTTCACAGAGGGCCGTGAGTCCTCAGGGTGTCCTCAGTCCTCCAAAGGAGGAGGTTCCTGCCTTTTTTTTCACAGTAGCAAAAGTAAAGTTGTTCAACTTCTTAACGTATGAATGTAACAGCCATAACCCTCATAGATTTCAGGGGGAATCAGTTAGTAAAATGTTTAGGCAGCTACCAGTCAAATTATTGTAGGGTGATAAACAATAAATACATATTTTAAGAGGATTTTGCTTATTTAACCACAAGAACACACAGGCCAGAAAAGTCAGCTTGTGGGAAAACAAAACAAAACAAAAAAAAAGAGTACAATAGTACAATGACACAAAAGTGGGACTTGATGCTCTTTCTAATGTTATCCTTACTTTTAGTTTTACTCTAGCCTTACTATCATTCCACAATTCCCTAACAACTCTTTTAAATCAAGCTATATTTCATAAGGAAGTGTACTTATACAAACTTCTGCATACATTTTTGCAAACCCAAGTCTTAAGTTTAAAGTTAAAACTCTGGGGGAAAAAAAGAATTGTTTGTGTGGCAGTGCAAAGGAGGAAAAGTGGGAGTCACAGGACACAGAGAAACTTCACTAGAATAAATCAAACAGCACTGAAAGTCAATTAATGCAGAGGTAGAATCAGGGAAGCATCCAGCTTTACCTCCCTCCAAACAGCAATAAGGCTCTTGCAAATTTAGCTGTCAGAAATGATTGCTTTGTTTTCGACAAGTGGCATTACTTCCTCTTATACTGGAATTAAAATTGATTGAAATTGATTCATGACTTTTCAATATTTCCCACACCCCTTCATTCCTTTCAATTTGAAAACATTATTTCAGTGAAATAAGCAGGGATAGAAACAGCATATATATGGGTTTGAGGTTTGTTGTCTTTTTTTTTTGAGACATCTATGTATGAAGATGAGAGAACGGTACAACTAGTGGGGGTTTTTTTTTGACTGGAAAGTAATTTTCCATTAAAGAAATGCTTTCAGAAATTATGTCTTCCTAGGGAAATGAGTTTTTTAACAATTTTTGTTCCTGATCTTTCTGGGGAAACAAAAGGTGAAAATTCTTAAACAGCCACACAGAAAGGTTCAAATCAGAGCAAAGGTTTTGCTATGCTGGTTGGAAGGGTTTTCCATTTGAAGTTTTGGTCCTGCTTTCAGACCCACACAGATGAAGGGCAGCAAGCAGGTGGTGATACCGAGTGGTGATAGCAAGTGGTGGGGCTGGCGCAGGAATGAGGCCAAGAGAGGGGAGGAACCTGCACGAGGCAAGGACTCATAGGGGAAAGCAGAACCTGGCAAAAGTGCACTGATGGTTCACGGAGCTTATGACAACATTTCATAATGAAACTGCCTGCAGTGTCGCTCTGTCAGAACTACTTTGGCTTCAGGAGCTACAAAACTGTTTGCTTGGATCCAGCTGCAAGACCAGTTTACCTAAAGTCAGGATTCTTTGCGTATCATGACAGCAACCTTGTAAGACAGCCAGACTTTATGAGCCCTATTTACCTACAGGGACCTGAGGGATAAGGCATGGAAAGACCAAATCATTTGTACCAAGCTTCACCAGTAACTTGTGGACGTGGCAGGCACAGGAGCAGTCCTTACTAAGACTCAACAGAGAACTGTAGCCATCAGAACGTCCTTCCCCTAGAACATAGAAGTTTGTGTTTAATCTAATTTAATTCTTTGGTTTTCAGTGCTTCTACACCCTTGTGTTTCATGCCTTTGCTGACTTCTGGTATACTACAGAACCCCGCACAAAGCCAGGGTACCTTACCTGAAAACAGAGCTGTGTGTTATGCTTATACAGATGTGCTAATAGCAGCACATGGAATTCCTTTATCTTATTGGGCTTTTTTTCACATGCTCAAAGCAAGTAATGAGAAGATCACCAGAAGCATAGATGAAGAAGGAAGGAGGAGGGCAGTAATTTAAGCAATAGAGAGCAGGTGGGAAAGGTAGAAGTGATTGCATAGCTAAATTTTCAAGAATGGGAGTGGCTAAAATAAATACAAAGTAGCTGGAGTCATAGGGAATATGCTGGGATAGGGTGAGGAGTGGTGGATGGAAAGTGATGGCAGGATTGCTTTCTTACTATGAAGGTATGCTGTGATCTTGATGATTTGTACCTGGTAAGCCTGTTTTTCTAAGTCTTGCTGTAGTAAACCTATTCCTTCAGAAGGAAGCAAGCAGACAAAATTCACTGTTGTCACACAGCAGCCTCTGTGTGACTGATGAATTGAAAAAAATATAACAAATGTTTTCTAATTAATCAAATTTGCAGAGTTACAAAAATGACTGTAACAATCTCCCTAAAAACTAGATTTTTGAAGGTAATATCTTCCTTATTTAATTCTCCACGAGCCCTGAACCCTGGTTATAATCTGCAACATTAATATTAACTGAGAGAAAAGTGGTTCCTGAAGCGATTGCAGGCAGAATCATGAGGCTCTGTAATGCCAGGAGTCAGAAATGCCTTTTGCACTGAGATGTTCTAAGGGATTAATAGTCTGTCTTTCTTCTGCACAAAAACAGCTCTTCTCTACGCAGTTAATGACCTGATACCCTTTAGAATTCTTGGTGCCTGTTTAACCTTCAGCAGCAGCAGCCTGTCAGAGTCACGTAACCAGAATTTGTTCCTTCCTCTCCTACCAAACTGCTTTTTCTTTGTTTTCATCTCCTCTGTGCTAACAACTCTTCTGTGTAGCATTCTGCAAGGTCACTCTCTGACACTCTCCTTTGTCCCATCTTGTATCACCCTGATCTCTTCTCTACCTTCACAGCTATGCGTGCTGGGTAAGTGTCTTCTTTTCTGCAGCTTCACCACCTGGAACAACCTCATTTTGTCTCTTGTTGACTCTATCTTGTTTCAAATTGCATTCGAAATAGATTTTCACTTTCTCTAGACCTGTTTTTTCTCATTCTCCACTGCTTGCTTGCCTTCTAATTGCATTAGAGGCACTTTGGTGCAGGTAAAAGACCAGTCCATATGCATGGGTGTTATTGTACTGTATTTAAGTGAAATTCACATGCCAGAACAGTTTTTTGTTTGATATGTGTTATTGTTGTAAAACCAAAGCAAGAGATTAAATGTTTCCTGTAAGTGTGGTTTTTGAACTGGTGCTTCCAACAACCTCTGCTGGTGTGTATATCAGTACCTACTGTTTCTCCGTGGGTAAGAAACAATTAGCAGCAGCAACTTTTAACATACTGGTTTTTAAACATTCCAACTCTATTTTGCAGTGGTTTCCTCCTTTGCTGTTTGGGACATGTAACAATGAAGAATTTTGAGTGTTCACTCTAAAGGAGAATCTGTTTGATCCCCACAACATAAGAACTGGTTTTGCCCTAACTATTGCAGGGTGTCAGTGAAGGTTTTCCCCTGCACTGAGGAATTCCTGTACTTGCCTGTCTCAGGTTAAGCTGTGGTAGGTAACTCAAGCAAGCATGATGTTTCTTGTTGCACTCTAACTGAAGTTACAGGCAGTAGAGTCTGCTTAGATGCACCACCTGAACAGGCTGCCTTCCCACAACTGTTGTTTAGTCTGTTTTAAGCAGAAGGCTCTTTCTGCCTTCCCCTTCCATTTTATGATGCTATTATTTGGTGACAACAAATTCGGAAAAAATTAATGCATACGTGAAGGCAAAAATCCATACATTTTCTTTCCTTCACAAGTTTAATGCAAAGGCTGTACTTCAGGACTTGAGCTTGTTTGATACTACATACCCTCTCGACCAGAGAAGCACCTGGTTAGTAAAACTCTTTGCTAGTTTTCTTCAGATTTATTAGTGGTGGCTTGAGACTGATAACGAAATTAATTCCCTGTGTGGTGGTCAAGCAAAGCAGCTGGCATGCTTAAGCAAACATCTATGGTATGATGTGTACAAAATTACTGGCATGAGAGTATACCTCTTGTCACTGCAATAAATCTGCATGCATCTTGCTTTCTTGCTATTATACATACAGGTTCCATGCATGAAGCTCCAACTATATAAAGCAGAGGTGTGACTACGGGGTAATTAAAGGCACTTTCTTTGTTCTTTGAATGATTTGGATGATTCACAGTCTGGGGTTGATGGCCATTCTTCTGTATAAAGACAACTACAGTGCAGGTTATTCAGACTGCTCCCCATATACCCAGAAAACTCAGAAATGAAACTAAGCAAGAGCTAGGTTTCCAGGCTGGTGCTTGGTGTAGACTTGCTCATGCTATGTGTTTTCCCAGCAGGAGAGGTGACTGGTGGAAAACACCTAGGCAGTTTCTGTTCGTTTTGACAGTTCAAGGGGAAATGGGAGAGTCTCTATTAGATGTAATATTCTGCACGTATAAACTGTGTATACGGTAATGCGGCATATGCATTCACATCTGTATGAAAGACTACGTATAGACTTACCAGAATTATCACAGAACAGGCTACAGAGGCATAGCTTTTACTCTCTCACAGGTGTCAGTAGGGGTATAATTCTAGGGCTGATCCAAATGAGTTTGTGGCAATTGATTTAGCCTGGCTGTTGCTACAAAACTTCACAATAAGAGTATATTGCAGAACTGGTAAAATAGGTCATAATTAAGTAAGGCATTTTATTATATTTATGTATAAACAACTTATTTGTATTCAGAATAGATTGCCTCCACAAATCTATTCTTGTCTCAGAAATGAATAGAAATTTAATGTCATTGTTATGTTTAGGTGAACATCACACTCTTACATTCCCCTCTGTTTGGCCTTGAATAAAAATCAGAGCAACAATAATATAGATGGTATAAAAGTAGTCATGAACAGTAGCCCATCTGTACTGGACAGAATTCTACAAATCAATTAGATGGTCATAAAAAGCTAAACAGATGTGGATGAATCAACTGTGGAAATAAAATGGATTGAACTCTTACATTTATTGTTCATGTATAACCCTTTTTAATAACCAAGATGGGTAAATTACACTAATTAACCTTTAAAAACTTAGATGATTTCTAAATAATAGCTTCAAACAATGCCTATTCTTTTCATTGTTACTTCTAAGTGTTTTGTCCATGACAAGGCAGTTTCATTAGAAGATCTACAGAGGTAGTTGTTTAAAAGTGCTTTTTCTTTTTTCTCAGTCATTAGACTTTCTACAGTACATACTCCCACCTCTCCCCCATCAGCTAGTGCTTGAAGTCAGAAGAAATCAAATCCATGTACAAGAACCAATGACAAGAAAACTCATTTCCTGGAGACCACTTGAGTTGGCCTTCACTGCTCATGGATGGGGTAGATTATCCAACAGGACAGCTATTCCTAGCTATAGGACCATGTTATTTGTGTGAGGGCAGTGCTGGCAGCAAAGCCAACATGTAGCCCAACACTTTTGGACAGGTTGTCTGGATGCTTGGCAATCCACAGGGGTCTGTGAATAGTTTTCATCCACTTTCTGCCATGCTTTGAGGTAGCAAGCAATTGAGAGGATTATACAGATTTGTGTTGTAGCACAGCTAAAATCAGGGTAGAGAGATTCCTGTGGCTACAGAAGCCTGAAGTACTCAGCAAGTCTTCAACAGGAAGAGTTAGGAGAAACCCTTCCTTTTACAGGGGGAGGGAAAATATATCTGTAAGGGAATACTTTTGGAGACTTTTTTATTTTTTTTCCATCTTCAAAGCCCCCTCTTCTTGTCCTCATTCAGAAGAAGATGGTTCAGCATCTGTTACCATAAGAAATGTTTTGTCTGTTCTCACTGGTACAAATGATTTGTAACGTTATCAGTCAAAAAAATATTTTTATTCAGTATTTTGACTACTTCTTCAAATAATGTATCTCCGGCATTCTGGGGTTAAAATTTCTCAGTGGTGTTGTAAGGTCTTAATTAAAAGAGATAACTATGATGTGTTTAAAAATATATATATAATCTAGCACTGATCACAATACATTGACTGGAGTAGTGAATGGTTTGAGTTTCCTAAATTGCTGATATTACCTGCTGATATGAGGGCTGTTCAAAAGGGCACTTCACTTTTGGGTTTATTTATTAAAATCCTGCACTCAACTGTAAGAAATTAGCCTCCTAGAGATGAATCGCTCCCTACTTAGGGGATCCTGAAGCAGAGAAACCAATCATGCACACGTTGCCAAACTGCACAGTAACACGAGCTCCAATGCTTTACTACACCTTTCGTACAAGGTGCTAAATAGCAATGTGAAGCATTCCTAGGTGGGACAAATGTTCTTGGCTTAAAAGTAACGCACTAGACATCTCCCTCAAATAATTAATGACAAATTTGCAATGCTGTTAAGATTATCTATTAATCTTGTAGCTGAAAGCCCTTAACTGAAGTGAAGTGTGAAACACGGGCTATTGGACTCTGGCAAAACCTAAAAAGATCTCCAGATTGTCATAAATAAGGAGACAGAATGTCTTATTTTATCTGTGAGGTTTTACAAATTGCAGCTGGGATACAATTCTGTCCTGACTACTTGCAGTGGAAACCAAGCTATCCTTTTCAGTTCTTGGTTGGCTACAGAGATTTTTAAGCATCTCCTTCGAAGCATGAGTGCTAAAAACACCACCACAGAAGAGATGCAGCTCAGGTAAGAGCCTTAGCAGCCTGGAATGCTTTGCAATCTCTCCAGCAGGAGATTGTATATGGTTTTTCTCTTTTACTGTCAGTTTACAGCAGAATAAGCTTGTTGGTGTTGGTAATGTGGACTGGCTTTACAGCAGAACAATAGTAAACATGTTCTGGGTAAGTTAATTAAGCAATGCCATTCCTAATTGCCTGCAATTTTAATACATAGAGATTGGACACATGTGGGAGAGGTTTACATAGTTTCATCTGAACCTTGTGATACACCATCCTGCAATGGGTTGAAGTTCTGTTCAGTGGAAGAGTTCTGCAACACAGAAACCTTCTATACAAAATAACCATTGTGTAACCCAAATTCAGGTGATTTTTTTTTTTAATCTATTACCAAGTTAAGGGTTCATATCATCCTATTAGAATTACTTTTTTTACTCGTGTGTGATTCCAGTAACAAAATCCAGAATCCAGCTATGCTATTTGTGTGACTAATGTCAATAGGATTTCCAGTACCGACTGGGGCAGGGGAGGTGGGTAGTAGTGCTCGGACCTCATCTCAAATGTCCACATGTTGAAAGTGAGATAGACTTTTAATAAACAGCACCTTGCTTGTGAACCTATATTAATGATGAATCTGTTCTGTTTATCATTTTTACAGCACTGTGTTTGCTCGTGGACTGATACCATCTCACAAGAAAACCAGAAGCAAATTTTCTGCAATTGCTTGCAAACTGAAGCGCTCTGGACTGAAAGCAAGGCAGAATGCTTTTTGCCATACAATAGCTGTTCTCACCATGCTGCAGACAAGCTGCAGGCAATACAGGTGTTTCCTTCCACAAAAGCAATAATGTCCTCTCACTGGTAAACCTTTAACATTACTGGGATTATGTATGCTGGAGGATAGTGAACCAGATCATGAGTGACTAACATGTTTCTGTATAGTTTTCTCTTCACTAAATTCTTCTCTGGAGTGAACTTGCATGTCTAAACTACTCCTTTGTCCAGATAAAGTTCAAACCTGGAGTTTTGCTAAGTGAGAAATGTTGCTGTAGTAAGCAACAGCCACAGCAGTGCTTCCATTACACATGATGCCAGGAGCAGCCCAAGAGGAAAACCTTATATGAGGGAAGGTATCCTCAGAATTACATTGCACTGCTCTCTCTAGCTGGAAGTGGAGAAGGAAAAGATAATGTTGAACAAAGATACAAAGTTCTCCTCAATCGCGTTCTTTTGGAGCAAAAAAAAAAAAAAGGGGGGGGGGGGAGTGTAGATCAGCCCAACATTATTAGAAAGGTCTTGGTTGAGGTGTTGAGATATGCCAGTAAGACAGAAAACACTTTCTCTGCTTTTGCTTCATTTGTGGTTACCTTTCAGACTTCAGCTTCTGCAGTTGCACCTGTAGCAAGCACTGTAGTCTTTAATGTGAAGAGCAAAGAGAATCCTGAAATCTGCTACTACTTTTAATATGCAAATATCTTCCCAAGGAATTTTTATAGGACAGGCACATTGCCATTAAGTGTACAAGAAATTAACTTGAAACCAAAGAATGACAAAGGTCTAATAACACAGCAAGATGAAGGCCTTGACGTTTTTCAAGTGTATCTATAGCATTTATTTGATAAAGTATATAGGGCTAATAAATTACCATCCAGGGTGCTTCTGCTGTTGTCTCCTTAGCTATTGTCTTGCTACAGTGCATCTTCATTATGCTTTCAACCCTTAACTGCTATGTTGCTGCCATCTTGAGAAAGAGGAGTTATCCTTGGCAAGAGATCTTTCAAGTATCAGGTGATTCATTACAGAAAAAGCCACTTTGGAACTGCTAATGCAGTCTTTTTATAACCAGTCTCCCTCGAGGAAATCAGCAGTGTTTGCAGTTTATTCCAAGAAGTGACCCCAGATGAGGACTGAAGACTTTTTTTCTCCTCTGTGTGTGTGTATCTATATATATATACACACACACACGCACATTTATGTACTTGTTTTAATGTAAACTATCAGCAAATAATGTTATTAGACAAATCTTTCAGACTTCGGTATCTGCCACAGGTTAATCTCTTCTAGGGCTTCATTCTAGAATTTTCCAGAGAAAACTGCATAGTGCAAATGCAGTACACCTAGCCTGCTTGTTCTACCAGTACTTGAATTACAATGCATGAGTAGAGGCTACTGCCTTAAAAAAAGGTAAATCCTTGTGGTCATCTTTCCTGTCCCTAGTTGAAGCAGCCACCTCTCACCACTCTCTCAAGCACTACTGTGTGAAGTGTGCAGTGCCAGGCACAATTATATCCACGTTGTACTCTTTTGAGACATGGCTCTTGGGACTCAGTACCAATTAAAAAAAAAAATTAAGTCTTTGTAGACAGCAAGTAAAGCTTATCTGTTTGAGGTAAAAGTTGCAGCTCGCTGTGCATACTCCTCATAATATGAGCTGTTAGGATTTTCAACAATGGTAACACTTTGCATAACAAAAGTAATCTCTGCAGGACACTGTACTGCTAAGTAGCATACAATGAGTCATGGTCCTACATGCAGGATTTTCAACTGCAAAAGTACCTCTTTGTATCCAGTATTGTATTTGAGGCACTCATGACTGCTTGGGTTAATCTCTTCCCAGGTGAACACCAAGCACCGGAGCAGGTAACTATCATACGGTGTCTTTCCTGGGGCGAGGAGCAGAGCTCAAACAGCTTTGTTTCCCACCTCTACTGGTTCACCTTCAGAGAAGCATTAGGTGCTGTTGCTACAACAAACACCGTCTAGATAAGAACGCAGAATCACAGAAAACTCCTACTGTTCTTCAAAGTGCAAGACTCTGTGCATGACACCCATCACAGACTGAAGCAGGAACATTGATAGTGTAACTGCTGTAAGCAGAGCAGGTAACATAAAAGACTCCTTCTGTAACAGCTGCTTTTCTTCTAAACTGGATTAAAGACAGAGGCAGCAAATAAACTACAGAACTGGTATAAAGAGAAAATGGTTTATTTAAAAAACAAAACAAAAATCACACTTCAGTGTGTGGTCAAAATTCTGACTAATTTAAGCTATACACCCAGCATCCATGCTTCAGAAGTCATGTAAGCAGGTATATGGAAGGAAGTGAAGCTGGTGCCTGCTGGCAGGCTCCTCAAAACCCTCCCTGGAGTGATCTTAGAATATATTAAGTTTGCTAGCAAGAAATGAAGTTTGAATTCCTACAGGACACTGAGGAAGTGAAGAACAGGTCACACATACAGGATTTCTACAACCATCTTTCAAACAGAAATGAAAATTCCTGCATTTTCAACAGCTGTGAAAACAGTAACAAATACAGGAAAAAACCACAAGTCAGCATGCATACTGCAACTTTGTATTTTTTTTTCCCCTAAGACAGTTTATTTATGAGGCAATATTTAATTTTATTTCACAAGTGCAAACTACTTAAAAAGTATTCAAAAGATAGCCTTTCTGAATACTCGGTCATCAAGAATTACATGTGAAATGCAGCTTTTGTATGCAGGTTGACTTTCCACATACAAACAAAGCAGTAATCCTCCTTTATAACAGAAGGGAATGGATTATTAGAATGCTATTCCTAAAACATTCTTCATCTTAAAGTAACTATTTCATTAATAAGACTGCTCCTAAATGAGTTCTTCTGAAAGAAAGCTTTCAAGATCATCCAAAAGAAGCTTATATGCATGCTTTGCTTTCATTGCTAAAGTCATCCCCGACAAACACTACTCAGGTCTATGGTTTAGGTATGTGTAAAGCATGATGAGGATTCTCAAAAGACTTTTTTGTTTTTATCGAAGAAGCCGCTCAGCCTCCTTGGACTTGCTTTCTTTTGTTTTCCTCAGTAATGCCTGTTTTATCGCATTGATCTTTTCATCAAGTTCAGCCAATGAATAGTTCTGCTAAAAGAACAAAATAAAACCCACAATCATTTGCATTTTGTAATTGCTAGAGAAGTGGCCTAGCGCTTGATACTTGAGGTCACTGCATATTGCATTAAATAACAGAAATACTTTTGCAGAATTCTCTGAATCTAGTCTATGGCTATTTAAACTTTAAGGAAAAAGAATGTAAACTTTGGAGAAACTGACAGTCCTAATCATGCTATTTCCATTAGGTAGTCATTTAACCTGTTCATAAAAGCCCCTAAATCCTTTGATATTAAAACACCAGATGAGACTATCTAGATCTTGTAGAACTCAGCTTTACAATTGAAGGGGTTTTTCCTATTGCCCAACATCAATATCCTCTCTTCAATCTCACCCACTTAACCTGTCCATTTTTTTAATCTCTTATACAAAGAACTGGTCATCATCCTTTTTATAAAAATATTTCACCCTATGGAGGGTGAAGTCTCAGGTGGCCCATACCCCATTCTAAGCATTCTCCCCAGTCCATTGGTCTCCAAGTGTGATGCTTAGTAGCAGACAGTGTTGCAGCTACAGTCTCACCTGCACGGAGGAGAAATTCTCCCTTTTAGCTAAGGTACATGGGTAATACATTCCCTTACATGATGGTGTTGTGAAAATGGCAAGTTTTACTGACTTAATATTTGCTATAATGTCAGGTCTTTCTGTGACACTCTTGCTAAGCCAGCCATTTTAAATTTTATTGTCTCTTCATAAACTGATAAAGAATAATAATAAAAAAAAAACCAACAACAAAACAAAACCAAAACCAACCAAACAAACAAAAAAATCAACAAAAAACACCAAGCCACAAACCAAAGCCAAAAGATGTTACTAGGAGGCTGATCAGAATTCACAAATTGCTTGTTACCTCCAGCTTGATTAACATCATTACAGATTTATTTTATTCCATCAGCCTTCTAACTGGTGAAAACACTACCCCACCCTAGTACAGACTCTTAGAAGGTTAATTTCATTGTGACACCCATTAACTTTCTGTCTACGTTCCTCACTCCTTGCCAGGAAGCTATCCAATACTGATGCAGCTATATTTGAAAAGTTAGATGTTTGCTTGGTAGAACTTCTGATTACTTTTCACTCAGAACATCCTAAACTTATGGTAAACAAAAGTTAACAGCACTTACATGCGGAGGTTGAACCTTTCTCCTCTTGCCAGAACAGCTCTAAAGAAAAGACATAATCAAAACAGACTTAATGTTGCACTGACAGAGAACCACAAGTAATTCTGTAAGAACATTGACAAGAGCATTCAAAGTACAGAAAGAACACTGACTGCCATGCCATAGATAAAAGAAATCTTTTTTATAATTAAATACTTTGGATCATGAGAAATACTAGTGGAGAGCAGTCAGAAGCTGTTGAAGCTTCTCCACACTCGTCAGCCAACAACTATCAACTTAACTGAAGCTTCCTTCAGACAAAAGCAGGATCAATATCCAGCTTTTGAAATTGTCAATATATTTCCCCTAAAATGTTCCTGTATCCACACCAATACTTATGAAAAAATTTGGACCAAAAAATGCTAATTACTGAACAACATTACTATTGCCACCATCACAAATTCTTCTGAGGCCCCCATTCTAGACAAGATCCTAAAGCACTCTGTGGAAATTTCAGTTTATGAAAGTGTATATTTTAACCTCTGGTTTCCAATAACTTGAAGGAATAGCCTCACAAATAAAGGACTTGATTAGCCTCCAACAGAAACAAACAAACAAAAAACCCACCAAAAATGCTATTGATATTTTTGACTCTTGTTTGGCGGCTCTCAAGGGAGAAGTTATAAATTAAAATCTGATCAACAGAAAAAGAGACATTCTTACTATTAGGTGGGGAAAGAAGAGGAAGGTAGGGGACAAATTTCTACAGACAAGCAATTCCTTACATAGTAACAACGTTCTCTCTGTCCAAATCTCCTTAAGGATAAGGTTTACTATTCAGAAGAGACAGAACTCTGCCTGAAGATTAGCAACAAAGAAACCAATGCCTCAAAATCACAGGAAACAATTTTTAAAGGGTTTACTTCCTCATCCTCTTAGAAGTTGTTTCACATAGTTGATCTTTAGTAATCACATCATGTACAGAAGCCCAAAGGATTTCAGCTGATGTAAGCCATTTATGATTTGTACCCTAGATCAAAACTTCAGTCAATTTTCTTGTCATAAGAAACTCTTTAGATTTTAAGTTGGGAGAGAAGAAATTCAACCTTTATTATACATTTCTTACAAATCAATTAAGCTCAGGTGGCTGCAATTCACACACACATACACCCCACCCAACAAATACTATTTTCTTTCAAATGAGAAATGAGGTAGAAATATGAATTAACATAGATGGTCCACAAGAAATATAACCCTTACACCAAGCCAGAGTTGTCTGTCTGTCCTCTAACTCCCTAGGCTTTTGACTGTACAGCAAAGATTTAAGAACAAAAGTCCCACATGTATTTAGGTGTGCTAAAAGAAGTTGAGAGAATTCCTTACTACAGATTGAAAATATTCAGGAGACAGTCCTTCCAGCTCAAGGATTTTATCTTCAAGCTTCTTAATTCTCTGATAAATGTCTCTTGGCACAGGACCACCTAAACAAACCAATAAAAAGACAAATAAATAAGGAAAAGAGTTTGAATAACTTTTTTAATAACATTGCAAGTTTTGCTGGTGAATTTTTCAAGTCCAGGTATCATCCAGTAGCTGAAACAAAATGGATGGATAGAATAATAAAAAGGAAGGGTAATTAGTATGATTCGGGGTAAAACCTGATTTATAAGACAGTGCAGTGAGAGGATGCAACAGACAAATTCAGACAGATGATTGAAATATGTCTGCAAGGTCCCTAGAACAACTAATGATCACTCTTCCAAAACACTGGTCACACACCAAATGTTACCACTTCAAAACTGACAGCCACATAAAGAGAGAGCAGATGGGATGGCAGACCACATATGAATTCAGCACTCATGTGTAAGATTGTTCTGAAGGAAACCTATCTCCACTGAGTATCAAGGGTTAGAGGACAGGTATGAGTTGCACTTGACAAAAAACAGTGTTTGCCTGGCCATAGATGGGAGAAGCAGGGGTGGGGAATGTGTGTGTGGAAAGGAATAACACAGCATTGGAAAAAAAATAACCAATCAAATGAACAAACAAACAAATAACCCCCCAACAAAATCCACAAACACCACAAAAACAAAAGCAACAAAAAAAGCCACCTCAACCCCTTTACTGTTTGTAGCTCTAATACAGTAGCTTGGGCTTGTTCCCCATGTAAGAACAGAACTGATCAAGAGATCAGCCTTAGAAAGAACCTGATTTGTGCTACATAATAATTGCTAAACTGAAATCACTGTTTGTCACAACTAATACTGGCTATCTCAATTAAAATGATAGTCTGGTCCTGACAGTAATGACAACCAAAGCCTTAGCAAGCTCTTGCTTCTCTTGCCACCTGTTTCCATTTATTTCTAGGTCTGTTAGACAAGACAATTCTGTCCCACTAACTACTGAAATAAGCACTAATGGAGTTTTTACCATTCATCTATTTCCTCGCTTCGGACAGGCAGTTTTGCAGGTAGCTTGTCTCCTTCAGTGCTGCTCTCTGCTCATCACTCAGCAACTACTAATTAAATTAGCTAACCTCTAACTCCTAATATTGCTGTCTCAATCCAAAGGGAAAAGAGCAGTGCTAGCACTAGAAGAAACTGTTCTGAAAAACAGCAGGTGAGTGAATAGGTCTTTCTGCCATCAGAAACAAAAACTGGTAAGCAAGTATCTGAGGCAGATTACCTGCTGAGATTAATACTTTTTGCACAGCTGATAAATTACTGGTAAGTAATAAATGATCTTGAGACCTTCCACAGGAATGCTGATTTGTACAGGAGCTGGAATTGCACACTTTCATCCTCTTCCCCTATGCTGCATTTTAGCTGACCCACTTCTTCAAAAAAAAAAATTACATCACCTATTATAGGCACCACCTAGAAAAGCAAGGGCCCCTCCTTAGCTACCCCCAATATTTATCCCTGATATGCATAAATGCCAAAGCATTAAGATTACACATTGTAACCTTAATGTTGTCTGGCCACTTGTAAATTATATTTCCATGCATAAAAACCAACTTATTTTTGAGACAGCTGTACAGCTAAGTATCAACTTCTGACTGCTGCCTCAACAGTATCAAGGAGTATTCTACTCTCCTTACTGCCAGAGGACTCTGATCCAGTATGAATTAATAGGAATCTAGTAGTCAGTGTTCACCATACTCATAGTAGAATAGATTGGCATCTATTCAGTATTCAGAAGACAAAAAAAAAGGTCAGTGCGTGTCTGCAGTGTGATATGTAGAAAATTCACTTTATTAGGTGAAGAAATGAGCTTCCATTCTGTTTTGAAAACATTCTTCAGGAAAAATATCGATTCCTCCTTGATAAGCACCTCATTGATTTATATTCTAGAAAACAGGCTGGGGTGAGGAAAGCAACTACTTCCAAAAAGTCAGTAGTCTGGTGACTCTAGTATTTATTTTAGTGAAAAGTGTGGACTCACATTTGCATGGCTAAAGGGAAATACTGACAATGAGTTTCCTGCATTCTGGGAAATCAGCTTCTTACCTAACTGTATTTCAAGAACCACACACCTTTAGGAAAAGGTTTCAAGTTGTCTTTTGGGTGCAAATTATCCCCAACCCACAAGGTGTCCATGAAGCAGAACCAAGTCCTAAGAGCTTTTCCTGTTCAGTGGGTTAAGGCAGAAGGATTCCACTAGCTATGGAGAACCTCTACCTCCAAATATTACAGATTCTTCAAAATCCCATTCTGATATTCCTCTATTTCGTTTGTCACATCAGGTGTAGATTTACAAACTCAGGACTGTAATTTGGGCATATATCTGGATTCCATTTTGGGCACAAGAGCCTAAATACTAGATTGGAGTACTTAAATTCTTCAGTGGATCTATCCATTGTTTTTACAGTCATCGTTTTTATAGGCTTGTCCAGTTTTACTGCAGTAATGACAGCATGGCACACCAATGTCAAAATTAAAACATAAATCAAACCTGTTTGTAACCGTAGGTGTGCTTCAATGTTTTGCAACCTCTCCTCAACAGCCTGGTTTCCACAATCATGAATGGGTACATTTCCTTTGTGACTGGACCCATGTGCTCCTTCAGATCTTGTTTGAGGTCCATATGTATTTACTACCCTAGAAACTAGGTAAAAAGAACACATATTCAACATATATGCACATGAAAAACAAAGTATATCTAAAACAATCAAAATACTAAAATATGAAAACCTGTGTTAAATCAGCTTCACACCAGTAAAGGGTCCTACACACATTACGATTAAAGGTTCAAGTATTTTCCTATCCTTACACATGTAACTAACCAAAAACCTAGGACTTTACATATGCAAAGCAAAAGAATTACTCATACATTCATGTAGAATGGCAGTATTGAGAATTTGTCATCAGCTGCTGGTAAATAGCAGAAAACCCGCTATCTGTGTCAGCAGTTGCACACACGAGCTGTTGTGAATGCGAGGAGGCCAGACGTAATATTACAGGAAGCATCATAAATACATTTAAGATGAGGGGATGTATGTAACTAGAACAACTTCTATGAATCTCAGCAAGAAGTCCTCTTATAATTTTTGTTATTTGGGTAACAGATTTTATGACTCTTCAGCTACTTCTGGGTCTGTCTTTTCCCCCTGCTGAACTGTGTCTTCTCCAGAAGATTTTGGTCCCTTCTCTTTAAATCGCAGTCATTTCACAAGTCCTTTCTGATAGGACTACTGCAGTGTACTGTACACTTAAAGACTATGTTGGCAACTCCAGACAATAAAGCACACATCTTCTTACTCAGTACCTCATGAAGGCCACATGTTACATGCTTGCTTCAGTTTATACTGGTTTTACTTCCAATTCCTTTCTCAGTGTTATTAACGTTTCAGTTTTGAACTGTTTGGGCTTTTAATTTAGTTACCTGAGTTGCAAACGTTTTTCCCTATAATATGCTGACATTCAAGTTACAAACTAGAAGTCAGTTTAAAAAAGTGACTACTGACAGGGATTCTTAGTGAAAGATTCTAAATTCAAACTCGTTTCTCCATCTCATTCTTAGCTCAACAGACTTTTTAATGCAAATATCTATCATAATGCTTCACATGCCTCTAGAATTCAGAATAATGAATTGGTTTCTAGAACCAGTATCAAGTGGATAACTGAATACTACTACTCTCAAAAGTGGAAGAGAAGGCTATTTTCATTCTCATTTTGGAGATTTTGCTTGTTTTTAAAAGCAGAATAACTTGTGTGCACCTAGAGAGCAGCAGAGGGGCGAGCAATTTTTTATACCTAACTTCTGTTGGACATGCCTTTCTACACCATTTACTCCTTTCCAATAGGTAGTGTAGTGGTAAGCTTGTTCCCCAGCTTGTCACTTCCCATAAATCCATGTCTAAGAACTTCCACTGTGTCCCAAAACTATTTTCTAATTCAACACACTTACACTGACTAATGAAAAACAGAAGATAATTCTATCTAATCTCAATTCCTTAACTGGACTGCAGGCTTCACCTTAGAAGAAAAGCTAAGAATTGTTCAGCTTCTCTGTCCTGCTTTATCTTTTGTGGTTTTCCTTTCAGACAAAACAGGCTACTTAATGAAGCAGTTATGGGACTGAAAACCCTGGAGAAGTAAGCAAAGTTGTAAAAGTATTCACCAGAGTCAAAACTCAGTATTTTAAGCTTCCATTTTTTGAGCACTCCATTGAAAGTATTGAAATCAAAAATTCATCAGTGCTGTTCCATCTGGACACTCTCAATAAATAAGTATTAAACTATCTGCTTACCCTTTATATGGCTTTTAAATCCAGGGTAGGGTGTGAAAATTGCATCTGTCCTGGCACAGCTATTTTCTAAATAAATAATAATAACATAAAATGTGAGGTCCTAATTATGTATTTATAATGTAAATATTCTAACCATCATCAGCTTTGAGGATTTTAACAAATCTAATCAAAATTTTTCATATAATAAAAACATCACAAATACTTCATTCTATAAACACTTGCTCATTACAGTTTCACAGCCTTGCATGGACCTACTGGTTTTAATTAAGTCACTGATATAAATGTATGCACACACATATACATAAAAGATTATTGCATCAGGACCAAATTTCTTCCAATTTATATTTTATTTGGTTCTTCCTTTTCACTGCATTTCTCTGTAACTTATTTCTTTCTTCCTGTACAGAAATCTCTTCTCTGCTTACTACTGTTATTCTGTTTCATGTTTTTTTGAAACTGCTGTCCTTTTATTTTTAGACTAGCCTAGGTTACTCATCAGCATTCTTTTTCTCACCTTCCTGTATTTATTCTGATGCCTGCAACTTTAATTTGGTTAGCCATAAAAATCTACAGTACAGACCATCTTAGTTTATTCTAATGTTCATATTTTAATCTCTGTTCATATACAGCGAAGTTTTACACATTTTGTTACGCCTGAACATAAAAAGGAAGGTCTAATCATCATTTCTTCTGCATGTAATTAACAACTGTAGGAATCAGCACTTCACTATCTGGCATATTCTACTAGACTTTCATTTTCATTCCAGCTAACATTCAAGGAGTTAAACTCTCTTCCTATAAAGCTTATGGAACAGTAAGCTTTGATCTCTAAAAGCCTAAGTACACCACACAAACAATGTACATGTGGGTTCACAGGTACTTAGAAAAATGTCTCTACACTACTTATGTATATAAAAGTGTCTTCACTTTTAAGATGCACTTGGTTACAATTACTGATTGTGCTAGTGAGATCCAGATTACCAGCTTGTTTGGTTATATATACAGCCAATTGTTCCAGTTGGTGCATTAAAAACACCAATAGTGTGAGTAATGTTGAAAAGAAAAAAGTTATTCTAAGTAGCCAGTAATTCAAATTGATTGCAAAAGTTACTTCTTTGTAATTTAACTAGCATTAAACTATTTTCAATTTGAATATGCAATTCAGAAGACATTTCTGAATTGCAATTCTGTTGACTTTGGAAGGGACATCTAGCTAAAACATTAGGAACAATAGCTACAAAATCATCTGATTTAAGATTGCAGTTCTTAAAATAAACACAGTAATAGCTATAATCTTTCTGTATGAGACGCATTAAACATTGTCATCCAGTGACTACTTTCTTTTTTTGTCTGACAACATCTGCATTGCACATGCAAGTGCTTAACTAAAACCAAAGTTACTCTTAAAGTTCTGTTTTAAACACAGAATAGTGCTTTTGGAAAAAAAAAACAAAAACCAAACAACAATTTAAAGTGCTATGAAGATTAAAATCTGGCTAGCCAGTTACCTTGATTACAATCAATAACATTGCAAAATTCCCTGACATTATTTTCATTGATCTCAGCTTGTTTCCTCTCGATGAAGGCTGATATCCGCCTGTCAATCTGCAGGTAATAAACATGATGGCATATATCTATTTCAGTCATTAAATTGAAAATTTAGAAAAGGCATTTTTCTTTTTTTTTTCTTTTTTTTTTTTTTTTCAATTTAGGTAAGTCACTTACTTCTGCTTTCCCAGCCTTTATTTGGACCACCTCTGGATCAAAATTAATATGAGCATCCTTCAGATCTCCCAAGTCATAACTTGCATACTTTTCTTCAGTCTGACAGTTACCATCATAAACATCTAAACTTGTTTCACAAGTCTGGCCTTCTGCTTTACCTGGAGGTTCAATGTGGCCTATATTTTCCTCTTTAATCAATGCCTGGAGTTTTTCTAGAAGAGGCTGAACAAAGAAAACAGTATTTGTGTTTAAAAAACAAAAAAAGGCAAAAATAAAATCCGCAAACCAAAAAGCCAAGTACTATTACAATTTTTAAAACAGATCAACTGAAATATTTTTAGGAATTACATCATCTGCCTTTGATGGAACACAGTAATAAATGGAAAAAAAAGAATAAAAAGTTGTAGTTCCAAACACTGCGCACATAATGATTCTGGCCTTTTTGACCTCTGCCTTTTAGAGTTTCCTACAGGAAAACGCCCAAATTTCTGCAAAAATTTTCCTGCTACTGGCCTGTTGCTAGCTAAATCAAAGCTCCAATCGTTGGCACCAATGCCACTTAATTAACATGTCATTCAAATGCCTACTCAGAACAGTAAGAGTTCCTATCTTTCCTCCTTAACATGAAAGGCAATGCTTTCACACTGTAAAGCCTTTACTTTGTCACCACAGCACTACATTCTCCACTTGAAACTGCAGTTGTCCAAGTGAATGAAAGAACACAGACATGAAATATATAGGTGGTATCCTGAACACATGCTTTTCTTGACACGGTTGATTATCTACTTAGGTCATGAAATTAAATGAAAGAAGGCAATGGCACATTTGTAGCAGCAAAAATAAATGCTTATTCTACTGCGATAACTCTTACACAAGACATGGTAACAAAACCTCAGTCCATATATATGTCATACCCCCTTTTTACCAGTTTCATCTACTTTGAATTTCACTGTTTATTTTCCCCCTAGAAATCTAAATTTTTTTTTTTTTTTTAAAGACAATGTGATTTTGTACCTGAAAAGAAACAAATTCCTACAGTAGGATGTAAATTTTACTTGCTTTTATCTTGCATATTTTCTTTTTGTTTATCACACCAAAGATTTGGTGGACGTCTGGAAAACATAAAGGGTCTTTCTTTTACCTACAGACAAGCAAGTACAGGAACTTCCTTTTTCACCTTCTCAGTACTACACACTTGAAATAATTCATTGACTAGCTGAAGCGAAACACTGGTATTGAAATCCCCACCATTTACAGGTAAACTGTCAAGGTCAAAACACCATTCGGTTACCAGCTGAAAACTGCTCACCCTCCCTGCCATGCAACTAAATTACACGTACTTTTGGCAGAGTTGGAAACTTTCAAATAGATAAAAGAAATTACAGTAATAGTGACTGGCTACTTGGCAAGATGAGACATTAATGTCAAAGAAATTACTCTTTTAAGAAAAAAACAACCCTACGCTGAAAATATATTTAATTGCAGTAAGACACTCCAGGATGTGTCATGCTGGGATAATGCCACTTCTTGAACCACTGAAAGCACTCCATGAGCCTCAAAACTCACCCAACGCATGGAATCATTATCATAGCATGACACACACCTGCCGTGTCTTATTGCTTAATTATAACCCACCATAGATGGAAATGTATCACATTTACAATGCAAGTCGAGAAATCAATGAGGCTGCATTTATTCAGCCTGCTCACCTACAGTGGCTATTCCCACCATTAATCTGAAAAATCCATAAGTGTGAGTACCTATGAAGCGTAGTGGAATTCCAAGCATATAATACTTTTGCTTTCCTCTTTGTTGAAAATAGCAATGTAAGATCAAAACGACTGCAATTCTACAGTTTACATAAGTACATTCAGTTGTTGACGACTTTTGTCAGTTTGAACATGTCCAAGAAAATATTTACCTGCAAACATAAAATATGCTGTTGAAGTGCACTAAATAGCAATGATGGCTGAAGTGCTGATGTGCTTTGAAGCTTGCTCCAATCGATTACAACTTTCACGATATCATCTCCAAGGTTAAGCTTCAAAAGGGCAAAACAAACACAAAAAATACATTATGTTATATTAACATCACAAAAGTATACAGGACTTTTACAGGACAAGAAGAACACTAAATCTCATACAGACCTCATTTTTATATGAGGGCACTAGAGAGGTTTGACAATTGTAATTCTAACAGCTGTCATTTTCAAAGTAAGCTAGTATTTGTAGAGTATATTAAAAAATTAAAAATTCCTTAATAACTCATCACACTTTAATTCTATTAATTTGATCTTTAGTCAATTCTCATTAGAAAAACATACTGTTCATGTTAATCTCTCCAATCTTTCAGCAGATGATAGAACTCCCAATAGGAAAAAACATGCACTTAGGATAGCAATATTCTGTAAGAGCATGTTATTTTATTCTGAGGTTTGCAAGGCTATCTATGCCTGTATGGCCAAGCTCTTGATAATGCACCACGACACATTCTTGAAATTTTTACTTGCTGCCGAACCAAAGGAGGCTTTGTATTAAAAAGAAGTGTTTAAAAGAAAAAAAATTTAAATCTTAAAAAACCCGTGAGGTTAAACAAACTCTAGACTACGCAGTACCACTACGAAAGCCATTTCCAAAACACACTATTCCCTTTATATGCATTCAGATCGAAATAATAATTGTCATAGTCTATTCCCTTTGCCAAGGGATTGCAATGTTTAACTCTCAAAGCAATAAACACGCAGTGAGTCTGAGGTTTTATTTAAAGGAACTGTATATCTTCTGTAAGCTGAAAATAAACTTTCACTTTCTAATACAAAGCTGATTGCTAATAATCACTAATGTACAGCACACTTTCACACCCACCTTTGCCATTTTTGTTACACTAAAGCTCTTCTCAAGATCTTGAGGTAATGAGCACTTTCATTTCCCAAAGCCAATTAGATTGTTCTCCAACCAAACAATCTATAAGTGATCCCCCAAATTCTAAACAGACAAAAGTCCTGTTTGAAATCAAGAGGACCTACAGGTACTCTGAGACACAGAATTCCTAAGTCATATGCATATTTGTGCATCTACATCTCACTCCAGAAAAAACAGACCTCAGGCAGATGACAAAAGTGACCCTTAACATATGGTCTAAAAATATCTAACTTCTAACAGCATCAAATATTATGGAAAAGAACACAGAATGCATATGCACTTGTTTCCTGAATACACAGTGTATGAGAAAACAATGAGAACTAAACACATCACTCTGCAGGCAAAGCAATGGATACCAAGTTGTTCTACATCACTTTTAAACCCCAGCGTTATCACAATTCTGTATGTGAAGAACTATAAGCCTGAGCCTTCCTTCTTCAGTCAAAGAGCAGCCTTGTTAAATCCAGTGCTAGATTCCAAATTACACAGCAAAACAGATGGTCTGACTAGATAGATAACACATTTTAGATAACGTTCACACAAATGTTTATTCCTGTTTATTACTTAAACTACATAGGATATAGGAAAAGTAATGTTTTAGGAAATACTAGTTTTGAACACCTTAGGAAAAAATCAAGATTTAGAATTCAGTAAGAATAAAACTTTACCTACTTTACAAAAACAGTAGAGCTTCCAACTTAAAAATATCACTGGCCTCTAAATGATTCTAACTCATACACACAGTTTTTAAATATGAGTAAAGAATAAACCCCTCCTGCGTCCAAACATGTTTCTAACACAACAGAATTCATTTTCTTAGTGTTTGACATTCTTCTACCTATAAGAACTGTGACAAGCAGATTTATACGCTTTATGATTTGGTAACTTCAAAGCCTTTGCGTATTCACTCGTCCACAGCCTATTCTGTAGCAATTGATCCCAAGTCATTTTGGCCCTTTGCAATTGTTTTATGAAAGACACTGACTGTCATTTAGGGCTTAAAGAACTTTTCATGATCAGTCATACTGGTGTTAAGAGTTGTTATCCTCAGATCTCCTCCTAGTCACTGTGCTGCAAGTGACTGCTCTAGCAAAAAAAAATGCCCGTGCTAGAAATATTCCTGTTCACAGTCCAAGCCACTAGCATAAATCCAAACTACTACAATGTATCAAAAACTGTGACAATCTGACACATGTTCACTGGACTCTATAAAAGGGAAGGGGGAAATCAGTAGTTTCAGTCAAAAAAGCAAGATGGATGACTAGAGTCAGTAAACTGGTAAAACACCACAGTTAAATCTCCCAGAACTCAAGCACTGGCAGACAAGAGTAAAACTCAACAAATGGAAACAATCATGACTGAGGAATTAAAAGGGCCTTCTCAACGAAGATGGAGCAACCAGATCCCTACTCAATAGTTTAGTGCAGTGCACAATAAAACATTTGGGGTCTTTTTGTTGTGGAAAGAATACACTCCAAACTTCAGTGAAGACAATTTTACCCTGCACCATAATTAACTGTAACTCTACTGAGGGGATGTAGCAACTCTAAACTGGTCTCTTGCAATTGCCTGCGCATGACCAAATATTGTTGAAAATTACTAAACTCTCTCCCCCAGTGACATGCTAGACATAGAGAAAACTTTGGATAACAAGTAAGCTACTGAAGAAGAAACTAGAGGGTTTAATGTAGTTTTGAGAACAGTTAATTAAACCTGTGATGAGCAGCCTAGTTGAAAAGCTTAGGAAACTTTTCCTTTACTCTTCTTTGTGTTTTCATAAATACAAGTATTTGAATTTTCATTCACGTTAACACTGTAAGAGTAACAGCATGAATGGCAGTATCGCATCTAGATAAACTGACAGTCACTAGTTCTTCACTGATTATTTAGAATTTTCACCAGGAAGAATGATCAGATATTTCATCCTCACTACATAGGTTTGCCGTCTCAGGAACCCTACGAATCAACAGTGTATGATCATCAAGTTACTTAGCACTGCACTCCTGTTCAAAAGCTAAGGTAGCTTTTAATCACTTTAGAGATAGGAAAACTGACTCTTACTAGTCCATATCTGAATTTTCATGCCCTATTCTATTCAGAGAGGTTTTGAAATGCTCTTAAAAATAATTTCAGATCAGTCAGCAGCTACTACTAAACTGTCTCTGTATCTAACAGAGTCCATTTTTGAGTATTTTGGTAACATAAATATACATTGTTACATTATCTCCCACAAATATCACTCATCATCCGGCCCCAAACCTTCAAACTGCTTACTAATTTCAGAAGCAAGAGTGTGCTTCTACTGCCTTCACAGAACTACATATATGCTTCCACAGTGGAAAGGAAATTAATCTGTAAATTATTTATGGCAATAATTAAGTTGTTACTAAAACCTTCTCCTGATAATGGCCTCCCACCACTACCATAACATCTGTTAAATAATTCATAGCCATTACTAAACCTAAAGTAGGTGTTTCAACTTAAGTACCACAGAGTAAAGCTGCTTTAAAAATTCTGACCCACTGAGATGCACTGTGTGTTTCATAGTATGTTATTGCCAAGGCAAGGCTAACATCAAGCTCATGATCATTTATTTTGATTTAATGCACAGTAAGATTTTAGTTGCTCTTCAGTTCAGAATCGTACAGCAAACAGGCAGACTGCAGTTTCTCATCCATCAAACTGCAAGGTGACAAGAGACGTCCCGTCACTAAGAGGCAAAGGCATGGCCACGCCTATGAGGTGCAGTAGCAAGCCCTGCACGTGGGGCTGCCCACGCCAGGAGGGATGCAGCCGGCACCGCCGTCCCCAAGCCCTGACAGGCGTTTCACCGCTCCCGCAGCCGGGCGTGAGCAGCCTCCAGAAGCGAGGCCGCTCCGGTCTGTGGCAAGCTCCTTTTCTCTCCGGCGCCGTACTTTACACCGGGAGCCCAAGGGGGCCCCGTAGGCCGGGGAGCAGGAGGAGCACACGCTGGTCGGGCCCCCCTAGCCGGCTGAGCCGGGCCGGGCGGGGCGGGGCGGGGTGCGGCGCGGGGCCCGCGGCGCCCGGGCCAGCCCTGCCTCGGGCCTCCCCGTCCGCCCGCCCCGCACTCACCTGCCCCGCCAGCCCGGCGAGGCAGCGCAGGGCGCTGCTCGCCACCTCCGAGGCCGCAGGGTCGGCGCCGATCTCCGGAGCGTGGCCGCCGGGCTGGAGCGGGCTGGGCGCCGCCGCCGCGGCCGCCATGACATCGGCCCGAGCCGCGGCCGCCAACAACGACCCCGCCGTCGCTCCGCGATGACGAACCCCTCGGGTGGCCGTGCCCGCTGGCCCCGCCTCCGAAGGCTGATGGACAGGCGCGGCAGCCAATGGTGGGCGGCCCTCTTGAGGCCGGCGCGGGGCGGGGGGAGCAGTTCGCCCGGCGGCCTGGCGGGGGGGGCGGCCTCTCGTAGTGCGCTGCTCGGCCGGGCCTCGTTCTGTCCCTGCGGTCCGGGGCACCTTCTGCGCTGCGGCAGCGGAGCTGGGGCTGGGGAGGCCGCCTCAGGCCTGGCTGTCCCGGGCAGGCTCTGCTCGTCCTTGCCGTAGCCTCCTGGGGTCTCCATGCGGTGGGGTGCCGAGGACCCTCTCCTGCAGTACCTCTCTCCTGCAGTACCTCTCTCCTGCAGTCCCTCTCTCCCCAGCGTGGAGAGCAGCCCCGCTTCTCAAGCCTGAGGAAGCATCTTTTAGCTACTACTTTTCACCCAGACCTCTCTGGGACCCTGAAGACTTTCTCGGCTCAGGTCCATTGTAGCCATCGGGTCAAAGTGGTCACAGAGCCTGTCATGCGGTGTGTTGGCCCAGGGGTGTAGCCCCGCTCTGTGCTGCTCTGGCACCTTTGGAACCACTGGGCTTTGAGCCCTAGATTGCAGCAGCTCTCGTGGGGTGTTTGTTCTCTTCCCGCCAGGTCATGTTGCTCCCTCAAACTTTTCTTTGCATCCTGGCTCCTTCCTGTTCTCCAGCAAGCTCCACGGGGCTGTCAGCGTGGGCACATGGCACACTTGCCAGAGAGCTTCCACTGAGAGCTCATTCATGGAGGGAAAAACAGCGTGTGTTTATTTAACTGTTACCAGACCACTGTGCTTGCTTCAGCTGTGCTTTTCTGGTATACCTGCAGGTTTTTACATTCCTACGTGCTTCTTTTCAAAGCCTTGACTGTTCTGGTTACAGCAAGGTTGTTTTTTCATCAGACCACAAACAGCAGAATGTCAGTTTGTCAGAGTACTCTGGAGCTTGCGAGACTGTGTTCCCTCTAAGACTGTCTGCTTGATTTTTTTTTTCCAAGGACAGTATGAATATTGACAAAGATTTTCTATCGCATATTTCACTTGATACCCCAATTTTGATCCTTCAACCTTCATAACTCTTCCTGTTCCCCTGCCCCAATATTTTTTTATTCATTTGTGAAATGGTGAGTGCTTGTTGTCTATACAAATGTTAAAGCATTCTTAAAATAAAAATGTTGGAAAGGCAGATCAAATTATTGGACTGATATTTTGGAGGGTATTTTAAAGGCATTCCTCTCTAAGGTATTAGATAAAACTTAATTTAGTGAAGAAAACTCCCGTTAAACTGAAGATATAATATTCTTGTGTTTCCATTCAGCAAGCAACTTAATTTATTTAAGAAGACTCAAGTAGAGAAAGTCCTGCTCAGTTCCAGAGGAAAATTAGTTCCAAAGAGGACTTTGGTGCTAATGCTTGCAAACGTATTTCATGGAGAGCTGCTTTTTACAGGAACATTTTATCTAAGGCGAGCTAGATGGCGTTTGGCTGGATTTAGATTATAAGAACCACTCTTTGGATTCACAAATGCTTACAGCAGAATGTGTTCCTGATTTGGAAACTCTGAAATGTAGAGTTATTTACTTAATTCCTGCAAAGATACTGGTTTTGTCAAATGACAGTGTCTTGAACACATACACAGAACATGGTAATGAGTTAAGAAAGACTGAAGTTTCATTTTGCAGTTCTACCCATCAATGCTAATTCCAGCTCCTGGTCAAACACTGGCTTCTTCAGCCTGCCCTGTCTCTTGCAGTTTTATCTTTGGACAGGCAGCTGAAGCAACCCTGCAAAATCTAATCATCTGATTTGGATCAAACCATGAAGCTTCAAAGAGTAAAGGAAAATACGATCTCCTTTCTCCTTTCCCCACCAGCACTGTAAGACTGAATAGACATACAAGTAATTTGCTGACCAGAATAGAATACAGAGCACAGATTTAACACTCTGGCATTGATTGTTCCTTCTCAGTGTCAGAGGAGGCAATTTGCCCTGACCAGATCTCCAGTGACCTGCAAAGATAGATCAAATCCAGACATCTGAACCAAGTTTTAACTTCAAGTGATGAATGCTCAGCTACCCAATAAATTCCACTTCTGAAAAATGCAGCTTTCCTGGAGTGATGGAGCAGGTGTATGCCTACTTTAGCAGTGGCTAGTTGTAGCTCTATTACTTGAGACACCTGATATCTTTCCTTTGCTTTTGAGCTTGCTATCTTTACCCCTAACAAGAGGTTGTTTGGGGGTACAAAATGATTCCAATGAAAAATAGATAAGCACATAAATGTCAGAGGTTTACGCTGCTGGAGGTTACGCTGCCATATACATGGAAATATAAGGGAGGATGAATGAAAGTGGAAGATATCAAGAGATGGTGAAGGTGATGTAGCATTATTTATTCAGTGGTCATTACAAGAAAAGTAGGCAAAAGACCATGAAGTAGTCTGTAGAGTTGTTGATGTCCACCTATTATTTACTAAGCAGAAAATGCATCTTGGCATTCTTCCTGTTGATGGCAAATGACTTAGAAAAACAGCAGTGATTCCTAAGGGTAAAGGCACAGATTTTCTTCCTGCTTTCACTGTCTCAGAAGGCCTTGGTCCATGTTGCAGCTGCTAGCTGAATAAATTTGGTATCATCTGAAATTCCACAGATTAAATTATGTAATATATTATGCAAGCATGAACAGAAGAGAAATAATGCAAAGTGATTTAAGAGATTAGAAAAATGACAGCATGTGAGAAAATGAGAATAGGGAAAAACCATGTGCAAATATAACTAAGATAAAGTATGATAAACATTCATATCTGATGGAGGAGACAGACCAGAGCAGAATGCTTCCAAAAGATGATTATAGGCTCACTGCATGTAGCACACAGTAAAAATGAATACACTTGCAATCGCCTTTGGCAGTAGAGCTGGCCACAGCAAATCCAGGGCTCCCATAAAGACAGAGAAAATTGCATGGCATGCTCACTAAAGCTGGTGAAACAATGAAGTATTGGAAGCTTTCGTTGCTGGAAAGATACTGGTAATTTGGAAGGAATTTGTAGAAAACTGGGAAGAAATGGATTGCTGGAGATAAACATACTAGTTTAGAAAGAGAGATCAGAAGATTTATGTATGTGTAACCTGACAGTAATGTCTGCTTCCAGATACTTTAATAATGCGACAGCCAAGGGGGGAATAATCATAGAATGGTTGAGGTTGGAAGGGACCTCTGAAGGTCATGTTGTCCAACTTTCTCCCACTTAAGCAGGACACTTAAAGCCAGGTGCCCAGGGCCATTTCCAGATGGCTTTTAAATATCTCCAAGGAGGGAGACTTCACAATTCTCTAGGCAAGATGTGCCACTGCTCAGTCACCCTCACAATGAAAAAGAGTTTCCTGATGCTCAGATGAAACTTTATGCGTTTCAGTTTCTGACCATTGCCTTGTGAGTGACCTTTGCAATAACATCTACCAGCTCTCTCAGCAATAGTGGGTGCATCCTACCAGGGCCCATGGAGTCATGTATACCCAGTTTACTTAAGTATCTGGAATTGCTTTCAACCTTCAAGGACAGAGTTATCATGATAATATTAAATCTTCTGCAGCTTTGATTCCTGAAATGAATCTCTGAGGCATATAAAAGCTTCTCACACCAAAACCACCCTGAAAAATATAAATACAAACTCACTAAGTTCCTAAATAGTAAATATGTTGTTTAAGTTAAAATTATTTGTAAATGGAAAATAATTTTCTTTTGGTTTTGGACTACAGCTCCTTTTTATTTTGTTTGTAAAATGGTGAAGATATACACCTCTTTTCAAATCTAGGTGCCTCTAAGCACTTTAAAATCACATTAAACTTTAATAAATTGACACAAATTCTGTTTTATGGTCACCACTGTCATAATAACTAGCACTATTTCTTCTGCTGAATATTACATTGACATAATATCTGAATTTGCACTTTAATTTTGTCCCTAAAATCCAAAGAAAGGTGGGTGCTTTGCAGAATGTACCAGTGGTTGAGGTTTGTTGTGCTAAAGAGTGAAGTGCTGAGCTAAGGAGCCAGTGTAATGTATAAGCAGATTTTTCTCCTGGATTGAAAAGCTCATGCTGTGTACTTCTGCTTATGTCAGCTCTAGTGCATAGAAAGGCAAAAGAGACAACACTTCAGGAAAAAAAAAAATTAAACTGAAATCATTTGGAGATTCAAAGATAAAAACAATACCCTGAATTCTATTCAGAGCCCCAGTCAAGTGGCGCATCTTGGCACTGACCACTGTAAATGTAGTTTTCCTTAATATTCAGCTTATCAGTACTGCTCTAAATTACCTCTGTTTATAAGCAGAAAATTGATAGTATCCTACCCATTGGATTAAAATAGAGTAGGACATAACAAAGTCCCCTCCAAAATAAAAGATTCTATTTATTTTTCTAAGCATTAATTCCAGAAGAGCACTTCACTTCTGTTACTTCCTGGGTACCCAGGAAAAGGCATCACTCCAGCCAAGGTTATGGATCCTGGTTCAACAAGATACTTAAGCTAGTGCCTAATTTTAAGCATGACCCTAGACAAAAAAGTCAACCCGCTTCCCAAAAATGTAGCCATGTGCTTATTAATGTCATCAAATAAAGGCTCTGAATTGCAAATCTAATTCTCCAGTAGATCTGCATTACTTCAAAGCAAATGTCTTTGCTGACCTTTTGCTGTTTCTCCATCAAAAGTTAGAAAGCCTTGTTCAGACAGGATTGGAATAGGATTTTTATGAAATGTCTTGTGGGAAATTCAGCTGTGGTGTATTTGTACTTAAAGGAAAACAAAGAAACAAACAAACAAACAAAAAACCCCACCATCAAAACAAAACACAAACTTATTTTATGACTTGCAGTAATTTCATCATTCATAGCAAAATGCAAAATCTTCATGAGGCTGTCTCCAGCTTTCTGTTCAGTGTCCTTATTCTGACATGCACATCGACCCATGGCCCTTACTTTCTCAATTTTTTTGCCCTCAGGATTTTCTAATAATGCTCCATGCTCTGCCTTTATTTGGTCATTATTTTTCATGTCTTTGTTTGGTAATTTCACACCATATTTAAGTTTTACCTACCTGCCTGCCTCCTCTTTCTTGCTGCCATCTGCAAATAAGATTAGCATCCTCCACACAAAATTTGCCAGTTCAGTTATATAATTAGGGAGCAAGAACTGACCTCTGCAAGGCCCAGCTCAGCAGCTCTTCAAACAAGTCAGTAAACTATTACTACAACTATTTTGTGTTCAAAAATTTTAGACTTTTATAGCTACTTTGAAAGGATTGATTACAAACTTCCTTCCCCTAATTTCCTGTTGAGACTATCACATGTAAATGTAGAAGGTGTCTTGTGGAGTAGGTGTCTATGCTCACAGTGTTTTCCTTGTCTGTAAACTGTCAGTAAATTGACACAAGCATTGTGAAATTAAGCACTCATACCTGAAGATAGTCTAAAAATTAATAATTTTCCACTGCATTAATATGTACATGCTACTCATATTATATATTTAACTCAGGTTTAATGGGATACTTGAAAATCTATATTTAACAGGGAAACAGGAATATAGCACATTTCCTTCAGAGAAACTTTAACTTTTGGGCTTCCTTGATTGCTAAGTGCTTCATTTTAGAAGCTGTGGCTTGCATCTTTATTAGTATAATTTGACTATTATTTTAAAAGAAATAATAGTGATGAATGCTTAGGAATATTTGAAATAGAGTTCTTCAGCTGTGCTATGTACAAACTTTTCACACAGCTTAGCTGGGAGCCAAGTCCTTTTTGACATGTACAGTCTTCCTAGTCTTATCTGTGGAACTGCAAAGTTGCTCAAACTTAAATTTACCTCCTGTTTCAAGAGCTTAGCTTATACTTTCCCATACGCCAGTAGCCAGACAGTTCTCATCTAATAGACAATATCTGTCATTATTAGTCAGATCAATCATTCACTATCCTAGCAGGCTTGTCCATTGACTTCAGGAACCAGATCCAGATTTGCTTTGGATATGAGATTCATGGACTGATAATTGAAATTAGGGACCTATCTTACATAGTTGAGTTGAGCCTCTCAAAATAGCATTAAAGGGTTAATATATACATATTATATTACCATGCAAGACAGGCACATAAATTATAATCACTCTGTGTTCATATCACCTGCAGAGTTCTTCAACTTCTACATCTGTACGAGTAAATACATAATGCCCTTTTTGGATATAAAGTTATCTATAAAGTTATTTGAATGATCTCCATTGTATTGCAGTAAATGGACAAAACAAAAAATCACACTCATCTTTGCACTGTCAGTATTTTTCTAATGCAGAACAGGCATTTGTTAATCGGGAATATGGAGTCTTTGACATTTTGGGTCCCAATCCTTCAGTGAAGCTAGTCATGCACCTGCTTACTTTGTGCACAAATCATTCTGCTGAATTCTAAAGGACTATTCATGTGCATAAAGCTAAGCCTGTGTGTAAAAGCCTTTGCAAGACTGGGCCTAGGTTGTAAGTTTGATAATGACCTGAGGCTGATTCAACAGAGAACAAGCAGTCCTTTTAAAGTGTTGAGAAGTGTAACTCCAGCTCAGCTGCACAGGTATGGGAAGTGCTTAGAAACCTTAGAGTACATGGAACGCTCAAAACTGACCATGAAAAAGTAACAGGGAGTATCACAGATATTTTTTCATTTACATTTTATAATACTGCATTTTACCTTAATTTTTTAATTCTTGGCTTCAGATTAATTTCAGTATGTCTATTAATTCCATCTGAATAACTGTATTGAAGGAGCTCTGAAACTTTCCTGAATTCTTATAACTATAACTATAACTATATATATATATAGCCTGTGTGAAAAAGTAGATCTGCTTAGAGAATGGTAATTGTGAGAAATCGTATCTATGGTCTTTGGAACATTCTTGCCTGAGGAGAAAGCAAAACATCATCACTATTTCATAAAGAAGTGCACTGAAGGGCTTTCCATACTTATTTGTTTGTACCATGCCATATTGTGGCTTCTGCTGCAAGTGCTTTGTGCTGCACTACAGCAGTGTTCTCAGAGACAGTGCCTCACCTGCAGGAGCCTCCTAACAATGCCAGGGCAATTCTAGCGGTTGTCATACATCTCCCGAAAACTTTTTCTCAATACTGCTTCCATGAGTTGCTTCCATCAGAAACTTCCATATCATTTGATACAGTTTTTTTTCATGTGTTTAACATTAAACACACAGGCAGTGCACTAAAAATCATGAAAAATCAATGAGATTATGTAAATGTAAAGTTCTGGCATGGGGCTATAGATTTTGGTATTTAACATGTAAAGTATTTGAAATAGGTATGTTTTTATGCACAAACACAAAAGAGAAATGTTTTCTTTTGCATAAAGCTAACTGTTGTCTCATCATGCAGTATTTGTGGCTAAAATGATCACTCTACTTAGTGGCCTTTAGGTAACATTGACTATGAAATGTCACTTGTTTGTGAGGCTCACTAAGATAAAGTTAGTAAAAAAGATCAAAAAAGACTTTGTCCTGCAACTTAATCAACTTCTAGTCACACTGGTCCATCAGAAAATTCCAATTTCCTCAGTTAAAGGATGAATTTAATAATCTAGCTGAGTGAAGAAGTGAGCATTAGGCGTAGGAAAAAACATACCAAAGCTGTTGTGTGTGAAGGTGATAGTCCTGGGACCACCACTGCTGGCTTTGTTCTAGTTCTTGGCCTTGGGGACGTGACAGATCCTTGCGCAGTTTCATGCAGGAAAATGAATTAAGAAGGTACCTCTTATAAGGCACGGTGCTCCTTTACTAACCTTTTTAATTATTATTTAAATGAAGATTAAAGTTATGGAGTTGGCGAATATTTTGCTGTTTTATAATTTAGTAGTTCAGGCTGAAGTTTCCTTTGTGTTCTTTCTGGTTTTATGTCAGCAGCCTAGAAGATGGACATTTGACAGGCCACAATAGACTGCTCCTTTCCCAGGTATCTCCTGCTTGTTTCCTTTATCTGTGAATAGGAAATGGCTTAAAGGCACCTGTGTTATGAAGGTCCCAGGGGCAGCTGCCTGACTAGTGAATGCCTGATTATGTGTTAACGTGCTTTGTCAGATATTGGCAGAATCTGTTCTCTTCTTTTGCCTTTTCAGCAAGGGTACCATTGACAGACTGGCTACCCATTTATAGAAATGTTGTCCATCAAACTGTGAGGAAGGACAATGGTGTTTTTCTGTGGCCAGTGACTGTGGGAAACTTTTCTTTGGCTATTCAGGCAATTTTTGTAGCTTGCTCTGAAGAGGAGAGACTGATGAGTGCAAAAAGTACAATTAAGCAAAGCCAGACTTCAATTGAAGGCTGTAGTGTAGTCTGCTGTTCTCATTTTTTTATTTGGAAAAAAATCTATGGGTTTTCACATTGCTGTGTGGCATTCAGCGGGGGGCTATTACAATCCTAAATTTTTTTTCTAGACCACCTAATTCTAAGTAAAAATTAAATGTAATGAGAGCCACTTGGAGTTCTGAATATTTTAAAGCATAATTCCCACAGAAGGGATTCGACCTAAACTGCGGAGAGCATCAGTTGGCTAATTATAGCTGCATTTTATATTACAGCAGGTGTCAGATGCAGTCATCTCAATAAAGTCCACATAATACTCTGGAAAATAACAAAAGCTTTTCTTTGAATGTGAGTACTAATTTCTGCTAGGTGTCATATGAGCTCTGATACTTCTTATTGGCATTAACAAGAGCACTGCAGCACTCAAACATGCTTTTTGCTTAGGATGAATTGATACTGTAAAGCACTTACTAGTCAGCCTTGGCAGATGTCAGTAGTTAATACTAGTGTTGTAGAGGTTGGTATATAATGCAAAGAGTCTTATGTAAATACTTTTAGATGATGGGCTGGTTTTGAGAATGAGTGTGAGCCATGCACCAACTTACTTAATGAAAGCTAAATAGACAACAGCAGGATAACTGCATTTCCTTTAGCTTCTATCTTAAGTGCTCCACAAGTAAAGGGCAGATGGGAAGGCAGTAAATTAGGTGAATGAAAACATTAAACTTAATAAGCACGTCATGATTTCATACCATTTTCCCAATTCAATAGAAGCAGCAAGTTTTGAGTAACTAAAGTGATGGGTGAGAAAGGTCTTTCCTAAACCTTGAAACTGAGATTCCCTGAAGATTGTATCTTCGGAACATCCTGCATGCGATGAAACGACAATCTATATCCATTTGATGGTCACCTGAGTTTTTAATTAAAAGATGCGATTCTATGATTCCTAGAGGAATGTGTTTTAAAATATTCATGAATCAGTAAAACAAATACTGAATTGGGTAGCTTGCACAGAAGCCCTTGAATACAAGGAATTGTGATGACATTGAGGTGGAATTGCAGGCACAATGGACAGAGTGAAAAGCACAGGCAGCAAAGCCTGCCCAGCTGATTGTGTTTGGCCTAACATGCAACAGAGGCGCTTCCCAAGCTTGCCAGGTACTCTAAGAAGCAGTAAGATAGGAGAGGCCTCAGTACAGAATGGCAGGGTCAGGTCAGAGAAGGCTTGCTTCTTCTCCTGAAGGGGATAGGACATGCCTGGTCCAAGCATGGACAAGGAGAAGGGCTTCAACAAATAATAATGCCAAATGTTAGGCTAATCATGCAGGAGGAACAAGCATCTACCGTATACTAGAAAAACAAAGGAAATTTGACAGATTATTAAAATCCCCCAAAATCTGAGTCTTCTGTAAGAGCAACAAGCCACTCTCTGGTGCTATATACCTCTCTCCCACATCATCCCCCCTGAGAAAGGGTACTCCTAAACAGCAGGCTGCCTTTGTTTCTGACATAGAAGCCTACAGAGAATTTCAGAGGTTATAGAAATAATAAATACAACTTAAGAAATCTTTTATTTTTAAAATATAATAGTTAGTACTGAATATGCTAACATGTAGGAAAAGCCTGGTTTTGGCCCAAAGACTAGATGCAATAAGTAATTTGTAAAAAACAAGTGAAAGTAAATTAGAGAAATATATTCCTATTAAGAATACATGTATTTCTGGACTAACATAGACATGCTGTTCCAAAAGGTTTCTAACGACAATAATGAACATATGTAATCCATATAACCTCTAAACCTGGCCAAAACCAGATATAGAAAAGCAGAGATACAGAGAAGAAAACGAAAGGAGGAATAATTCCTTGGCTAATCTGTGCCTGACATCTGCGGAACAGAGGGCTGTCTATAAGAGAACTACTTTATCTCTCACACATGAGGTTACCAATAAGGAAAAGACATGTGAAAACACCCAAGAACAAAAGCCCGACTACAAAAGCTGAAGGTGTGATTGCCATTGTACAAATGAATTTGCTAATATACCCTGTTTATTCCACATAGTCCCTTTCTGAAACATTTTAATATTGCCAGCAGCCTAGCTTAACTTGGAAAGCTCTGAGGAGTTCTGTGAAAAGTTGGGAGGGTAAACAAGAGGTAGAGTTAACTGCAGGAACCGTCAACCTACTCATCTGTTGGTTGTCTCCCTTTTAGCCTAAAAGGCAAGAGTTAATTGGTTTTGCACTATTGCTTTCCCCTGTCTTACATTTCTGGTGTTGGGATGTGCTCCTGTTCAGGTGATGCAGAACTGGGTGTTAAAGCCTGGAGAAGAGGAGGCTGAGGGGGGATCTCATTAATGTCTATAAATATATAAAGGGCTAGTGTAGGGAGGATGGAGACAGACTCTTCTCGGTGTCATCCAATGTTAGGACAAGGGGCAATGGGAGTAAGTTGGAAAATAAGAGGTTTAGGATAAACATAAGAAAAAACTTTTTTATGGTAAGGGTGACAGAACACTGGAACAGCCTGCCCAGGGGGGTTGTGGAGTCTCCTTCTCTGGAGGTGTTCAAAACCCACCTGGACACGTTCCTGTGTGACTTATTATAGGTGATCCTACTCTGGCAGGGGGGTTGGACTAGATGATCTTTCTTGGTCCCTTCCAACCCCTATGAATCTATGAAAGAATAAAACCCCCTTCTGCCAGTAGACATCCTATTTACTTTTTTTTTTTTTTTTTCATTCTAGGGGGAGAAGGTAAGGAGCAGTTATCAGCAAGTAGAGATGCTGTTGTAAAAAATAACTACCAATAGTGTCACTCAGAATTTATTACCCTCTGCAGATTACAAAAACCTAACAGCTTCTCCTTGTGATGTCTCTCAGGTATTCTTCAGAAGCAGGTATCTGACAAACAGTTCCTATGGTAATGACTGTTACTGCCCTCTATATAATATGAGGTTTATGTGTGTGTAATTCTCCTCAATTATTCTAAAAAACTGAGTGAGTCTAGGATAATTTTGTATATCACCTGCTGTGAAAATTGCTTTGGTGGCAAGCAAAATCAACTACTCCATGACCTACGTTTCTTGGTATTACACATTATATGAAACGTACTGTACTCTTCTTTCTCCACATTTATTGTTACTTCTCCTCCTCCTTTTTCACTCTGAGATTACAGGGATGTGATTGCACAATACAGGCAGCGCAGATGGCAGTTGAAGGTCTGTATCTGCCAGGTATCCGTGTAACAGCTGAGTCAGTGTATGCAGCTGAGCACAGCTCACTTTCTGACATAGATGTTCAGTGCCGCTTCTCTGAATCGTGGCCCTGCATAACCTTTGGAAGTACTTCTGGCAAAATTTAGACTATACTCAAGTACACAGTACTTTGGCAGGAAGAAGTCAGAGGAAGCCTTACTCTGAATTCATTGTAAATGCTCAGAAGAGAGAAATACTTCCTGGATTTGCTACTGTGGATGCAAATGATGGACTTAATGATGTAAAACACTGGGAAAGTGTAGGCCCACCTAAATATATCACCTATAAATATAAACACTATCTAAATAATCACCTATACTCAATGAAAGTTTGCAGGAGATCTGCTCAAGTTTCCTGACAGGCGTCCAGTAGAGAGGAAAATGAATCTTTAGAGCCAAGGAGGAAATCATGTAGTCTTATGATAACTAGGAGAGAAGAACTGGTTCTTGTAGTTTGGGAGGATGTGATGATGTCATTCCAAGCAATGTGGAATTGCCTTCCTCTTCATAGGGTTCAGATACATCAAACAGCTCCTTTCTCATAGTTGAGGTTCACAAATGAGGTGTCATGTGGAAAGAAGTTGTATGCTGCAATCAATGTAATATATGCACCGTCCTGTGATGGTACCACAGTGAGATGCCCCTTCCTGGAGATACTGTGGTTATACACCAGTAGACAGTGCAGATGTAAGACCTTACAGTCAGATGCTGCTGCTCCCCATGTGCAAACAGATGCAAGAGATGGGAGACTGGGAACCTTCAATGAAGCAGGGAAAGAAATCTGAGGAAGGAAGAAAGATAGCAGGTGGCGGTTTACATAAGAAAGCAGGTGGCGGCTTACATAAGAAGCAGTTTGGGAAAGAAGAGGATGTTTTCACCTTTTATAGGTCCAAGAACTTCAAATAGCTTAGGGAACAAAGGAAGATAGGAAATGCAAGAAGGAGTTCTGGGCATGGTGCCTTCTGTGACTAACACTTTAAGGGACCAGAAACGGACCCAAACCCATATGTCTCAGAAGGCTTTGTGCTTCTCCAGTAGTTTCACAGGCAACATTATTTCATTGTCTGCATGAAACATTAGAGCTGGTTACAGTGCTGTAGATTCAAACAAACAGGAGAGATTTGGGGAGGAATGTAGTTCCCTTGAGGAGCTTCACAAGATCATCTTAAAGAAGGGTGGGGACTAGAAGAAGAACAAACACGTGGGAAAGAAGAACTGAATATTCCCAGAGTTCCAGTGATCCAGTGATTTGTGCACAGAAGTATGCTAAGGTCCCACGGATGCCAGCAATGATGTACACTGTTTGTAATGATTTTGTAGTGAGATACAGGGATGAGTTCATCTATTACCAGAGCCGCAGAAGAACTGAGCTATGGAGTCTAACAGTGGAGAATTTCATTCCTAGATCCAAGTCTATGAGAGTGAAACAATGGTGCCTGCTGCTCCATATGAAAGATCTATCTTGTTTGAGAGCTCACTTCTTTTGTTAAAGAAGAAAATAAAAAGATTTTCCTAAAAATGAAGAGTAAAACAAACACTTGATAATATGTCTGTGGACATAGTTTCATTTTACTTCAACTGTGGCTTGAAAAACCATGAAATATATTCATCTGACCTTTCATTAAACAACATGATCTTTAAACATATTTCAAGAAAAGTAAAGAGTTTAGAGTATTAAAAATGTATACAAAGATTTTGCAGGTAATATGTATGTGAAGGTTCAAGAAATCATCCAAGGCCAGAGTACTTGAAGTAGTGAGGGACTGTTAAATTACTATGATATTAAATATAACTACTGTAATACTCTGGAGAATACATTTGCCATAACAAATATAGAACATATTTTCTAATTTCTATTATGTTTATCAAGGTCATTCAGTGACAGAATGCAAAATCTTTTACTTTGCACATTCAGATACTGTCAGCTGTGTAAGTTCTATAGCTAATGTAGAAAAGCATTTAAAAATTGGAAATCATTAATGAAGAAATTATGCCTTTGCCCAATATCACACATAAATTCTTATCTTTTGAACAGACTTTAACAATATGCAGTCTCAGGCTGGCTTTATTCCATTAATACATGCCATTTCCAAAAGTGTGTTGCCTATATATTAAACACAGTGCACACACAAGAACCCTAGCATTCCTTGAAAATGAATTTCAAATCCACATTTATTCCGAGTGCTTTGGGGCAAGAACCATCTTTTGTTATTAAACAATGCAAATGGGATCTTGGCCCATAATTGGGGCTCCTAAGCACTGTGAATTCTTTCACCAATGTCTCACATTCTCTTTCTCCCTCTCTTTGTCCCTCTGCAGATTATGCCAGTGTTTACAAAGGTTGGGATCCCTTGCATCCTCATCAGTTTTTACGTTTGCCCAAGAATCAGATTCAGTTTAGCCTAGCATTCTTCACAAAGATAAAAGGGTGACAGATCCTGACACATTTGTGCTTTTGAAAAGCAGAAAAGCTGATTTCATGCATAAACCCTATCCTAAAGCTGCCTCCGAGGTGAAATTGTACCAGTCTTGGTATAAAAAGTGGAAGCAGCCAGATATTTAAACTACATACAGTGAAGTACTTGAGCACTCCTTCTTTATAGTATAACCAGAAAATGCTGTAATATACTTGTTTTCCAGTTTTTCACTACAGAAACTTTGCTTTAAATCTGATTTCTTTGTGATCAAAGCACACCTAAGTCATCTCATTTGTGTCTTAGGTGATAGCCAATCTTCTTCACTTGTATGAGCTTCTATCAGTATTATTTACAACTTTAATACTGGGCAAGAAGTTTTATTATTGAATGCTTATTTTACACTTGCATTATCTGGACAAACATATACATGTGAGCCATGCATTAATCACCGAATTACTACACTTTAGTGGTCAATTTACACATGACAGATTGGTATATTCTATCATAAATAAATCAGTGAATTTACTAAAGTATTGATAATTTGTGGTGATTCTATTCAGCAACAGTGATTTAGTAAAACTAGAAAGAAATGTGAAATTATTGAAGGCGTGCAAAAAGCCAGAATGGGTGATACTGCCAAATTAGAAGTCTCTTTTTAAGGTCTGATAATTTATCCTGTAGTTAAAATGAGCTTTGCCACTGAAAGAGCATTGTGACCATAGTGCTTGTTCCCCAAACAGGAGTGGTGTAGCAACAACTATTCAGACACAGGTTCTTAGGTTGTTTGTATAGTATAAAGCCAGTCAAAACCATTCCAATTCTCTCCCTGGACCTCCCACGTAACATAGCTCTAAGAATTTCCTGGAATTAATTCCTTCTGGCATTACAGTATATATTTGAGAAAACATGCTATTCTTGCTTATAACATTTCCACAGATTAAAAATCCACCAAAACTCTATGATGTTCAAATGATTATCATAACAATGAAACGGAAAATGGGACCGTTAGTCTAAATTTACCTAGCCTTATTTTCAGACCCTTTGTCTTGTTACACACTGATTTACCCAAACTGAAGACATTGACCAAACTTCATCTGTCTTTAGTAAAAGCCTTATAGAACTTGGACAAATCACTCTTTAACTTTCTTTCTGGGGTCTTCTACAGGAAAAACTTAGTGTGCAGAAAGCATATGAATTCACAGCGCTTGAGCTAGTTTGCTCTAGTTTGCCAGGCACACCCATCTGATGAATGCTAAATAGGTAAGATACAAACTACCTTACCTTAAAGACAACTATAATGTAAAATATAATATAATATAATATAATATTTTTAATTTCACTTTGAGATGAAACAAACTGCCTCTAAAAAAGGTTGAACCAACTCCAAGAAAATTAAGTGATGTACTCCCTCTCTCTTTACTCAATGCTCTTGTACTTGTGTGTGCTGATCATGAGGCCACAGTTATCATTGGCATATATGCATCAGGCCAGGCTAAACCTTATATTCTCAGAAGTATTCAGTATGTTTATACTTCCATCTGGTCTACTCAGGGACCAGAACTGTATCTTCAAATTATAGTCTGTATTGCATGTAGGCTATAGCTGTAGTTAAGACTGTTCCTAAAGCTTTAAAGCTGTATTGGCTTTAAATGAATTAGGGGGAATAAAAAAGAGTTCATGTAAAAATCTTTTCCAACATGAAGTTCATTATTAATAGCAAGATGTCAGGAAAGCCTCACCATTGAGGAAATCATGATTAGAGGTTGGAAAAAGGGTTATAGAGATATAGGTACAGCAGAAAGTCAAGGGAATCAAGATACTATTTTCTCTCGGATTTGCATGGTAGAACCACTGACAGGCATGTGACTGCATGGAATTGCAAGATGATGAGCACAGCTCATGGTCCACACTGAAACCCAGTATTCTGCTACTAAAGAGCAGAGACATATGATAAGGACCCCCCACAAAGAATTAGACCTCCAAAAAGATTTTTTTTTTTTTAAGTATTGATTTGGACAGCTCATGTTACCAGCATGATCATGGTATTTGAGAAATCTATTCAAAGCAACACTGAAATGTACCAGGTCTTGGCAGTATGTCATTGAGTTAGTCCCTGCTTAGTTAGATGTTGATCTGGACAGGTTGAATTAATGTGCCAAGGCCAATTGTATGAGGTTTAACAAAGCCAAGTGCCAGGTCCTGCATTTTGGTCACAAAACCCCCAGGCAATGCTACAGCTTGGGGAAGAGTGTCTGGAAAGCTACCCAGTGGAAAAGGACCTGGGGGTGTTGGTTGCCTCCCAGATGAATATGAGCCAGCAGTGTGTCCCAGGTGGTCACCTCACCAAGATGGAAACCTACATGGTAGAGGCAACAGTCTGAATAAAGAAATCATCACCTAGGATTTCTAGGCAATCCACTGATGTTGTGATATTTGAAACATGAGAAACATGAGCTTTTGCAGGGGAGCTCTCTGAGGGAGAGAGAAGGTCATTCAGTCCTGGCCTTATGCCAGACTACCACTTCTCCTCCTTCAGTTTTTAAGCAAGCAATAACCATTGGTTTTAACATTCCAGTCATGTGAATTTCCTTTCAGGTCTCAGTAGTACTGATGAGATTGATTTTAGGTTCATAATTGAGTGATTCCAGTTTCCCCCACCTCTTATTTTTTTAAGCTGAGCTCCTAGCAGTGATGCCTTGGCAATTCTGTAATTTCTTCTCATCGTGCTCTTCCATATCTTGATTAAGTATTTTCTCAACATCTCTATTTTTCATACTGTGTAAGTGCTCATTTGTTTCCTCTTCCACGCTGTCCTGTAAGAGCAACACCTTCTCTGGCTCCTGTAGTTAGTCCTCCTGCTGTAAGACTGGTTCCTTCTCCACACCACAAGCCTGCACAGCCTCCATCCACCAACAGAATAAACTGATACTCCATCCATCTTGCATCATTTATCTAATAAGTCACTTTTTTGTTGTTGTTGTGTATTTTCTGTTGTAGGCTTGCAGTATTCTGTGATAAAGTGTAGTATTGCATCAAGCTAATTACCATCTTGTGAGCACCATATTGTACTAGTAGACACAGACACGCTGTCTTTAGGCTATATCAAGAGTAATTGTTAAAAATATTCTTACACATTATCTTTCTGTCTCACCCATGTTTTTCCTGGTTAGGATTTATTTTATCAGACAACTCCAAAAAAGTAAGAGGTTGAAGGGTAACGCGATGTTAACAAATTTAAAATATATTAATTATAGCATTTATGTTGCAAACAGATGTCTGTATAGGTCTTGGAAGAAATGAAAAGCAAAATGCTGCTGTGCAAACGAATTCACTCCTTTGTCATAATATTTCCATAATTGCAGTCAGCTATAAATTAGTTTGAAGTATTTTTTTTTCTGTAATAACAATTTTCAGCATGAAGCTTGACATTCAAGTTGAAATCTCAATCTGCTACTGATATTCGAGAAGAAACAGCTAAGAATGGGAGGAAGAAATAGCAGATTTTTTTTCTTTTTTTTTTTTTAGCTAAATCTGTTTTGGTTTATGTTATGTGTTATGTAGTTATGTACTTGAGTCTTGTGGTAGTGATAAGTTCAATGGAATAGTGCAGTAATGAACTTTACTGAACAGATTTTACAGTACGCTAAAATTGGTTGATATATCTCTGTCTCTATCTAAATTTGACGATTCCACATCATGAAAATATATTTCTATTGAGTGTGCTGCACAATTAATCTCAGATACTTTAATTACAGTTTATCTTAGTTAAGAATTTCAAGAAGGATTACCTCTTGCAGTCTTGGGAGTGTCCATTTTTTCATGCTAAATTTAGTACTGGTCCTAAATGGGACTGATTTGCAGAGGTGGAGGTACTTGTTTTCTGTAGAGCACATGTTTCAAAAGTTTCTTGATCCAGTGTCCAAGTACAGAACACATTCAGAATATTTAGCTGGTTTTGAAAAATCTTTCTGATACCACATTTTCACATTTTAAAGCACACAAAATTTTCTGAGCTGAGGTACAGCAAATTGTACAAAGTGTGATCATGAAGTCAGATGGATCAGAAACTCATAAGTGAAATCTCAGCATTTTGGAAATGTTGAGAGGGCAGAGGTTATAAAACTGTCCTGTAATCACCAGATTACCTTTCTGGTAAACATGTTGCAGAAATGGCTTCTATTTTTTTTTAATTTTTTTTTTTTAATTGTGGATTATGTTAACTTATATTACAAGAGACTCTACAAGTCATTTAAGCACCTGAGTAATTCCACTTACATTAACAATACTGTTTCAGCATCTCCTTAGAGTTACATACATGCTTAAGTATTCTCTTAGGACCTAAATTATATGGATTTGGATAGCCTGATCTTGTTATTATTGTCACTAAATATATATAAAAAGAAAGTAAAAAGCCCTGTCATTAATACCCATGTTGCTCTATTCCTATTTGTTTCAGAATAATAAAGTTTTCCTCTTAGAGAAATTATTTACTTTATTCCCTTACAAACATCATATTACACTATATTAGTCCTTGATTTGAAATTTTCCTGAATACTCTCTGAAAATTAAAACCAAAAGCATGCTACCTGTTTGTTCCCCTGATTTTGTATAACCTGAAAGAAATTCAGAAGGTGAAGCATGACCTTTCATTCCTGAGGCAATATTTGCTATCCTTCATCAAGCTGTGCTTTTCTAAATGGTACCCATTTAATGTTCAAAAATGCTTTTTAAGATTCCTTCCTCCCAAAAGGCATCCAAACTAAATGGTCTATAATTTCCTGAAGTGTTCCCAGAGTCCATCTTTAATAATGACCCTAGGTTGGCCATTTTCCAGCCATCATTTCTGAATAGAATGACTTTGTAAGATATCTGAAAAACTTGCAGTAATAACACCCATACTTTTTTTAGAAATATTGAAAATTGGTAACTATTTATTAGTGGAATGCTGTTATTAAATGCCATATTATTATACCAAATTACAGATGATTTGTTAGTTTTCCATTCCCAAAACCAAATCCACTGTCTATGTTTCATCTAGAAAATACTCACTTGAGGTATTTCCTGTAAATCGTACTTGCATTTTATACCTGGTTGCACATAGTTATACGAGGTGTTGTTCTACAAATAGGAAAAGAGCTAAATCACTTTGTTTAACATATTGTCCTTTAAACTGAAAGACAATATTTGCAGAACATATTTGAAAAGAACACTAACAGAAGTCTAGATTTAATATATAATTTAATATATCATTAATTTAAAGTGTTTCAAAACAAAGATATGAAAAATCCAGAAAAAAAAACAGTTAGGTGTAGGACACGTACAACGGTACTGCATCAAAAGATGGGTATTAAAAATGCTTCTAGTACACTTGTAGGTGTCATGGCCTGTATGCTCTAGCTACTTAGGGCAAAAGCCAGTTATCTTGCTAACATAGACCCTGAAGTGTCACATTGCTTTTTAAGTTTAATAGTAGTACTATTACTGACACTTCTCTGTACTGGATCATATGGCAGTAGAGGATTTAAAGTCTAACTGTTCTATGTCCATATAATAAAACAGTGGTTACTGCCCCACAGAACCTACATTTGAAATAAGTGGAAGAGGGAAAAATCTGGATACTGCAAAAAAGAGGACACCACATAGCAGTCAGATGTCAGTCACCAGCAATCATTACGAAACTACTGTTAAGGGCTCCTCATTAAGTCAATATTATCTGACTGACCATATTCCTGTCTGCACCAAATGCAATGCAAAACATGTTACGTGAAACTGCTTTGCATGAAAATAAGGCTATGTGCACATATGGTCAATTAGTACAGCTCAGTTGATGCTCAATACTTTGCTAAGAGGTGGTACTGCAAGATGTCTAAGCCTTGTATTTTGGTTAGTAATTTTTGTGAGGTTTTTGGTGGTTGGTTCAATGTATTGCTCTAGCACTTCATTTGCAATACAAATTTTTCATTTTAAATAATTCATACTTAATTACAGTAGTTGTCAGTTTATGTGGTCCTTTTCATTCTTGAAATGCTTTAGAAGCATTAATTCCCACAAAGTTTTGAGAAGCAATTAAGTATTAATGTTCCATTTTTACAAACAAAGACCAGAAAATACAGAGGTTGGGCAAACATTTCTGAACATCAACTGTAAAATTAGGCACTGACTAGATAGAGACATGATCTAGTTTTCAGAGGCACTGAAGGCATTTGCATATTCAGAATGGAAACTTTTGTCCTAGTAGTTAAATTCATTAAGAATCTTGGATACTGTAATACTGAGCATTACAAGTTTTTAACTACCCAGGATCAAGGCATGGGAGGAGTTCATTAACTCAAAGTAATGTTTACTGCAGGTGAGCATGAAGCTGCCTAAGCTAACACAAAGGAAAGACTGATTTCCAGATTTTCACAATTCCAGCTGTATAAGTAACCATTTACAAACTTCCCCCCACGTGGGCTGAAGAACTCTGCGTGCTTTCCAGGCATGAACTGCTTAAGCTGTTTTCAGAGATAAAGGAGACTGAGAGAGATGGGGACTGTGGGTATGATCATAAAATGTAATCCCTTGAGCACTCACAAGACTAGGCAAATTTTAGGACTGCCATTTAGCAGCTTCAACAACAAATGAAGAATGAGTGTCCCAAGAAGAGATTTCAGCCAAACAGTGAAGCTGTTGGTAGGTGTGGATTTGACCTTACTTTTTCTCTCAGGCTGAGGACAGAAGTGAATTTAGGGGAAATACTCTGATCACAGAATCACAGAATGTTAGGAGTTGGAAGGGACTTCCAAAGATCATCGAGTCCAACCCGCCTGCCAGAGCAGGAAATCACCAGAGGATGGTACAAAAAGCAAGTCAGTACATGCCTTTATTTTTAATAAAATAAACGGCTAACAGTTTCACATAGCATCAATCTCCTAGATACACACTTCACATGCTCTGAGCACAGCTACTATTTCAGGCTTCCCACAAGACACAGATAGGGATGTGCCTAGTTTCTTGATACAAACAAGGGAAAGTGAGGTGAGTAATCTGCTGCTGAGCATTTGTGAACATGTATGGAAAGAGATGTGTAAGTCATGAGAATTTTAACTGGTACTAACTGGGACTAAGTTTGACAAAAGTGGTATCAAGACTGTTATAAGTATGTGCCCTAAGGGTATGTCTATAATGATAGATATTCAAGGGTTCACCTTGAAGTTATCTTCAAACATTTTTAGCCCCATGAGATAATATTTCTTGGCTGCATCATGTATCTATGGGCTGTTTGTTATAAACCAAAGGTGTATGCATGACATTTCTATTTCATGAGCACAGAGGTAAGATTTATAGAATAAGAGAATCATAGACTGTTTGGGCTTGGAAGGGACCATTAAAGGTCATGTAGTCCAACCCCCTGCAGTAAGCAGGGACATCTGCAACTAGATCAGGTTGGTCAGAGCCCTGTCCAACCTGACCTTGAATGGTTCCAGGGATGGGGTTTCTACCACCTCTCCAGGCAGCCTGGGCTAGTGTTTCACCACCCTCATTGTAAAAAATGTTTTCCTTACATCTAGTCTAAATCTACCCTCTTTTAGTTTAAAACCATTACCCCTTGTCCTATTGCAACAGGCCCTCCTAAAAAGATTGTCCCCAGTGAAAGGCCACAATAGGCTCCCTGGAGCCTTCTCTTCTTCAGGCTGAACAACCCCAACTCTCTCAGCCTTTCCTCATATGAGAGGTGTCCCATCCCTCTGATCATTTTTGTGGCCCTCCTCTGTACCTGCTCCAACACATTCATGTCCTTCTTGTGCAAAGGAGTCCAGAGCTGCACACAGTACTCCACATGTGGTTCCAAATTATCTCAAGTTTCCTTGCGGGATACTGCTGCATATCATTTGTGAGCCTTGTCTCTTCTCCTAGGGGAACTTTCATTTATAAAGAATGGAAGGAGGTACAGACAGCAAACTGCTGTGTTCCTGGTAGGAGGATACCAGCATCTTCAGATGTGAATTTCTGAGAAAGTGTAGAAAGACATGGCATAGTCAGCAATGTCAGAGTGAGCTTCACACCATGAAGCATGGCAGAGTTTCCAGTACTGAGGTAGATGGCTGGTGATCATTTTAAGTGTTCACGATTCCTAAAAATTTGTTGGTGCAGGATTGCAGGTGACTATAAAATTGACCCCAGTGCAGGCATGACCTGAGTGAATTATCAGAATTTATAAAGGGAATCTGGGGCCAGAGCTAAAATCAGATGTTAGGATTTCTAGCTTCCTCCATCTGTAGCCCAGATCACTGCACCAGATTGCTGCACCTTACCTCTCCAAAAAGCTAGATCAAAACATAAAAGTTCAGTGTTGCACTCAGTGTTTAAGAAAATAACAATGAAAAGTGAGGAATAACTGATGTGCAAATTGTTAAGAGCCATTTATATACATGATATTGGGAAATGATTACAAGCATCGATGAATCAGCGGTTTTAATCAGATGAAAATACTTTTGAGCACAGTTCCAGTGTGATGAATATGCTAGAGTTGTAGATCACCAGGAAGAAGATTAATATTCTGTGTATAATTATACACATTTCTTCTCTCTTTTTTTTTTTGGAAGACAGACAGCAAATAGGATTTAAAGCAACAGTCATTCACATCACATGAGCGTAAAGAAAATATACAAGGAAGCATGTGACTACTTGCCCCGCCACCTGCCAGCTTCCAATATCTTTCTACAAGGCATTTTCTACTTAGTTTCCTGTCTACTCCAATCTTGCTCTCCTGAGCCTGGTCTCCTGGCCCCACTCAACATTCTTTTTCCATCCTTTTTCAGGCACAGAGAGGCTTCTGGCCTATGGTGGAATATGCAGAAGTGCAGTGCTGGATGGTTACCTCTTGCTGGCAGTAGTCTTACATTTTGTACCTGGAATGAGATGTCTCACTGTAGCTGTCTGTTGACCCTTGACAATGGAGGTTCCTGTGGGTCCATACGTAATGAGGCCTGCACTGAATTAATATGTTGAATATTTCATTTCATTTCATTTCATTTCATTTCATTTCATTTTATTACAGAGTACATCCATATTCAGAGTCTTTGATACTTTCCTCTTCCTTCAGTGGATTACACTGTACCTTCTTCTTGTGTATAACTACAAACTGTCCATCTTAAGTCTTGCTTGATGGATCTCTCAGCATTTTCCCTTGCTTACCAGAACTAGCTTGACAGAACAGAGCATGATCTCTTCATATGTGTAGCTGTTTTCAAATGTGTAGTCTTTTCCATCCAATTTCCATTTGGAAAGGACCATACGAGCCTCCTACTGGGATAAGAAGTTGTGTTGTCCCTATCTCAGCCATTTGACACCATTAACCATTTGTGTTGTTTTGCATAGTGGCACAGGGCACCTGAGGTAGAGTGTGAAGTGCAGTTTGGACCAAGCTTGTGGTTTTGTAGGTGAACTTGGGCTTCTGTAGACCATCCAGATATCCATAATACTCTTCAGGTTTGGGTGCTCTGAGGTGCCCACTTCCTATCAGTTCAAGAGCTCAAAGTGCATCCTGGGGATTGGTTAGTGACTAGGCAGTGTAGACAGTGAGTGAGGACACTCCTTGGGATGCTGATGCAAGATAACATGGATGTACTTGATTCTGAATCTGTGAGTCAATGGTCATTAATTTGCATTCATTGACTGCTCGATACTGTCAAAGGTCTACAACATAGCAATCTCAATAATGTAAGAACAGCAGACAGTCCTATTTCAAAGAACTAATTGGATGACTCATCCTAAACATCAATTAGCATGATCAGGTCCTTTAGTGATGATTTTTGAAGCATTATTTTTAATTTTCTTGTTGGATTTTTTTATAGCTGTCATCTGTTGCTATCAGTGTTAATGCAATACACAGTGTGCTCTCTTTGTAGGAGCCAAATGAGAAAAACGTTTCCATACTGCACACTGATAGCTACTAATTACCTTTGCTGGGGAGAACTCCATTCTGTGTTGAAGAAGTATTTAAATACATAAAGTGGCAGAAAATCATGTTAGGCAAAGATAAAATAAACTCCACAATTTATAATAAAAGACCTGGCTTTTGTTGGAGCTGCACAGATCACTGGACTGTATTTGTTTGCCACAGTGTACACCAGTCATCCAGATGAGGAACTTTTTTCAGAGAACAGGACCACTCCCTCTGACATTAGAGGTACAACAGGAATGGGGTGCACACCAATTTCCAGTTCAGGAGCACTCTTTCCTTGTTGTTTGCTGAAGAATATAAATAGGCTAGATCCCTGCTGCAACTGTAGTGGGGGATCAAGATAGCTCAGCCACAAAGCGTTCCTCCTGATGGCAGCATTTTTTTGGAAGGGAAAATTGATCCAAGCTGACAGCTGTGCTGGAATGGCTAGACTGCATCTAAGTCATTTAAGGCCAGTTCGGATATCGTACCCTGCACTGCAGCCCACACATGGCAAAGAGCAGTCCCTGTGCAAAGAAGGCACACTTAAACTAAACAGTTATTGTAGAATTTTGTTATTGCAAAAGGACATTAAGATGGTTTGGTTTAGAAAGTAGAAAAAATAAGGACAAGAATAAATAAAGGAATATACTTGGAACATGTACAGGGTCTTTATGCTCTTGCAGTAAAACAAGGCTGTAAAATGACCCTGAAAACAATAGCTGAAATCACTCTGGATACCCCAAAACATCTACACAAGCCACCTCGAGAGAAGACAAGCCACAGATCTTGCTGGCTCACACTGAGAGAACAGAGGGACTGTGACCTGCACAGCTGCAGCCCCTGAGGAGATGCTCAGCCAGCTTTTTTGTGACCAGCTCATCACGTAGTTGCAACCTGGAATACAGGTCATGAGCATCTACAGATATTCAAATATAGCCATCAGCACCCAGAAGTGGCAGCATCTGAATGCTCACAGGTACTCAACGTTAAGTGAATAGATAGTTTCACTTTACTTTTTGCTGGTAATGGTCTACTTTATAGAAAATACACCTGCATGTGGCACTCTTGTTAGTACTTCCAGCAGTGAGACAAAGAAAGAAGTACATCTGGAGAGTGAGCTGCCCAGGGTCACTATAATAAATCTGTGATTCAGGAAGGTCTGCACAGCCTCTGTCCCTAGATACCTGCAGTTTGGACAAATTAAGGGGTTGGTATTCTTCTCTATTATCACCAACTTAATTACCAGAATTAATAAAAATCCTTTAGGATTTTTTTTTTTACTCTCTTCCTCCAGCACATTTGCTGTCTGGAGCAGTGACTGTGCCAGGCCCTTGCTTTACTCCTAGGCCTAGAGAAAGTTTTATGAAGAGAGATAGAAAAGTCTGGGATTCATTATCTGAGAGAGGAAATTAATAAAAGGGGACATATTGGAATATGTAAGATAGTGAGAGGCAGAGAAGACTGGAGAGGAACTTCTGTTCTCTGAGGCTATGTTTAAGATGCAAGATCTGGGAATACTTCTCTATCCTCTGATCCAGGTATGGGATGTAAATCGAAGCATACTTGTAATGTGTGGACAGACATGCTGTCTTTGTCTGTCCTCTCTGCTCTATGTTGGTTTCCATGGAAAATGAAGCTTAATGTGAAAGGAAACAGTGCTGGTAGCACACTCTGGTCGGGTTCCTATGTAGACGACAAAGGAGCAAGATCTGGATGCTTTGGGGTTTTTTTTCATATATATACGTGCATAGATAGAGATAACCTACCAGCATCTGCTTATCTACTCACATTTTTCCTCTTGCACCAGATTTTGTCTCAGAAAAGAAAGAGGAACAATTTTAAGACTGTTTGTCACATGTTTCTCACCTTTATTTGGTAAAGGCAGAATAGGCAGTAGCTATTACATTATCTAATGCTTGTCTGAGTATATGTGGTGTTTTTCTAGCACAGCTTTACAGTGCTCCACCTTAGACAGGAAGGATAGAAAGTGCCTCCATTCAAATTAATTTGTAGGCAAAGACACCTTCCTAGAACATGAGGCACGGACCTGAAAACTTGCTCACACCGAAGGGGGATGTTCAGCCCTGGTAACGCACATGGCCCAGAGAGTGCTCTCACTGCTAGACAGCTTGGCTGTATGGAATAGCAATTAAGTGCTTAATTCAGTATGAGGGTTTTGAGATGAAGCAGTTTCCTTCTGGTTTGGCAGATCAGATATAGGTGCCTAAGCACTGAAGAACAGGGTCATTTGCTACTGGCTAGTTTGGGCACCTCTCTCTTACCATCTGTTATAAAGCCCATTTTGAGATGAGATTAGCCCAAAGGTGCTTAAAAGCTTGGCACTGCAGTAGCTACATATCTGTGGTTTTAGCTTCTAAGCCAAAATCCTCCTTTTTCATTGCCTAAATATGCTTAGCGCCTCTAAAAATCAGGTCACGTACTAACTTCTTATATATGAATATGGCATCTGCAGCCTTTACCAACAACAAGTTTCTATTTTCTTCCATCTCATTGATAAAGATATTGAATAGCACTGAACTAAGAATAGATCTATGTGGAACCCCGTTATATAATGATGCCCTCTGTGCAATTACTTTTTAGCTGTATCAGCCTTTTCACGCCACTTAAAATACACTACACGGATTTTACATTGTGTCACTTTTAACCAGAAGGTCAGAGTACAAGGTAAAATATCTCAGCTCAGTTATATTAAGCAACTTCCTTTAGCAACAGAACCTTTTCATTTCATCAAAAGATGTAATCAGTTCTACCACTAATTTTCCATGAAAACTCATTCACTGAAATGGATTATGCTACTGTCTTTATAAACTTACTGATTAGAACCCTTTCTGTTCTATATCCCAGTATATTGTCTGGAAAGAATATGAGGTTACTAGATTTTCACTTATTTTGGTAATGTTGTTTAGGCATAAAAAAAAAAAAAAAAAAAGCAATGTGTTAGATGTTTACTATATCACTGAAACTTTGGCAGCATTACAGTATTTTTAAAAGATCATTCCATGAGCAGTAGAAATAATTAAACCTTATTTTCTTTGGAGTTATATCTTCCACCCATTCACTGCTGTCATCCCAGCACTCTCCACATCTTCTAAATCTTTCCCAATAGAGTTCTGCCATGTCAACTCCTTCGTGTCTCTAGCTCTCCTCTATCACATCACCACATCACTGTTGTGCACTCCTTCCAGTGACTTTGATCTCTGATACCATTGTCCATGTCCCCAGCTACCTTCCATCTCCTGAATGTCCAGTACAACAAAGGCTCCATGTTCTCCATCCTCTCTATATTCTTCTTTCCATGTTCTCTATCTCTGTATTTTGCCCTGCCAGCTGGGGAAGAGCCAGTACATCTGGCACTGACATGTTGGCTAGCTGGCTAGTTTACGTGTGATCACTGAATAAGCTGGCTCCTGCTAAGTGTAGTGGACAATGAATTCTCCTCTGTGGCATGAATAGTCTTTCTTTTCTACCCAGAAAGTATTTTTTTTCCAATTAAATGTGAAGGAAATTAATTCTCTTTGCTACCTCTATGCCTCTGCTAAATGTGACGGCAATTAACCCAAAGGGTGACAATTATTTGAGGGTGGGGGAGGAAAGGAGAGCTAATGGCCAGCTGAAGGGCCAGCCATGCAAACTGCATTATTTGTTAAGCCACACAAATAAATCAAACCTAGAATGCTTCTTTGTCCAATTGCTTTAAAACTCTAGGCTGCATACCATGCCGTCCCTCAGATCTGAAAATGTCACTGCTCATGTAAACATTCCCTATCACTGGGAAAATAGGAGGTACTTTTCTATCACTGAGGTGTCACTGAGGTATCGCTCAGTTTCTTTCCAGTTGCGAGAAGAATTATATCATGCACTGATGTGAATTAATAATACGTTTTTACAACAATGTGTCTAATATAAACTTCAAATACAAAAGAGAAAACTGTAGCACATATAACACAACCCTAAGACTAAGAGGGTCAATATTAGTTTAGAGGCTTTTGCTGTAGACCTGTAAAAAGCACAAGCTACAACTTGCGCTGCCGAAGAATGATCTTGTAAACTTGACTCATCTGAAACCCCTTCAGTTTGCCAGTATTGTGCCCTGTACTGCCCCAGACTAGGGAAGTGCACTTCACTTAATATACATATAAAAATACTAAACAACATAAATTCTTCAGCAAGAGCTTGAAGCGGTATCTGTGCTACAATCACATATCACATTAACATTTGATGTTATTACTGCTTCGCAGGTGCAACAATCCTTGGTCCTTGCCCCTGTGGGAGAGCAGTGGTTGACTTCTATTTCTTTTTTTAACTGTTTACATTTTTACTTCAATCATAGTTTGTCTTATCTCTCCCTCTGCAGGAGGGCAATCATCAGTGAGATTTGCCACGAATACATTGTGGCTGATGTATCTAATGGAACCTGCACTTATAGCCAGACCTGTCAATAACCCCAGCACCATTACAGTAGATAGCTTTTCACAAGATTGGCTGCTTCTTGCAAAGATTATTCAGTACCATATGCGCAAACAACAGCAGCCATTATTGCCCTTTATTTCCCACCTCTTCTTTCCTTAGACTAGCACATCTCTTTATTATTATGTGACAGCAATGAAAAATAGCCCAATCTTTGCCGTCATTTGGTAACAACAATTCTTAGCACTTTTCATGTTCAAAGGGCTTTGCAGTCATTATCTAATTAATCTTCACAACAGCTCTATGAGGCTGATAAGAAAGGTTTAGCCTCATTTTAGAGATGAGGAAACTGAAGCTGTGAGTTTAGCCGCTTGATTTTCAAAGGTGCTGTGCATTCTTGGCTCCCATTGAAGTTAATGAGAGAGCAGAGGGAGCAACATCTCTGAAAATAAAAAAAGCTTGTGCAAGCTTTCAGAGGAGGTTACTATCAGCATGCTATGGGCATTCCTTGGTCCTGGGCCTGTTCTGAGGCCATGCGAACAGGCCTCCCTCAAATTCATGTTGTCAGTGGCAAGGTGGCCATTACACTGTGGATAATCCCAGTGCCAAGGGGGAATATTCCAGAAACTCTGCACTTAAAGTTTCACCCCAGGGGGATTTTATCTGATCTGTCCTAACCCTAGAAAACTTCCTTTAACCTGTGAAAAGATGTCACTGTGCAATGCAAGCACTAGGTTTCACATACGCTTAAATCCTTACAGTTTTATGGCTACATTTTACAGAAATTGCACTTATTTTGAAATACTCCCTAAGCACTAAGTACCATAGACAGAATGCATTCAATAATGCTTCCCTAATTCATGGAGGTGGCGCCTTTACCAGGCACTATCAGATCCTTAATCAGCGGAGTTGTAAAGCTTGTAGATATTCAGTAAAAGTGCTTAATAAAAATCATTTAATTCTAAATTACAAGAGTGCACTTAACCCTAAAGATATTAAAACTGATTGTTTGACACACTGCACTGAGTGGTAGAAATTTAAAAATAAAAGCTTTCCTTACTTGCATCAAAGCAAAAAAAAAAAAATCTTCTAGCCTTCACATACTAGTATCATGATATTATGCTGTGATAAAATAATCCATGTTAGAGTTTTAAGCTGTAAATACAAAGTACTTCAACCTGTCTGGTGACAATGGGAGGAACTGAGTTTTGAAGAAAAGAGCCAGCATTACGGATGGCATTCCTATTATGTGGTTCTTGAAGGCCATCTGTCTCTGCTGGTATACTTTCTGCAGTGGATTTATAAATCCATGCTACAGTCTGGCTCGTGATGTGGAGCATTGTAGTGGTTGTTAGATATTTTGGGTAATAAATTATAAAACATCTGTGTCTCCCCTTTGTAAAGTAGACCATAAAACATTTATATTCACCCCTGTATGCATGTCCCTCCCAGACACATGCATCTGCAACCCCACTACTGAGGTGATCGACTTATTTTCACGACCCTTCCACCGGTAAACATTCAAACACTGGGCCAGCAAAGTCCAGACTTTGGGTGGATAGAGATGTTGGTATTTATTTATATCACATGAAAAGTATAAATAAGCATATTTAGACCTTATATCAACTTTTTTTTTCAATTGAAATGATTTTGCAGTTTGTTTGTTGTCAAAATGTACCCTTTTTGAAAAACATCAGTAGCAATGATTCTCTTAAAGAAATAGAAAAGCTTAATATTTTTTTTTAGTTAGTAACAGAATGGTACTTTTTATCCAAAATCAACAAATCTTAGTATTTCATGGTCAAAAAAAAAGAAGAGAGGAAAGAAAGGTGAAAAATGTGTCTGGATTTTGATAACACGTGTCTGGACTTTTGAACATGCATTCATTTTTAGAGCAACAAATACCTTTTAAGTTCCCGCACTTTTCCCATTGGAAAAAAAATCATCTTCCTTCCATATATATGGTGCAAATTGTCCAGCTTTATAGACATATGTTTCTGGATGTATTTTCTGACAGATTTAACAGAGCATTCATTGATTACAAAGGGTTTTATTTGCCTAACTTAGAAGGTGCAGATTTTATTTTTTCCAAAGTTTTCCACAATTGTGATATGAAATCCCTCAGTTCGCTGTACTGAGAACTCCGTGTAATAAGAAAGGTTTAATTCCATTTTATGATGTTAAAAAAATCCCCAAATTATAAAATTATTTGTCTAAAAACTTTTATGTATTTGGGTTGTTTGGATTTCTCTTATTTCAAAATAGAATTTAGAATCTTGGGTACAAAGTCAAGGAGTCATATGACTTTTGATTAATTTTCTTTTTTTCTTGCAAAGTTTTCTGATTAATTTGAACAGTATGTTTGATTGCTTAATTGTTTAATTTTGCCTTCCATAAACAAGATTAATTACAATTCGCTAGCCTGAATAAATATATACCCATTATAGTAAATAAGCAAGTACTGACATTCTGCTCCTGAGCTGTAATGAGAAGTTAAGACAGAAAGAAATGGGTGCACTGCAATCCTCAAACTGTAAGATTTTGAAAAGATTATTGCATGGGCTTGCAGCTTCAGAGGGCAAGAAGGAGATGAGAGGCAGGCACTGATTTAGAAGCATGCATCACCTCTCCCATCACTCCTGAATCACTGGGCAACATCCTGTTTCTTGGTGGTTTGAATGAGAGGAATAGGCTCTCACCACGCTTTAAAGTACTCTAGAAGAGAATTCCTACCACATTTAGAGGTCATTGAGCTTCAAAGAGGCCACAGTCAGGGTTCAGGAAGGCTGCTTGGCTTTGTGGATGTCCCATCATACACTTAAAGCCTCATTTTCATCACATCATACTGATACACTTCATGTGACAGAATTGACTTAGTCCACATAGTGCACAGTTTGACAGATAATACCTTAAATATTATATACCATGAGGGATATTGTAAAGAAAAATGACTAAAAACTCTGTTAAGATGCATACTAATGAAAACTGACACAGTAATCACTTAATTCAACATAATGTTCATTTAGCTTAATTTACTGGTTTAACCACTCACATATATGCAAAAAATATTTCCATCCCCACGACTCCCAAGCAACACACTGAATTATTTAGTCAAACTTTGAACACAGACAGCTGATTCTTAACTCATATTTTACCCATTTCACACAAAACTACACATGGACTTAACTTTTCTATCTAGGACAAGCATTGCAAGTACAGAATACAACGGGACTTCTTAAAATGTCAGTTAAAACATTTTAACAGAATTTGATTGCTCTGTCTCTGCTCCTTCTTTTTCCTTTTGGCAAAAGCTTTTGGCACAGTGTATGTAATCAGAGTTTACACTAGATATGTACAGGGTGACCAGCTATCTTAAGATAATGTTACAAGTACAGCTGCTCCTATATTGATAATATTAAGAGATTAACATTTCTGCATTTACTTGACAGGAGAACTATAGTAAATTAATTAAATATATATGTTAATAGTTTAGACAATTGTTACCTTAAAAAGAACAATCTTGTTCTGCATTGTGCATAATTTTCCACATATATGCAAAGAATTTGCTACATTCACCTTCTAATAATTTTGCAAAAAGTTATGTAGCTATATAATAGATAAGTGGCTATATGAAGGACAAAACAGCAGCAGGAAAATGGTTAATTTCCTTATTTATATAACTAAATACTTTAGATTATTGGAATTCAATGTAATCATTATGATTTTTTTTCTGCTTGTTTACTTACTGCATTTTTCTTAGCTTAGATGTTTTAAAATGATAAAATGACTTCCCTGCATCTTATTATGAGCTTCTCTATTTACTTCTGAGATTGCAACAAATACCTTGCTATATTAAATATTTCTACTGAATATTTTGTTTGGAAAAAAATTACTGTTACAAAAGCACAAGTTTGTATTACTTTTCAGAATTTAGCCTACAGCTAGCAATTCAATGAGTTGAAACAAAATTATTATTATGCCATCAGTGTCCTTTTTCAACCAATACATATATCCTTGATATTCAACATGAATGCTATGTAACACTAATTGAGTAGCACAGAAACTCATCTCTATCTTCCCGAATGTAAAAATAATTTCTTAATACTCTGTTCCACAAAAAAAAAAAAAAAGAAAAAAAAAAAAGTTCAGAATGGCCTAGTGGCCAGATTTTTAGCTCAAGTACATGAGTATTATAATCACTGATCCAGAATAGTCACTGTTTCTATGTCTCAGGAAATAATGTATTGAGTTTTCATTATCAGGAGTTTTTCTTTATTCATCTCTGTCAGATGTATAATGCTAAAGTCTTGAATAATTCTTTTTTAAATTAAACAGTGGATTTATATTTTACCAGATTTATGAGTCATTTGTATTCCACTAGGCCACACTACCCAAATGGTTATGTATACAATTTTGATGAGCTGGTAGTTTAAGTACAGAGATAATGCAGAGAGCTTTTTCTGAAGTGGGTATGGGGATATTAGTATAGTTGGCATTTAAATATGTTTTCAATGTGAAATAAAAAAGCTGAAATAAAATCAGTTTACCATCAGAAATTGTAAGAAGTTTCAGTCTAAAGTTTTTCAGAATTATGTTGATGTTATGATAAATCCATACTACATGCTAAGTAGTATGCTTGTGTTGGTAGTGCGTTTGAATTCATTGAAAACTAAATACAGGTTCTGGTGGTAGGATTATGCTCAAATTATGTAAAAATAGAAATTTGAGTTTCACAAGAAATTCACAATATGGCAGTTTTCTGGAAAGCCACTAGGTGGATTTTCCTACTGAGCAACTTTATTCTGCTCACAGAGGCCATTGCTTTCTAATGTAAGGCTGTAAAGGAGTAATTTTCCTTCAATATCATCCATGCTAGAGTTTCAAGTAAACCACTTAGCATAATAAGTTGTCATTTAGAAAAGTCCTGGAATATAAAGCCAAAACCTGCCTATACTGGGACAAACGCTAGGCCAGAGTTTTTCTACTAATATTAGTGCAATTAAATTGATTTAAAAATTGCCATAATAGAAACAATCAAGCCAAATATTGGTGAAAAAATGATAGATGGAGAGAGAAATTAAGTACAATATTGTATTAAATCAGAGCATAAGTAAAAAAAAAAAAAAAAAGTCTGGTTAAAACTGCAGAAGGAAAAAGCTTTTTCATCAAAAATGCTTCCAGCTTTTTGAGATCACTATTTTTATTTTATAAAATTAATCTTAAAATACAGGCTTTCTGATAAATTATTCTAAGTTTGACTTTCCGGTCTTTTCTAAACTCATCAGTACAAAACCCAAATAGCAGTGAAATTTGCATTTCATCTTGAACTCTTCAACCGTACTTGCAGAAAAGTTGAAAGGATCGTGACTTTGAATTGGTAACTGAACCTCTTCTGAAGAGCAGAGACTTCCTTACCATGCAGAAGAGAGAGACTAGTCTTTTCTGAGTTTACCCTTTGCTTTCTAGTTGTCAGATTTTCACTAGTAATAATGGATTATTATTTGGTCATGCGCCAAAGAGAACATGAATAGCAGAAGGCCATGCTCACGGTCTTCATTGCAGCTATTGCTTTCTTCTCCTGGTGTAATATTTACTGAAGAAGAGGGTGGGATACACAGCACTAATAACTGTCACAACCCATGTTTCATGTCAAAAGGAAAATTTGGGCAATTGCCCAAATATTTTTGAAATATTTTTTGCAGACGCACATGATGAGGACTACAATGAAGCAGAGCAGATCATATCATCCACTTTATGTGGTCTCCAAAAGAGAAGGAAAACAGCTGATTGTTAAGTGTGCAAATACAGAAATTATGCCTTGAGTATAACATGCACTGCTGGGAATACTATGTGATTAGTGCTGACAGGCTACCTAAGATACCTGAAAACCACCATTTCTCATGGCAAAGTTTTGTTGTTCTTGCTGTTGTTGTTGTTTATTTTGTGTTTTTTGTTGTTGGTGGTGGTGGTTTTTGTTGTTGGGTTTTTTTTACATTAAGTAATCTCACAGCAAAGCATTAATTACCATGAAATCTTAGCATTTGAGAAAAAAGAAAATTTTTCTTTTTAACTCTTTAATTTATATGAAAAAGAAGCAACATCAGTATGTTTCTTTATGTAATACTCGAGCATTAGATACAAAAATCAGGAAACTGCTAAAACTATCTAGTATAAATAAAAAAATAAATACCAAAAAGGCATTCTTATGACCTTATAATGATTCTTAGTGGTATGAAAAATTTCAGCAAATCTCTCTAAGGTCCACCACTATTTTCTCTCATAAGGATTTATCCTCTGTAAACCACCGTGGTAAAAAAAAATAAAAAATGTAGCAGTAATATGTATAGATAATGTAATTGTACCAGTCCTTTCAACGAATGCTAGCCATAGTTAAATATATGTTGATAGCCAATATAAATATAGCTCCTCTTCCTCTACTATTTCATAGAGCAGAAGAGAGAAAAATCTATTGAAAAAGCCAAGATGGGGGCAAGCAGTTTAGCAAGTGATTTTTGAAGAGTTTTTTCCCTTCCTACCTGAACCTCTTCTCTCCAAACAGATTCTTCCGTGAATCAGAAGAAACAGATATGGGGAGACATAAGTCAGAGACAAGCTAAATGGATACTCACTCCAGACTACAATCAGTCCTCAAGAAAAGCCAGTTAATGATACTTGAGACAATGGGCCTGATCTCCTGCTCTCCCACAGACACACTGAGATGCTCCCACTGTAACAATTTCGCAGCAGCCTGGTTTCTGCCCCAGCCCATCCTTCATCCTTTGTGAGGATGTAATCTGTGGGCCTCAACATGATGTTGTATCCAGGGCAGAGTAAATGGAAATTAAATAATTCAGAAGATGAAGCTGAAGGCATTTCAGGCAATTATATTTGTTAAGATAAGAATTTTTTTTCTTTGTTGTATTCATATAGCAATTTTGCCAAACTGTTGTCATATTTCCTGGCTCTCTGCTGGAGAAGGAACCCTTCTGCAGTGTTTTTAACCAACAAAACAGGGCTTGTCTGGTGAGGAGATCTAGGAGTCCAGGCTCCAGCAAAAAAGCCCAGGATCTACGATACCAGCTCTGTGACAATAATCCTCTATATTTTGAAAGACTGAGTTGAAGACAGGGCCTTCTGTACCCTCTGTTTCCTAGTGAAAGCGCTCTGTGGCTTTGGGAGCCTTTCTAAGCTGTACCGTTCTAGATGTTCTCTGCAGTGAACCTGAGGCAGAGCTGATGGAGGCGGGGGGAGGTGTCTGTTGCAATGGCTGGCACTTCAGCTGGGAGCAGGAAACCCCAGGGATTTCCAGGGTGTTGCAGAACAGGCAAGACATGGCAACATGAAGAACGAAGTAGGGTGGATAGAGGGAGAGGAACTGGGGAACAGGAAGAAATTAGAAGCAGGGAAGAAACTGGATGTGGCTGGATGAGAGTAGTTGTGGTTGTCAAACAGTGAGAATGACACAGTGAGGGCAGCAAAAGAGGATGCCTCTGAGGGAATGAGGAAGGACAAAAGTTACAAGGTACAGTATTTCATGGGATCAGAACTTCAGATGACCTTCTCATCCACCTTTCAAACATGTCCAAAAGGTTCTGTGGCCCTAAATATTTCAGTCCTGCTAAATAATTTATTCCTTGTGGGGTCATGCAATGACACATGATGAAAAGTTTGGATTTCCAAAGTCTGAGATTTTATAATCTGGGTAATCACAAAACAAGTAAAATTTTTTTTTTTTTTAATTCACATATGAAGAGCTGTATGTAGGTCATACAGTCAAACATTTAAAATAAGAATTACCAGAATGAAGACTTCTTTATTATTAGGAGTACAATAATTTGCTTTCATTCCATGATTTTGTAAGCTTTCTCAGTGTGAGAAACCTTAACCTCATTTTACTGTACACAGGGACTAGTATAAGGATGAATCCATGGTATGTGCTTGAAGATATTACCACCTCAGTAACTTTATCTTATTAATTGCTGAAACCTGGGAAAGCTTGCATTCAGTGAGAAAGAGAATTGCAGGAAGGGAGACAAAGTGCCCTGATGTCTAAAGCAATGAAATGCTGTCCTAACAAAATGCTCCTTATCCACATTTTCTGCCATGGAGTTCCTGTGTGATGCTGAGAAGTCACAAGCCACCATTTTCAAAAAAGGCCACTCTTTCTATTTTGTCACTTTTCAAATAGCATGTTTGTGCTTCACTGTTGTACCAAACTCTGACCTCTGCATCTTAGAGCCCTTGTAAGTTCTACTGAAAAAATTAAATACCTTGAGAAGTTAAGGTACAACAAAATAAAGTCCTTGGTCCTTCAAACCAGCCACTGACATTTACTTGTCACTCAGCTTGGGCTTTGATGTCAGTGCTTATGTCTGCATTATGGAATTTCAAAGTGCTTTTATACTGGAGAACTCTTTGCAGAGGCGGGACGAGGAAGGGGTGTGCATCAATCCTTTTCCCAGCCTTGTTTTATTTAAAATAAACCTATAAATCTGATCCAAAAAAAGATCTTCAGTAAGCAGAATCATTGCCACATTCCCTTAGCTGCACAATCAGGCCATACCCATGGGATGCACTTTCCCTGCCTTTTGCTTGCCCATCTGCCACACAGAAAGGATAAGGTGACCCCTCAGGAAAGAAGCAGCAGAAGTTCTAGTGTTTCTGAAGAACTCAGAACTAGGTTTAAAAGGGACTTAAATTAGATGCTTCTCCCACGATCATGATGCAAAGACCTCTGATCTGAGCTTGAAGATTTTGGTGTCTGTGGCTACACTAGTGTAAATTTATTGGGTTGGCTTCCCTGCATCACTGCATTGCACTAGCGCAACCAGGCTACTTTCAAACCTCAGATGCCAAGTCTACATAAAGCTGTTTTGCATTGTGTGGGTGCACTACTTCAGGACAATATTGGCCAGCTTGGGGATCTTTTCACTGAGATCCGCTACAGCATAAAACACGCCTTTGGGCACCTCCAGGAAATGTCATGGGTTCCACACTGCCCAAAGTTAAAATTGTGACAGCTGGAGGTGACCAAACCATGGAGGTGACTAATCTCCATAAGCACCTTTGTCTCTCATAGTATACTTCCCAGGTGCAAACATAGGCACTTCTACATGTCCAGAACTACCTGGTTCTGACAGATCTGAGCAGATTCATGGCCAAATCCCAACCCCAGTTTCTGTGGGATACCAACAGACATTCCCAGAGCACAGCTGACTGGAGATCTCTACAAAATGCAATTGTGGACACCATTATTTTTTTTAATTTTCAGCAGAAAGAGGAGGCAATGCTGCCACCTTTCTTACAATAGCCAGTTATAGGAGCTTTGCTCCTCCAGTGAAAGCCAGAGTGAATATAGATGGAATCCCCACAGGGCATATTACAGAGGAAAATATTCAGGACTTCAGTCAGTCCCCCATGTCTTAATAGATATATTCAGCATATAGTTGGGACTGTCTCTGTACCTTATACAGAAACTGTTTTGCATTAAAATGTAAAATATGAGGTACCAGAAACTAAAAGCCTTATTCTACTCCAGTGCTTAACCATTAACCACGCTCCTCCCTAAGACCTGATTTTCTACACACAGGTTCAGGTTCAAAACAAACAAAAGAAGAGAAGCTGACATGTGAAATGTCTTGCTAAACTATATATGGGTTCAAGAGAAGATGGAACAATTGTATGGAAGACATCCATCAGAAGTTAATAAACAGAGAAATCAAATCCATCTCAGGAATTCTTGAAGTAGACAATAACTGGACACTGGAAGAGGGCTCAGAAATACTATACATCTTTTTCTCTCTTGTACTGCAGCATCAGTTTTTTAACACTATCAGAGAGCAAGGTACTAAGACACGGGATATGCAGTAAGCAAAGTGGACACAAAGAAATATTCAGCAGTAATCCATTCTATAAGATCAACCTGATCTCATACACTGAATGAGGCACAGCCGCGTGAGAAAAAATCTGAGAGCTTTTTCTGTGACCAGACGTATAGGATTGTGGTTGCAATGGTGATTTAAAGCTAGAAATCTAAGGCAAGCTGTGTGGTGGGAGAGGACAACTTTGATTAAATCAGGCTAATATCTTTAAAAATAACTGACTTGTCTTTGGGTACACAGTCCCTTCTGTAGGTGTGAAACAGAAGCAGAACCTTCCAAAGCACCATCAGATCCTGTATGATGAAGGCTGTTTTGTAATGCAGTCACAGAAGATACCGAATGAGGTTTGGATAGACAAGTGCAATGAGCTTTTCCTTAGCTTTCCTTACATTTCAATGTATGTTCGTCACATAATATTGATAGGGAGACCATACAAATCTTCGTTAATACCTGGAGTAAAACACAGTACTTCGTCTCCTCGCCAATGAAACTGCATCATGCTTTTTTCTGCTTTACCCACATAGCAACCTTGTGATCCTTTGAATTTGCATTCCACACCCCTAAAAGCACTACACTCTCTGGACGCACTCCTGTTGATCCTCTTCACAGAAATAAACGTGACAGCTTCTGTGAAAGGGGAAGTATTGCAGCGAGCAACATATGAAGATTGAGCAGAACAATGCAATGAGTAAGCAGCTGAACCTTGAAGGGAATCTCCATTGAAGTAAAACACAATAGGAGAGGCTAATTCAATTAGCAACTGATGCTTGTTGCTTGAACAAGCTTCACTGAATTTGGGGAGGAGGGGAAGCAGAAAATATGCAGCCAATGAACATAGTGGCAAAAATAGACAGACACATCTTAATATCTCAAGTGTGATCAGTTTGCCTTATATCTTAGTAGGCCTCCCAGCCTACTGGTGGTCTTTTTTTTCTTGTTCCCTCTCATCTTCTATGTTTTCTTCCATAGATGAAAATGATCTAACACAACTAAGTCTCTGAAAGTATTTTCACACCATACTACTATCCTATGTATTTCGAGTACCCTCCTGTACAATCTTTCCTCCAGAAATGCTGCCTTCAAAGCCTTGAGTTATGTGCAGACTTTCCCATGCTATTTCATTCCTAGTGCTATTTCACTGCGTTCCAAAGAAAGATGCAAACATTCATTAAGCAGATGTGTGCCAGGCCACTAGCTGGAACATGCTATTAACCGGACTAGAGAAAAGCAGAACTTAACACAAATCCACCTAGTTCTCCAACAGTCCTCCTACCCAGACCAAAGCAGCCTGAACACTGACAAGCACCGATTTAAATGCATTATAGAAGCAAGCCCATTTTTTCCTGTCAAAACTTTATTGTAAGGCAGTCAGTCAATCCTTATGGTCACTTTGGGTAGCAGTGAGAAGGAAATGAGTCAAACATGGTGTAATCATCTTCACTACTAGTATAAAAACCCTTTCAAGGTAAGTCAGAATACTTTAAATCTACTTAATGCAATTTGATCAGATTTCTGAAAACACTATTAAGACAATAAATAGGCAAAAATAACATGCCAAATTTACCCTTATTTCTATGTAAATCCATGATTTCATCCTTTTAAGAACATCCATCACTGTAGCAAAAAAAAAAAAAATAGTTTCCTTTAGATTAGCAATAAAAACAATTTTACTTAGCTCATGTCAAAGTTTATCTTGTGACTTTAAAGCATCTGTTAACTTTAACAGCATAAATGAAATCATCACTGAATATGGCCTCACAAGGCAATTTTTTTTTTAATGTTTAAACCATTCTTGTCTATACCCCCTTGTCATTAACTGGTAAATCAGTAATTTATTTCCTATTAGAATTTATATAGTTTGCAGCAATTAAGAAGAAAAGCATAATTGCTGACAAACCCAGGGCACTATTTAAATCACTTCCTTGTTGACAACATATTTCTCCTTCCTAAAACTGAATGTCACTGAAATCTGATTTGTACAGAACCCTTGTGGACTCATCATTCAAATGTACTGCACCTGTCACCTGTGTGCTAGCATTCTGCTAAGGATCAATTTACATAACCTCATTTAATGGTTCATAAATCATACCCATTAAGCCCAGCTAACAGGAACCAAGGGTTCTAATTTATGCTGCCTTTCATAGCAGAAAATTGGGAGGCTGGAGCCTGTGGATAAAGAACCCAGGTCTTGCCTTTGATTGTTGATTGTGATGGTAAATGTATGGATGATGAGAACAGATTTTCACTTTATTGATTTCCTGCCAAAGCACAGCATGCTTTATTGTGAAAGGGGGCCTTTTGGCAGCAGTGCTAAAAGTGGCAGTTGTTTAGGAGCCCTTTGCCAAGATGACATCTAAGACAATACCGAGTGGTAAATACTAAAATAATATCAAGCTGAAATGTTAATTTTTAAAAAGAAACCTCCCCAAAGGTTCATAAAATCAATGATGGTTTCTATCCCAGAGCACCTCACTAATAAACATGAAGCCAGGTGATTACGGTAGGGTATTAATTTTTTTTACATCTATTTTTCTTAAATTCTTTATTCTATTATAAATTATTCATGGTATTTCAGTCAAAGTAATGCAGATGTTTGAAACCCGCTGTAGAGTGACAGTTCAGCCAGAGTTGTGTGCTGGGCCTGTCTTGAGCTTTGTACTCTGATTCTCCCTTTGATTAAATACCTGGAAATAGCTTTTTCTGTCACTTGATTTCCCATTTTTACGTTCTGTTATTTAGTAGGTGGCTGCGTGCCTTACTGAGTGTATTGCCAAATGGAATATGCATATGCATAGGCATACAGCAGTCTTCCCACATGAGTTTAGGCAGGGTCTCAAAATACCAAAAATAGTCTCAGTGTTACTTTCTAGAATGAAACTGTGTTGGTTTGTTCCTCTTGCCTCACTCAAAATTGCACCCCTTCATTTCAGCTCGCTCTATAATTTTCTGCTCAGAAGTAAGAAATGCTGCTTTACCTTATCTGCACTGGACGGACTGATTTTAATCACTAATCTTGCAGATGGACAAACAACTTTGCAGGACTGAGATGACAGTTCGTGTATTCTGCCAGCCCTGATACTAATTTGATAATAAACAAACAGCATGCTTGCTTTTTCCTTCTTTTCTGGCTACACCTTAGGAATTTAGAGCTTTCTCGTGAAAGATGCTGGCCATGACCTAAGGAAATACTGGAGTCACTGAATAGTCTTGATGTAAAAACACTTGTTCAGAAAGAAAACACAATCCAGTGGTTGGGGCATTAGCTGACCTTCCTATTGAGGTCCACCACAGTTTTACCTTGTGACTTTGGGAAATTCACTAGAACTCTATTCACAAAATACACCTGTTTTGTTCAGTCAATACCTAGTATAAAATACATAGATAGTCAACAGAGGAGTTATTAAAACCCTACTACTTGCCTCCCTCTCCAATTCCCATTGCCCTGTCAACAGAGCTGAAGAAATGCATCCTGTCTTCATATGTGTCACTTTCACCTGGTGGCGATCCATCACAGCTTTTCCAGGACAGAGAATGATCTCCAAGCTCAGAACAAGCTACAGTATTCTGGTACTTTGCGATTGATCTTCTAAGTCTTCAAGTGGAAAAGAAGATTAATAAAAATCTCTCATAGTGAGTCAAAACCCTCTACCTACTCCTCTATGTTATGAAAGACAGTACTTTTTCCTGCCCATGTTTGCGCAGACATTGCTCTAGCATGCTCTGTGAGATCTATATGAACAAGATCCAGGTGTGACAGATTGGAACACTTCATAGATCCTGGTAAGTCTTAGCTATAACGGTTTAGTTTATCTCTATCAAGATGCACATACTGGGAATCCCAGCACTAATAAACCCAGAAAAATAAAAAAATTGGTGGATCTTAGGCACCTTCATGGACAAACAAGGATTTTGAAGATTTTAATCTTGGGCTTTGAGGAAGTCATAGTTCTCTCTTTGTAGAGTTAGTTCTTCAAGCTCTGAGAGTAAGTTCTGGTGAACACTGCTGGATCAGTTTTACACATCTCTACCACGAGTTCTTTGCCTCACCCCTCTCCTGCAAGTAACTAACCCTGTAGTAGAAACAGCAAAAAGAACATGTGGCTGTCCTTCAGCCATTCTCGTTCACAGATTTGTGTATTAACTTCAGGGCTGTTAAGTTTGCACTGAGAGGGGAGTATAAGGTGCAGCAGTTGGGGGATGAGTACACACTTGATGCAAACCTCTCTCTTCCTGCAGTGGTGGCAGAAACCTCAGGGAAAGGAGGAGGGAGAACAGATGGGACAAGCAATGTCTTAAACTACCATAGGTGCTTACTGTTATGTACAGAAGTGGATCCCTCAGCCTCTGTCTCACTTCCATTTGCAAAATGTGGAGGTGGTGCTCTAAGAACTAGATACATTAAAAAGAATAGGAGCGATTAAGTGCACATTAATATCTTAGATTTCTTCTCTTAGTAGTAGCGTGTATTTAAATGTTTTGCAGTATTGAAGCCTGAATGTTAATTGTTTAGTACACTGGAGTCCTACATTGGTTTCTTTGTCTCATGAACTCTAATATAATATTTTTAGAGATGGAAACTGTTGAGTATCCTCCAGTTATTCTAATGCACCTGAGTCCTGGGCTCAAACATCCCTACTGTTCAAGTCCTTGGCCTTTGCTTAAACGGAAACCAACAATCTTACTGAAGAGAGCGAAGGCTTTGTGATCTCAGCCTACATTATAGTAGGTTCATGTCACTGTACTCATTTTCATTTGTGACATAAATAATATTTCAGCTCAAGATTCCAGAGGTGAAGGGTTTAAAATTAGGGCTTAGCTTTTCCTCTAAAAAAAAAAAAAATGCTTGGCTGTTGGAATTCTGCTATTCAATTTCAAGGTCCTATTAATCAAACAAAACAATCACAAACAGCCCATAAAATAGCACTCTTGTTTTTATTTATATGAGCATTATTTAGTTTTCAGATGCAGGAGTGAGCTGAATCTTAGTGAAGGAAGCACCTCTGCAGGTGCTGAAGGGTGCCACGGGCAAATCTTCCTGATCTGTTCAATGGTGTAACCACGCACAAGATATTCCTGTGCCTTCCTGACAAAAGGTTCCTGCTGACGCTGTAATAATGCAGCAGAAGAGATCACAAGTCTACATCTTAAGTTCACTGCCTGAAATGCTACCTTTGCCCTCTTTTCCAGTAGAGGTGGTAAGCCCAAACAGAGCAATAGAGATGACACCTCAGCAGGTGAGATTGTCACAGACATGGTGTTTAGAAACACAGTTGCTGTGATCACTTTATTTAAATTAAATCATGGTTGTTTTAATAAGGACTAAAGCAGATCAAAACCAATTCTAATCTCTGCAGAATGTTTCTTCCCAGGTGCTACTCCTTCAAAGCTTACGTGCACAGTTAGTTTAATGCATTTCAGGTAGCCCACTGACATGACTAGACCAGATCCACAACTCCATTCATATATAAATATCCACATAAACTCCATTCAAAACAGCAGGACTTCCATGATTTGCAGTGAATTATGATCTCCAGGAGTGGAGCAAAGCCAGTGAGACTGTAGCCACCATTTAAGTCAATCACATTTCTGCTTTTGACTTCAAGGCAGGCAAGGCTTCATGCTACAGCATTTCCATGTAATGTCTGTCAGTGGCATTGATGTATATACACCATGGTATATACACCATGGCGCATAAGACTACCCAAGAGTACAGCAAATATGTGGTCTGAATGCCCAAGGAACACTGTACTACTGGACCTGTCTATGTGTGTATAGACCTATGTCAGTTGGTCTGTATCAATACTGTTCAACCTTTATTAAGGGAAGGTTAATTTACTGGAGCCATTGAACTGTGTCATTCAGAGTTACCACATCTCTTACTTCTTCCTTTGCTTGTCCTGAGTGCAGTGTTTGCTTGTCCTGAGTGCAGAGGCCCGAGTGTTAAAACTGCTTCACATTGACCAAAGTCTGGTGCTGCAGTGTGGAAGTAAAATAAAAAAAATGAGGGGAAAAGAAGCAAGAGAGTAAGGTGGGAATGCAGGTAGATATCCAAGATATTTATGCTCTAACAGAGTTATTGGTGACACATTAAAATTATGCAGCTAAACAATCCTCTAGTGGGTCTTGCCACTGTGCAAGGCAGAGCTGTCCAATATGCTCATAAATCAGCCTGTGAAAAGTTCATATCCTCAGACTGACATTATAACAGAAATTATGAATAGTTTCATCTAATGCCTTTAGTTTTACCCATTAACTTGTGGTGGGTGCTTCTGGTGGCATTTGCCACCATAGTCAGTCAGAAATTAATCTTTATCAGCAGGAACCAAGTATATCTTCATTGAAATTGATATATTATCCAAGTACAAAACTGGTGTAAATGGAATAAGGTAACCCTACAAATAAAAGGCATTATTTATTTAAAATAGCATTAAAAAATATAGTATTTGACATATTTTTGGTTTTTATAGGGTGGTTAAATAAAACAAAGTATGCAATATTTTTGACTCAAGTTGGGAGCAGAAGGACAAAGGCTGGTCCAGATCTGCCATGAGCTTATTCTGGTTAAACTTTATGGGATACAAACACAATCATACTCAAATGCTCTGTCTCTTGAAGGTAAAGATCACTGTACTTGCAAAACTATGGTCCAGTATACTCTCTCAGCCTTGATCCTGCAGATACAGTTCTTCATTCCTTATTGAGATATGCCTTGAGGTTACCCAATAACACAAGAAGTCTCAATTTAAATGCAAAATGTCAGGAAAATCCCAGACACAAATACTAGAAGATATCCTATATGTGCTCTAATCTTGCACGTTTTCCATTCCACAGGACAACACTATATGTCATACTGAAAATAGGTTAAATAATTTCATTAATATTTAGTCCTTTTTAAACATTGGAATGCAAATATTTCTAAAATATGGCAATATTGATTCAACTGTATTGCTTAACAGGGAAAGAAACTGAGTTTTTGAGGTCATGGAATCTCAAATAATATGGGGGGTTTTCTTGCTTGTTTTCTAAAGGTGAAAAAGGTTTATGTAATTGCTCTGCCTACCCTCCTGCTGCTTCCCACTCCCCTTAGTAATTCCTCAATATGTAGTCTAATTTCAATGAAATTATACAGAAAGGTTGGAATTCTTAAAAGAGAGATTTCAGATTCAATCTGAGTAAGAGATATGTGAAAGTAGACAGCTGGGCAGGGGTATCACATTAAAGTGTTAATGTTGCCAGTAAGATATTAGTATAACATCAGTCATCAATCCATAAAACATCATGGTTAACATAGGAGAGAGACCACAGAACCAAATTTCTTAATTCTGATATTCATAGAACTATTTCTTTCTCTGAGGCTTTAACATTCAAATCTAATAATATATCTACAAACTAAGAAATTTGCTGACTTTCTTTTAAAAGAAATCCAAAGAGTGTTTTCCTAGTGTCTTACCTCTCCTTACGGAAGCTTTTCTGGCCTCTTAGTTATAGTGTCTAAATGAATAAATACCTGCCTTCAGCTATCTGTGTGATTGCTGAAACCCCACTGATGGAGTTATCATGCAAACTCCATTCCAATAAAAGTAGATTAGTCATTTTGTATGAGATAGAAAGATGTAGGTTAGATTGATTTCAGTAGTGGGCGAGTCCCGTTAGAAATACCACTTTGAACAATTCTGAGGTACTGGGAGGTAAAAATGTATATTCATTTTCATAATAAAGATAGGCTGAGTGAAATAAGCTGTAGTGTTAGCTGCATTTCAAAATAGGTTCACTTATTAAATATATGTGTGCTTGTGCAAACATAAATCCTGTAGAGTGTGTATATTAGATATTCTTTACTGATCCATCTGTTCAGTTGCTACTACAGCTGATGGTCTTACACATGATAAACTGTGAAAAGAAATTAAATGCCTAGCCCTGTGAGATAATGACTATCTGTAGTTCCTGTTGACTTCAATATCTTTTATACATAGTCTTTAAGGACAGTTTTAAGAATTTGCCTAAAGGTCTATTATGGATCCCTGTTCTCTTCTTCCCTAAAAAGAAAAAAAAAAAAACCAACAAAAAAGAGAAGGTAGATTTGTTTCAATAATATCATTAGCTTTATCACACACATGGTATCTTTAGACTGATTTGAAACACTTTCAATGTGACCTAAAAGATCAACATTGAATGCAGTTCATGTTAATGGTGGAGCTTCCTATTTATATGCTCTTGTCTTAGCAAATCAAATTCTTAACAGTGTATTTTTCTTTAGTTCAGTTTTGTTTGTATAATATTAGGATAGGGAATGGATTTTTGGTTGATGGTGTTTTTTCTACACTCTAAAGGATTTTAATTCAGCTAATTCAGTTGCCAAAGTGCAGAAAAAGCTCTGACTGTCATGGGCCCTATCCATTCATGGTGGAACTGCAGGACACAACAGAATTGCACCAGCAATGAATTTTGCTCATTGTGTTTCTTCCACTTAAATTTAATCAACCCTTTGTGAACCTGTTTCATTTCAATGGCATCATATGAAACAACTCAATGTGATACAATTCTTTTCTTGAAATTGCATTGATTCCTCTGGAGATGCAGATATCAACACAAGTCTATAAGATCTCATCTCCTTTAAGGTTGCTAAAATAATTGCATTTTTATTTAATGCTTTTAGGCTTTTAGGTAATAAAATATTTAAATTAATTTGCAGGTTAAACCTGCAGTTAAATTGCATGACTTCAGTGTTATATTATTCCTCTGCACCAGTATCACTGAGAATTGAATTAAATCTTTTCTTTTCTTTTTTTTGCCAACTATGAATCATTCTATTTCTGAAATAAAATGTACTTATATAGATTCCAGATGATTATTATATAAAATTCTACCAAACTATTTTTATATATTTCATAAATTTAGAACATTTACTTATTTGGATATCATAGAATCATAGAATCATAGAATGGTAGGGGTTGGAAGGGACCTCTGAAGATCATCAAGTTCAACCCTCCTGCCAGCACAGGATCACTCAGGGCAGGCCACACAGGAACAGATCCAGGTGGGTCTTGAAAGTCTCTAGAGAATGAGACTCCACAGCCTCTCTGGGCAGCCTCTTCCAGTGCTCTGTCACTCTCACAATGAAGAAGTTTTTCCTCATATTGAGGTGGAACTTCCTGCCTTTCACCTTGCTACCATTACCTCTTGTCCTATCACAGGCCACCACTGAAAAGAGACTGGCCCCTTCTACTTGACACCCACCCTTCAAATATTTGTAAACATTAATAAAATCCCCTCTCAGTCTTCTCTTTTCCAGGCTAAACAGCACCAGGGCTTTCAGCCTTTCCTCATAGGAGAGAGGTTCCAGTCCCTTCATCATCTTCGTTTCTCTCCGTTGGACTCTCTCTAGTATTTCCCTGTCCCTCTTGAACTGGGGAGACCAGAACTGAACACAATGCTCCCGATGTGGTCTCACTAGTGCAGAGTAGAGGGGGATGAGAACCTCCCTCGACCTGCTAGACACACTTTTCTTTATGCATCCCAGGATACCATTGGATATAATTTTAAAGTAAATTGAGAATACTAAAAAAATAATACATTTACATATAGCAACAAAATTTTATGCTGTCAAAGCCATTAAAAAAATTATATTCAAAGTTTGGTTGGTAATGGATGCATAGCAATAACATATAAAAGGGATCATTATAATTATTATCCTCTGCTGTTGGAAGGAACTCTTTTTGTCACTGTTGGCTTCTGAGGCAGAAAAAATTATTCTGCAGTTCTTCCAACTGATGATGTCAAAGCATTGTGCAAACATTAGTGCTGAAATTAGCAATTATATATAAGTATAATATATATTATATATAAATATAAGTCCAAGGTTATTTCTCATTCTTCCCCTTTTCTTTCAAGCAAAGGCATCCCAACAGCCAAACCAACAGACCAGCTATATTATTCTCATGTTTTAAAGTTGATGTTCCTGACACTTTGGTGGTTAAATATGTCTTTTAAATGGAGACACTAGTCAGGTTACTTCTGCTTGCTCTGAGTCCCTTTTTAATTCCTGACCTCATTTCCATGCTTGAGAGATTATCAAAAAGTTTGTGTTGGGAAAAGATGTGGTTTCCTCTAGACCAGATCCCTAAAGGTACTTCATCTTTGTGACCTAACTTCAGGGAGAGCTTATAGCTGAGGGAGGCTTCTTCTCTGACCCACAAACTAGATTCAACATGTGAGCTAGGAAAGTGCCTCCTCTTCACATTCTGCTCCTTAGGAGCTTAGGAAAGTGTCCACTGGATGATTGAACCCTGAAAATACTTTCCTCAGTATGTGACTCTTTCCTGAAAAAGGAAAGCCTCCATTTCCAGTCAGGGCTGAAAGTTACCAAGGAGTAGGTTGAACCTTGCAATGAGCTTCCCAAGAGCCTGGAATGGTCTGTGCCTTTGGTTGCTGTTGCTAAAGACAAGAGTCCACATATGCAACACACACATATATATTCATAATTTTCAGCATATGAATAGCCCCATTAATTTAAGTTGAACTATTCAAATTTAAAAAGAAAGTATTCATAATCATTTGCACATTCGGTGACCTAAAAGTGATTCACATGCCTTTTTCCCAGTAGCTTGAACTCCCCCTCAGACTGGACTATTAGACTCACATGTCATTTTGTCAGTATTAAGGCTGGACCTAAAATGGAAAGATTAATAAAAAGTGCTCACTATCATATTTGTTTGTATGTTTGTTTGTTTGTTGGGTTTTCTTCTGTGAAAGGATTTTGAAATTACTTTTTTTTAAAATTGATTTGGGGGCTGGCTTTGTGAGTGTCTCTGTGTAGAAAATTTGCCAGTACTAGCAATCTTTGTAAAATATTCATATGCAGTATTAACTGTATTTTCTTCTTCACGGATACACTTTTTAAAACTTACCTACATTGTGATAATAATCAAATAAATATCATGTTCCTAAAATAACACTTGAGCTGCAGAACAGATAGCAAACCCGTTCTTGCAGTGAGCAACAGTGTACTTTCCAGCAACCGCCAAACACTATGAAAATGGTTTCATTTACTTCCAGAATTTGCCAAAAACAGATGATGACTGAAACTGGTAATGACTATTTTCTATTCTCTATCCCTAAGTAATTGACCATTAATTATAATATCAATAGGCTGTGGATAAGTAAAGCAGACACATGTTAGGGCTACATTTCATTTCTAACTGTTTTGTATATATCATAAATCTCTAATATTGGGCTATTGTCACACATGATGAATTATTGTAAGCATGTCAGCACATAGTGGAAGTCAAGTACATTCAAATACTACTCAGTCAGAATTGAATTTGGCATGATAGTCTCATAAAAGGGGACTCAATTGAGAGTTTCCACTTGCCTGCTCTAAACTTGTCACTTGTAGGTGCTAAAGAGCTTGTTGTGTTGGTTTAATTAGTCAACAAATCGGTCCTTACTTGATTGCGTGGTCGTATCACATATGTTAACACTTCACTGTTTGATGGAGATATTAACAAGTGACAAGAGTCTCTTGGTCTATGGACTTTAAAGAAGAGAAGCTCTTCTATATTATTTCATTTGGTCCTGCCAATATTTATTAGATCATGCAGGCTGCAGGCTGCCAGCAAGAGAAAGACAACACAAACATTTTTCAGGGTTATGCTCATCTGTATCCCAAAGAAGGGTCACTAAACAATCGATGGTACAAGAATATAAGTAAGATGAGTGTTTTCTACCACAGCTTAGAAATTCATTATTTGATACAGTTTGCTGCAGACCTCCTTGGAGCTTTTTTCACTTAAAGATAATTTATGACAAGAACAGAGAGGTTCTTGAAAATGCTATAGCAACTGGAGCTGAATGATGCCACTCTGGCACTAGATGCATAGTCACCAGAGGCCAGTAAAAAGGAAGTTTGCATTTGTATGAAGAACTGTATTAGTTAAGCATTCATCAGTGTTGTATAAAATATTCATATTACTTGGTGGTGGAAGATTAAACAAAAAAACTTCAATAATTAAAATGGCTTATTCCCAGGAGTGGGGGGTAGGGAAAAAGTTGGTCGTCTGCAAGTTTGCAAAAGGGCTTGTCTATTCACTTTTTGTATAGAGGCAAACAAAAGAGGAGTGCATACTTTATAGGCTCCACTTGTTTGACCACCATTCTGTTATAGCTTTTATCTGTGCTTTACCAGTAATCAGGTCTCTGAAGCATGTGCTGTAGTAAAGGGAAATATACCGCATATAGAACATTTCCTTAAATTTTTTTTTGAGAGTCTCTTTTCAGAAAAAGTCATTTAAAGGATTTTGATAGGTGCCATAAGTGACATTAGTCAAAAATATTGACTGACTGGCCTTGGCAATATATGAAGAATTATGTTGAGAGATAACCTCTTTAAGTTTTCTATTATGGTAGTGTTATAGCTAATTCTATTTCTTTTTGTTGGAAAACTAGTGGACAATTTGAATAAATCCTGTAAGAGGGAAATAAACAATGATTCATATACATAAAGCCCCATTGCTTCCATCTTCATCAAAATGTACCAGCCTCCCTACTTAATTTTCACTATAATGGTCAAACTGAACTTCTTCCTTTTAATGCAGAGGGTGATCCTCAAAAGTCAGGGTATCCTACAAGACAAGCTGTCTTAAATCACCCTGATTTTTTTACAGTGATTGCAAGTTTTTCATGTAATGTTACTTGTAAAGGAAAATTCACAAAACCAAGTTAAATTATTTGCAATAATCTTGCTTATTAATAACTAATGATAGAGCAGCATTTTTAAAAACAGTAGGAGAGAAGTTGCTTTCTTTACTTTCTCTATGCACCATTTAGCAAAAATGTTAGATGCATTCAAAAGATTGAACATATATATATATGAAATTAATTTTGTAAAAAATTGAATCATTTGTTCACAACAAACATGCATAGATTTTGGAAATGCAAATGCACAGTCTTAGGAATAGAGAGTTTTTGTAATCCTTTCTGCTGCATTGGGGTCCCTCATTAGTACAGATCATTTATTCATACATCTATGTGTAGAGACACATTTTTGTGAAAACAGTAAAATTACTTACTATTAAGCATAAAAAATGTAATGTCTGTTCTAAATAGATTTTTCTTTATGTGAGTAGACTCTTGCCAAGTATTTTTATCTGTTTCTCAGATATAATCTGTATTAGTTTGAATTGTTTTAAGTAGTTTGAAAGTATTGTTCACTTCTTATTCAAGTATCTGGAGTTAATTGCCTTATATTGTTTCAATTTTTATTGCAATAACAATGCAGATGCCAAGTAGGAATTTAGGGCCCAGATATTCTGGAAGCATCACAAACACAGAACAAAATATAATCTCACTTTTGTCTCAGAAATATTTACCTTTTTTTAATATAATGTAGTATTTTTTAGGGTGTATGGTCCTATTATGTATTCTCGGAATATGGATTATAAATTTCCAGAACTTTCAAATTATTCCTGTCCCGGGCAAGAGACCACACTTTTGAGAGATGTTCAAATAAGATACTTTGTCCAGATGCCCGAAGTATCTTAAGAGAGTTTGCAGTTGTGCCAGTCCTTCAAATTGTTGGGGAGCTTCTGTGAATTACTAAGTACCCTTAATTTCTATCAATTGGAGTGAACAGTGGAAAATCAAAAATAAATAAAACTGGAGACTTCGAAATGCATTTGAAGCCCTTCCAAGTGAGGGTGTGCAATGTCCTAATTTGGTGACTATTCTGGATTTGTTATATTAATTTGCATTGTTGTTTCTGGGAGTACCTCTTTCCCTGTGTACTAGTTCAAAATTTTATTCATTCCTTGATAATTCAAAATACTTTTTTAAAATTCTAAAACGATGTTTTATTCTAATGATTGATCAAAACCTTCTCTTTCTTTTTTCCTATTGTTTTGTTTTGTTTTAATGAGATGTGTGTAATTGATTGGTTTTGCTACAGGATATTATTTTGGTTGTGTGGCAGCACTACTGAAATTCCACCTCCTCTATACAGAGGTGAATGTCCTTCCCAGTGCCACCATCATGACTGTCAGCTGCTCTTCCCAAAGCTGAAACCAGAGGCTATTGAGATAAGTCTGGTAGGTCAGTCCAGAGAAGCAATCTGAGTAATTAATCAGCACACTGAGGCTGATGTTCAGCTGACTGCCCACCATTACCACCTGCCTCCCTGCGGAGCAGAGTTGCTCCCCAGTCTGGCAGCCCCCAGCCTGTACTGCTGCAAGGAGCTCTTCCTTCCCAGGGGCAGGACTTTGTACTTGTCCTTGTTGAATTTCATAACCTTCCCACTGGCTTGTTCCGACAGACCACTTTGGGTCCCTTTGGGTGGCAACCCTGCCCTCAAATGCATCAGCTGGTTTGGTGTCACCTCACACCTGATGAGTGCACTCTGCCATCTGCTTTACATTATTCATAAAGGTGGTTAATAGGACAGGTCCCATAACAGATCCCTGTAGTGCTCCATGCTTTACCAGCCTTCAGGTAGACCATGACTACCAATCACCACCTTCTGAGCCTGATTATCCAACACATCCATTTGTCCAACAATCTAGACCATAACATCCCACTTTGGATACAAGAATATTTTTGAGACTATCCAAAGCCTTACTAAAGGTAAGGTAAATGACATCCACTTGCACTCTCCTCACCCACAGATCTAGTCAATTCATCATAGAAAGCAATCAGGAAAACTTGTTTTTATCTGCTGACTTTCCAATCACCACCTTCTTCATACACCACTAAATGCAAGGAGGACTCATTCTGCGACTGTCCTGAAGAGTGAAATAAGGCCTATACTTTCCCAGATTGCCCCTTAGACCTGTTTTGAAGATGGGTGCAGCATTTGCCCTTCTCTAGTCATCATGGACATCCCTCCTGATATCCATGACCCTTCAAAGATGACAAAGAGTGGCCTCACTGTAATATTGGCTATAATATAGATTTCAGCACACATAAGAGGAATCATGCCCTAAAAGCTTTGAAAAAATATGAACTTTATGCTATTAAAGCCACAACTGCATACTAGGAAATAATAAATAGTTTCAGTGTAGGGAATTAGTTCATCAGACAATTTGGATGATTGTCATCACCCTGTCAATAGCCTGGAGGAAGCCCTTTCAATAGCCTGGAAACAGCCTTTTATAAAGAGTGGAATTATATGGAAAGTGTTAAAGAGAGTCTCTTTCTGAATGCTCTTTATTCTGTCCCTCTGGATTCTTCTTTACATATGTTCACTGAGACACTGAAGTAAGTTTTTTTTCACTATTGAACCAGTGCCACTACGAGAGGATGAATCCCATCCCCTTTCACTCATACATTATCAATATAACTGTTAGGTGTGCACTGAGTGAAACGTGCAGCTCTGTTAGGACCAGTTCTTTCCTGCATAGAGAGATGCTTCATCATGGCACACATATGTATATGCATAGTCATTCTTCAGATTAGCCAGAGCCATATCTTTGTAAAATGATTAATTACCAGAACACAAAACACAGATTACATTTCCTCCCTTAATCAACTTCAAGATACAGTCAATTCTGCCGTGGGGTGGAAGATCAATGTGATGACATCTTGAGATCCCTTCCAGCTCAAATAGGAAACAAAGAAATCCAATTGCCATCTATGTGTGCTTGGATTTCCTGCATTGCCAAACAGGAATGAGAAAAGTGATATTCAGCTGTTGCTGCTAAGTTGTCTTTAACTATATATGATACGTTAACAGTCAGCCTAAGATTGAATTGTCTTTAACTATACAAGTAAGAGTCAGCCAAAGATGACAAATGCATTGTTATTTGAAAGTAGCATCGACAATACACTAGTCCTCAACTATTCTTAAGTCCTTAGAGCAAATGTTTATTCTGAAAGATAAAAAGATATGCCACTGGCATTTCCCAACCACGTTCTTACCAAAAAACCACAAACCAACAAACAAAAAACCCCCAAACAAACACAAAAACAGAAGCAAGCAAACAAACAAAATAACCTCAAAACCCAAACAACCAAAAAAATGTTCTACACTTACCAGAGATGCATTCTTTTTCAAGGGAAGCTGTAGTCTAGTATCAAGTGTTTGAGTCTAACTGGACATTATATGTAGGAAATGCAAGGATAATCTGTGAATATCGTGAGTGTTCTCTGCTACTAATCTAAGTATTAAATGCACAGTTTGCATAGTGTGGGGTTCAATTACCTTAGAGGCTCTGAAATTCCTTGTCTCTCTGCAGTAGCTGCAGAGAGACCTAAGTGACTGACAGCTCAGGTGACTCGTTTTTAGGCAGATAAAGTGTGTTGGAATGAGTCCTGTCTTTAGAAATAATGTTCATTTAGAAATCAATGTTCGTTGACGCTCTGAGATGAGATGCTGAGCAGTAAGCTGACTAAGGCACAAATACATACCCTGTTCCGATACATCTGCTAAAGAGGTGTGTACCTCTGACATGGCAACTGGAGTAGTAAAACTTCCTATAGGTATAGCCCAGAAAACTTGAAGCAGCACCTCTAAAAAAAGTGCAGTTATTTCAGCCTGTCTGTCACAGCCCTTAATGACACATGTAATTGCGTGGCAAAAAGTTTTGACTCAAGTTTGCAAAATGGCAATCATATGTTATTAAAAGAACATGAAGCAACAATAATGGTCCTTAATGCTTGTGCAGGGGTGCTTTCCACATATGGTATGTTCATCACCTATACTAATGTATGCCTCTGCCCTTACAGGCAAAGTACAGAGACTCCAAAGTGTCATCTGCTCAGCGGTTTTTGAAAGGTCTGTATGTGATCCACTAGGTGTCAGGGCACTGCACGCAGAAGCATCCTCACAAGATTAGATACACACTGGGCTTCTCTGATCCATGCTTGTCTCACATGGAGTTTCCCACCAGCCAGGTCCTGGCCTAGCTGATGAAGATGCTCAGTAGTCATTCTGCCAACTGGAAGGACCTTCCCAGGGATGCCATGGGGTGGACACAGTTGGCAGATACTCTCTTTCTTTACCTCAAGATAACTCCTACTATGTGTTCAGCTTTGCAATAAATCAACATTTGCACGTTGTCTGTGCAAAATTAAGAAAGCAACGGAGCTACCTAAAAGATGACTTCAGTTCCAATTCAGATCGGTGCTAAAATCTAATGAATGTATGAATTCCAATAAAAGTAAAAACATAGGGAGTTCACCTGCAAGGGATCCCACAAAATGAAAAGGCACAATTTATTGTATGTCACGTTTAATTACTTCACAACAACCACATAATGATTACATTATTAAAGTTACAAGTATTAAAATATCCTTTGACTAGTTTCAGATTCTGTTGCATTTCAGACACTGGCAAAACAAGAAACTATAACCAGTTTAGTACATGCTTCAGGTTTCCATACCTGCACAACAGAGTGCTGGTACATAGTCTTAAGTCACATAGGCTCTAAGGAGATATAAGCAGATGAACAATATGTCCATTGCTTAGTGGCTACTTATGTTTTGCCAAAAAAGAATGGCCATGAACATATGCTCAAGTTTTCCATCAAAGTGAGGGCATGAGTGGCTGTCCTACTTTATCAAATACGTTAAGGGCAGAAGTTAATAGGTAATTTGTAGTTAATTTCACATTCCTTATTAAGTTCAGGGTGCCTCATAGCACTTGCTCTAACAGTCAAAAGGTAACATTTCTAGCTAAGTGCTTCCAACTAATTTTAAACAATTGTTCAGGCACACTTAATAACATATTTCAGCTATTGATACATGTGTGGTAAAGTGTTAAAAATAATTCTTAGTGAACTCTAAATGTTAGCAGAGCCACTGCAGGAGATTATTGTGAACTTCAATTTGAAACCATTTGAGCTATAAAGTGATTTCAGATTTCTTACTCTCTTAAAAAGCTAAGCATCTGCTTAGTAGTGGATAGCATATCTGAACTGTAAGGTCTATATTAAAACATCAGGAAAAAAAAATTAATGTCATGTTTTATTGATTTTATGGTGCCTTTCATGGCTCCTTAGTCTGTACTCCAGGGAAAAGACTAGCCTGCAGAAGGGCCAGAAGGTTCAGAAACAGTTGGATTCAGTGTTCCAAAGTCTTTCAGATAGGAACTCAGTATTTGTGCCTGCTAGCCAAGTTGCAACCCTGAGCATTGCTTGGATCTGTAATGCCAGATTAAATTCCCGCAGACAGAGCTCAGCTACTTTTGGTTTGTGTAAGATATGAGGAATGGTGAATCATCTCTAAATTTGTAACAAAACATCAAATATGCATATACATGCAGATGCAGACAAGGCATATATGATAAAGTATGGAGCTGTGATCATTTATTATGCTTCTATGATTATTGCGCTTACCTCCTACATTTCCGTCTCCTGAGCAGCCCTTGATTGCCAAAACCAAAAAAGATACAAACTTCCAGAAAAATATCCCCCTTTCAAAATTAATCATAGAATCATAGAACCATAGAATCGTCAGGGTTGTATGGGACCTTAAAGATCATCTAGTTCCAACCCCCCTGCCATGGGCAGGGACACCTCCCACTAGAGCAGGTTGCTCAGAGCCCCATCCAGCCTGGTCTTAAAAACTTCCAAGGATGGGGCTTCCACCACCTGTCTGGGCAGCCTGTTCCAGTGTCTCACCACCCTCATGGGGAAGAAATTCTTCCTAATGTCTAACGTGAATCGACCTATCTCTAGCTTTAATCCATTCCCTCCAGTCCTATCACTGCCCGACAGCCTAAAAAGTCCCTGCCCAGCTTTCTTGTAGGCCCCCTTCAGATACTGGAAGGCCACAATAAGGTCTCCCCAGAGCCTTCTCTTTTCCAGACTGAACAACCCCAACTCTGGAAAAGAGAAGGCTCACTAATCCTCTCCATAATGGAGGAGAGTATTACACCACCAGAAAGGATGGAAAGACCCAGGAGGGTTAAAGTCTAGCAGGCCTGGAAAGACTGAACATTGAAGTTGAGTATCTTCAGATAAATACTTAACGGTCACTTTTAACAGCTCTAATTCCCTATAACAGCAGATGTTCTAAAAGTAATTAAATCAGCTTGACACTAAATATAGACCCCAAAAATATTTAAAGGCTTTCTAAAATAATTTTGAAGGGGTTTTTATCTGCTGGAAATTAGAAATTACTTCAATTAATACAAAAATATACTGCAAATGAGGCTATAAATATACACATATATATTTAGGCTATATATGGATAGGCTATATATATTTAGGCTATGTATATTTTTATATATGCACATATATATACTGAAGGATTTACAAGGATTTTTACAGAACAATGTCACATTTTTAAAGGTCAATAAACAATACAAGGGTTTCAAATCATGCCCATTAAAAATAACCCTCTAGGCAAGCATTTCCTTTTTCCCCCTGTGGTTAAAGTTTACAGGCCAAAATTGTGGTGGATTTAATCCTTAACAGACCACCAGTGCAGTATCTTGACCCTTGAGTACCTGACACTGCAGTACCTTGCACCAGCACTAGTAAAAGGGAGAAAGGTCCAGCTAGCTCTGGAACTTGCTAGGTCCTGGAAGCACCCCTGATACCAACCACTAAAGGTGTGTAACAGTAATATTTGCCTTTATTCACTGTAAGAGATAGAAATACCTATGCTGTAAGCATGACAAGGCAGCCAGTCCCTCTCTTAGAGATGGCTTCCTGCCACCTGACCCCATCCCAGGTACATTCCTGTCACCACAAGATTGCAGTGGACCACAGCAGAGGAAGAGAAAAAAAAAGTGGTTTCATGAGTATGAGATTCACAGGGAAGGAAAGGAATGTATATTAAAAACTTATATGTTTTTTTTAAAAATCTTTAAGGCCCATGTAGCTATGATATTACCATATCACTGAATGGAACAGGAAAGAAAATAAAAAATCATCACTTTAAACCTGTAGTTAGGGTATTAGGGGCCTGATCCAGTGCCAAGGGAAGACAATAAGGAGGGTTTGTATCAAATGCTGAATGCCCTCTGAGCCCATCAAAGGGATTATGGACCATTTGACAAATCTGTGTCATCCTGTGCTGGACCATGCTAATCTTACTGTGGCATTTCAATTGTGATAAACATACAGCTGATGCAAACATATATAGGAGTTACTTTTTTCCAAATCACAAAGGATTTACTGAAGGAAATCTAAACCCCACCCCCCCACCCCCCTTCTTGCATATCTTAGCATTGCAACTTAGTGAAACATTTAAAGAACTTCAGAATTTCTTCATACAATGTCTATGTAAATTCCTTTACTTAGTTAATAAACCCAAACTCAACCAAATTAAATAGGATTTCTTTGACTCTTCCTTCACATAAAATATTTTACCTATTAAGTTGTCTTATATAAAGGAATTAATTTTTTTTTGATTGGCGTTAGACTCACAGACAGACAGAAATAAGCTGCCATTCTTCCATTTGATAGCCAGACGCTGCCAGTTGTTGCTAGGGCAGTCATGCTGTTAAATTAGGTCTAATGAACGAGTAATTGCTTTAGGTATAGTGAACCATTTCAAAGAAAACAAGGATTCTAATTGATTTGCAATTTGTTTGGCACATTGCATTGTCTGGGGCTATTGATTAGTCTTCTGGATTTCACACTGCATGTGTTTCCCTTTATTAAGGGAATAACAGGTTACTGATTACTTTCCTTCTGGGTTTAATGTAGCGGTTAATGTCTACTTTGTTCTTGTGTCATGTCACAGGCAAGGAAGGAATAATATGCAAGTGGGTGGCCCTTTGCTAAGAAACTCCCCTGCTGCTTTGAGCTGTGTACTCTAAGACATGCTGAAAAGCAGATCAAGAGAAAGGGTTAGAATAGCAGGACTCACAAGTTATGGCCTGAGTCAGGCTAGACCCAGGCTAGAAACTTGGCTTTCCTTTGCTATCAAAGCACAACACAGTATGAAGCGGTTGGTGGTAGATTTGTTCTTGTTTGATTATACATCTCTATATAAGGAAACATACTATAGTTTTATATGCCTTGGCTTATATACAGCAGCATCTTAAATCAGGAAGCTTGCAACATATTTATCCTTTTGCTGCAAGAGACTTACTCCACAGTATACATATTCTGAAGATCACACCATTACACATTTTAAATCTGTCTTGATTTTCAAAAAAGTGCATTCATTTAATTAAATTAAATTAAAACAGCTTTGTTCCTTTCACAGAACAACTTTTTATAACACGGTTAATGTATATTGAAGTGTAATTAATTTCTAATTTCTTAACATTCTTAACTAAAATGTAATCCTTAGTACATCGTTAACAGAAATTATGGTAAAATAAAACCAGCTTCCTTGCTCTAAAATAGGTTGTGTCTCGAGATTATTTAGCTTTTATTTTGTGCTCCTGTGTTGGAAGTCAGCACAAATGTAATTAAATACAGACATTTAGATTACTTACAGGGTCTAAGGAATGATTTTGTGTCCTTATCATTCATCTTCCTCTCTCAGAGGGATCAGCCATGTAACATTCATGTACCTGAAGATCTCTACATAATCCTGATCCAAAGCCTGTTGAAGTCAACAGTAAACCTCTTATTAATTTTCAGAAGCTTTTGCCAGTGAACGCATCAACCTTCTCAATTCGTATCTTGAGAAACCATATATCATTTCAACAAGCAACACAAGTTTCATTGCCAGGTGAGCCACCATGAGTGTCCAAAAGCTTCAGGTAGCACCAGTGGCACCAAGTGAGCGATCTCAAAAACGTAGACTTTGCTCCATGTACCAGAATTTGAAATTTCTAACACTGTAAAGGTATTTTTGCTGAATAGTTATTATTACCAGTAAATTGCCTGCACACTATGATTTCTTTTCTAAAAGGACTATGATACATCTCTGAAATACAACATTGGTCACAGTCAATTTATTCCGAAGATAAATTTAAAACTTTGTAGCTCATGATCTTTCATGTGCAGTGGGATATAGAGCAACTGTGACTTATCATGAATTCATCCTGAATTTCAAGTCATCCCAAATGTCTTAAATAAATGAGTTCCACACTTTCAAATTACTGTTATAATGAAATTAATGAAGCCCTCGGTCTTATAGACAGGAACGTAAGAAATAGTCTCAATAATGGAAACAAAAATAGTAGCAGCCACAAAAAAATGTTGGTCTCATGTGTGGCAACAATTTAGCATGCACCACATACAGAATATTGTGCTCTAAAAGTGTTTCTGTTGTTTTGGGATGCCCTATGTAAACCATTTCTGCTACCCCATTCACAGGTGATGAACCATTGTATACCAAACGTATATAGCCAATACCAGATGTATACCAAAATAATTTATATAATTTAGCAGATCATAATCTGATTATTTCTATATTCTATAATCTTATGACATCAGCATGCCTAAGCCATACAAAGTGTGTACTTGGGTATGTATTAAACTGGAAATTAGATGTATTTTATACCATATTCATGACCTAATGTAATTGTAAAGTAAGAGAAACCACAAAATATTAATTCCCCTGTGTTCGCGTTTTAAGCCTTCTGTGTGGTGGAGGGATTCTGGGATGGGAGTAAGATGGTGCAACCATTCAATAGTTATGAGGGACCACAGTCTTGAGGCTAGCTTCTTGAGGAATTTACAGAGACAATGCAAGAGATTTGAGACATTAATATCTCTTGCTTCCTCCAACCTTTGATTCAGTGAGATAAACCTGAAATGGAATATTTTCAAGCAGGAAAGCTCAGAGGAAAGTATCAGTTGCTACTGACAACTAAGATTAGACTCCAAGCACATTCCAATTGCAACCTTTATACCAGATTAGAGATTAGACTAAATGGGAGCAGTATAGAAGCAAGTATCCTAACATGATATGACTTGAACCTTCCTAAATGGCATATTACAGACCATCATTTGGACCACTGTGTGCTACTGGAGAAACTCAAGGTAGTTTTTAATCGTAAAATCATAGAATGGTAGGGGTTGGAAGGGACCTCTGAAGATCATCAAGTTCAACCTTCCTGCCAGCACAGGATCACTCAGGGCAGGCCACACAGGAACAGACCCAGGTGGGTCTTGAAAGTCTCTAGAGAATGAGACTCAACAACTTCTCTAGCAGCTTCTTCCAGTGCTCTGTCACTCTCACAATGAAGAAGTTTTTCCTCATATTGAGGTGGAACTTCCTGCCTTTCACCTTGCTACCATTACCTCTTGTCCTATCACAGGCCACCACTGAAAAGAGACTGGTCCCTTCTACTTGACACCCACTCTGCAGATATTTGTAAACATTAATAAGATCCCCTCTCAGTCTTCTCTTTTCCAGGCTAAACAGCACCAGGGCTTTCAGCCTTTCCTCATAAGAGAGAGGTTCCGGTCCCTTCATCATCTTCGTAGCTCTCCATTGGACTCTCTCTAATATTTCCCTGTCCCTCTTGAACTGGGGAGCCCAGAACCAAACACAGTACTCCCGATGTGGTCTCACTAGTGCAGAGCAGAGAGGGAGGAGAACCTCCCTCGACCTGGGGATGATCAGTAAAGTATACACGTAGAGGTAGATTGCTGTGTTAAAATGATGGACTTCCCCCAGTTCAGGGAAATCTTCAATGTGCTATGCATGTGTATTTTGCTATGCAAGCTTAAGCTTTTCAGTTCCTCTCTCTTCTTTGTTGCCACCAGGATTGAGATATGGCATTTAATTCTCAGCAAAATTACGTTGAACATGACAAAGAAGCAATGATCAGAAGTGATTCGACTTTTCACCTTTAGTTGTAGGGCTTGCTGTAGAACAAAGGCAGGGGATGCATCACAACTAACAGAAGCTTCACTGACAAATTCAAGAGCCAACATGCTGCTGTCAGTAAGGTTATTATGTAGTTGGTGCATTCCAGTGAAATCTTTTTTTCTGCTTAATGGGCAGAATTACAGGGCACATTCTGTTTCCTAAATCTTTTTCTCTTGCTACAAATAGTCAAGTTTTATGCTGCGGTCCACAAAGTTGCATATGCTATGGAGTGGTTCAGGATTCTGGCCTCTTAGCATCTAACAAAAATCCTGACTGCCAAAAGCCATACCTCCCTTCTGACCATATGAAGATCTGTGTACAGAAGACAGCTGCACATACCCAGATTTCACCCTAAAATGGGGGTTCCATGCACCCAGGGAAGGCATTGGGTTCAACAAAAGACATAACACAAATGCCCCTGTGGAGAGTGTTCCACTTTTTAGAAAATAATTGAAAATGTGCTAGGACAGAGAAAAGGAATGTGAAATGCAGAACTGAGCCTGGAACTTAGGATAATTGCACAGGTTGAAAAAGTCCTGAGTTCCATCCTTCTGAGGATGTTTCTGTAGTTTATCCAACATGTACAATTCATTGAAGAGCTAAGAGTCTCCTGTTTTCTACTTAGTTATGTTCTCTAATCTTTAGAAGCACCTGTCCACAAACAGTGGACATTTACCCATGGAAAGCAAATTCAAAGGCAAGCACCTATTTGAAGCTTTTTGTCTCTGACACGCACCTCCTGGTGAACCAGACTGGGAAAAATTGTACCAGGGTGAAAAATAGCAGTTGTGAGACAGTAGCCTACTTCAGTATCAGAAGCAACAAAAAAATGTGTATAGCACTGCCTCAGCTACCCAACACATCACTCAGTATATTAATGTGAGTCTTTCTTTTATGGGTGAAGCTGAAAGGTAAGTTTGTGAACTTCTCATCAGGCCTGACTAGCAGAGTTATATCTAGCAGACAGGATGTATCTTCCTCGTGGGCCACTGCAAAGCTCAGCTTACTACTATTGCTTATTATTGACAACAGAAAGATTCTTCTTGGCATGATACAAACAACAATCTACACAAGCACTTCCCCCCTCCCCCCCCCCCAACTAAAATTTAAGTTTCTATAGGCATTGAGTGCCTGTGGCTTTAAGAGAGAAATTTTGAGGATTGCCCTCTTTGATGCAGATACTTAAACCACCCACAAGTGGCTATTTTTTTCCATGGCTATAGAGTTTAGTTTCTCAGCTGATGGATATGAAAATATTTTCACTGAAGTCCACAGAGGTTATGGTCACCAAAAATATTAACTTAAATATCAGATAGCTCCTCAGAAACTGAATGCATTTTCCATTATCAGTCACTGATTGTAACATTGCGTGGAAGCCACAGAACTAAGCCTAGTATGCCGAGTACCACCAAAATAGCCTGACTGAGATCCTCACTCTTGTAACTGATCCTTCTATCGTTATTTCCTTAACTAAAGGCTTGGAATCCATAGTTCAGTCTCACTCTCCTACCTCACTCTGTCTTCTCTGGTAAAATCACACCAATTCCAGAGAATGTTTTTGTTGCTCCATCTGTATGGAGATTTTTTATTAAAAAACAAGGTAATAAAGTACAGTTGCTGAAACAGCTTACTTCTCTCTATCACAGCTTTGCTGTTTAGTATGCACAGGAGCAAATCCCATTTAAAAATATTTTTAAAACAAGGAGGAGCTTTAAAGAACTGTTTTTGGTTTGGTGCCAGCTACAGATGCCATGCTGATTACAGAAGATTACATAAATTCCCCAAGCCTTATTATACTCTCACATACACCCATAAAATTGGGAAGAATTCCACTGGAGTCACTGGATTTACACAGGTGTAAGCCTTTGCTGGAGAAGAATATGGCCCTTCTGGGTTAGCAAACTACCAGTCTTTTCAGTGGGTCCAGTTATCTCTACCTATCTGCTAATACCAATAATCAAAGCAAAACATGCAGACTATGAGCTGTCTGTGTAAATACTCCAGTCTTCATTGACTTCAACATAGCTGCACAGATTTATGTGCTAGATGAATTTTGATGTGAATGTGTAGGGAAAAATCCAAATCTTTGTCATCTTTGTTGCAGCACTTTACTGAGATTTTTATACCATGCATATTGCTAAACTAAATAAAATATGACTCAAGCAGGCCAAACCAAAGTTTCAACTAGCTCTGGAACTCTCTCTGTAACAAGGGCTTAGAATGAGGTTAAGATGTTCAAGGAAAAGCTGAATATGTGTGGAAGGAGCTTTCCCTGCTATACAGTTCCACATCCTGCCAGTTTCTGGGACTTTTTGAGGCTGAGGCCACAAGAGTAGATCATGCATACCGCTGGGGACCTACCTGCTATGACTCCAGCCATCCTTTGGCAGTGAGTTCCACTTGATTATGTACCATAAGAAAGTTAACACTTTTGAGCCTTTTAAACTGGGTGATTTTATTGGGTATCCCTTAACTGGTTTTTAAGGAGATGCAATTAGCTTTCTTCACTCACTTTCTCCTCACCGCCTATAAAAGTATAAGCCTCTATTATATCCCATAAGTCACTTTTTCCATATGGATCAGTCTGTTCAGTACTTTTTTTGTTGGTTTGTTGTTTCGGTTTTTTTCTCATCCTTGCTGAAATTCTTTTCTATATCTACTTTTACTCTCTTTTGAGGTATCTTGCAAGACCAGCATACAGTATTCAAGCTGAGGGCATACCATTAATTTGTGCATGATAGTCCTTATTCTTTTCTGGGCTTTGGATTGGTCTGGGTCTTGTATGGTTTTTTTTCATTTCTACAATATGAATGACACATATGAGTGATGATTCTGAAGGTTTCCTAGTAGGATTGTGAAGGTCTTTGTAAATCAAACAGCCCTAGAGATAACACCACTAGATGTTCATATGAAAAGCAGCGAGAGGTTGGTATATTCCATGATCCTTTCTGCATCATTTAGCTGAAGTAGTAACAAAGAGGATTAGAACTTTCTGATCTGCCAAGTTCCCACAAACTGCCACCAAGAGCTCCACAGACAACCAGTGGCCATGAACCAATGATTGGGAACCCAGCTGCAAAGAAGAATTCATAGTAATCTTTTCCAAAAAGTTGAGGCGATCCTATGTGCTACCAGTGGAAAGAAGTCTTAATACCTCCACTGTGATCCCAAGCTCTCAAGTAAGATGAGAAGTTCTTACTCTACAAAAGAATCATGTATTTTTTGAACAATACAAAGTTGAGAATAAAAACAAATTTGTTCCTTAGAAATTGCCTAGTGAAGCAGTTGTTTCATGCTGCCTGTTGAACATTTGGGTAGACTGATTCAAATGTTAAAGCTGTGTTCAAACCAGAAAAAATAAAAATAATAAGCTGTCAGAATAATTACTAAGAACATACAAGGATTATACAAAGTAAACTGCAGCCTGCAAAAAGAGAATTGCATGTTAGCTAATTGTTAATTTTAGCAATTGCAATGGCTAATTACTGTGGCACACATTGACTATTAGCATGATGCCCCAGCACCTGCTTTCTCCAATGAACAGATTTCTTCATTGCTCGTGCAGGAGCAAAATGTGTAATTATTGGCCATCATTGGGGCGATTTTTCAGTGATTCTTTTGTGTGATGTGAATGACGCATAATGACATATTTTATTAGAGGGCAAATAGCTGTTTGTTAATGGAAATGATTCGAAATCCAAGAAACTAGGAGCTAGGAGCATGTTTTCAGTATCAGCATGAATTCAAATGTATTTTCTTTTAACTCTTTATAAAAGAAGCATAGAAATCAAATCTAAACTTAGTATAATATATTTAATGATATGTGCAAACACAGCATTGATTAATTGCCTCAAATGTTTTCAATGCTACACCATTTCATTTGTTACAGCAGTCTGCTAAATTTATGCATTTCTTATTTAAACTCTTCTTTCCTGGGCATATAGTGTTAGCAAGATTATGTGGCTTGTTCCTCATTTACTGGGGAAAAAATCATCTTTGTAACTTAAGCAACAATTATGGGCTTTATGAGGCACATTTTCATTGCACACATTGTAGAACACAGTGCACTGGCATTATTATTCCTGAAAGTACATGCTTGAATGTATCTATCAAGACCCAAATGTCAGCTACTGAATAGATTATGCATAGTTATCCAAAACAGAATATAGATACATAAAATCTCAGCAACAGAATACTCAATTTCTGAGAAATGATTTTTATTAGATAATCTGCATGATACTTTTGAAGAACAATGCAAATGGAAAAAAATCACATATGAACCTTAGACTACAGTGGTGTTTAAAACAGCAAACTGCTTCGTCATTTTTGAAAGATGAATTATGACTAGAACAAGAAAGCTGGCCCTTTCATTTTTGCTTTTATTTGAATACTGTTCAAAGTTGGAAAAAAAAAGGTTACTAGGGGACATAGTCTGCTGAATTCCACTGATGTAAATCTGGACTAACCCGATGGGAAACAATGAAGTGACTTTGGATATTCAAGGAAAGTAGAAGTCTTGTGAACCTCTGTGAAATTGTTAACAATAAGTAGGAAACTTAAGCCTCTTCTAGACTCTTCAGATAACGTATACAAAAAATGTAATGCTACCTTAGAAGTATGGAAATAAAAGATTTTTGGGCATGACTTTGATTTTCTTCATTTTGACAAGGATCCAGTTGCTGGACTTTGCTTAAATTTGACCCAATTTACAAATACACGACTTACATGAAATTGAGACCCAGCGGATGCATATGAAATGCCTGATTGAAGTAAACCCACTTTTAAAAGCATATTCAAACAAACAAATAAATAAATAAATAGTCCACATGTATTGTAGGTGTAATAGGAAGATATAGTAAAGGAACATATCTTTCACATTTCTTCTACAGTTGCATACAGTACATCTATCGCATATTTAAAACTGCGGCTTCAAAGGTCACCGTAAGAAAAATTAAGCCAACTCTACATCCCCCGAAAATCTGGTTCATCCCATGTACTGAGACTGAGTTATTTACAAACTTGTGGAAGGAACTATGAATGGGCACTTCCTCTTCTCACCCAGGGCCTATAGCTTCTCTGCTCTTGCAAGATGTAGATAAGTTTGGTATTCAGGTTCACTGTTTGACCCATTAAACTGGTATTGAGGTATAATTTGTGTGTTTTCCCAGTACGGTTGCACATAGAATGGGGTTCATTTCCACAAGTTTGAATAAATTTATCCAGTTCAGTGAACCTGTTGTTAAGCTTAGCAAAACTCAGTAGGTGGCTTTAAAGTCCTGTAATTAGCCCATTACATAAAATCTGTACTTTAGATTTTTGCACATTGGTTAATAAGAATAACGTGCTTCGTATATATAAATAACATTACATTAAATGATGCAATATAAAGGAATTAAAGGCCAAAGTAGTTAAATAAAATACTTGAAGGAGATCTCAAATTAACATGTTTAATTCCAACTCATTGAACAGGAAAAGGCTTTAGCCTTACTGTACCAGTTCCATACAATGTGCAGAGTAGCAGATATTTAGCCTCCGTTTTACATAAGGTCGCTGTCATCCCTGACCTCTGTGTGACTTTGGAAAAATGTTCTAATTACCTTGTTTCTTTTAAAATCTAATCATTACAATGTCTAAATATAGTAATGAATTGCCAAGGCAGCACTTGCCTCAACAATTTTTCATAGTTTGTACATAGCTAATTAATTCTTGATTCTTAATTTTTGCTTTCCAAATGAAATATGTGAGGAAAATGAAGTCTACAGCTAATTAACCCGTGCAGTGCTTACTGTTTCATAGTAAAAACACTTACCTTAAAGTTCGAGCTTTTTAGCAGCTGTAAAAGTAGAACACAGCTTTGAATCCTATTGCAATAGGTAAAAGTTCTACTACAATCTGACAGATTATTTTACTTGTAATTTTTAAATGCTTAAAAAATTATGTAACCAAAATCCCAGACTTCAGTTTTTCTTCAATTCTACTGATGAATTCATATTGAAAGGTAATGCTTACCTATATAATCATTATCTTCTTTTATTTTTTTTCTGTTTATAAAGATGGACACTATGTACCATATAGCCCTCTTCAGAAGAGAAGTTTTGTATAAATGCACAAATAAATACATATAGAAACAAAATAGTATTTTGGAGTTGTATGAAATACTCAAGAGTCAATACAGCAGCCAAAGGAAACTTGCTCAGATTTAATTTCATGAAAAAAATCATTAGTTCTGGATAGTTTGCCAAGATTCATAAATACACAGATTCTAGTGGATAAATCTGTCCTTATTTATGTGTTTATACTGAATTAATGGTAAGTCAGTGGTTTCACTTCATCTCAACCTGAAGCCAGATCTCATTCAAAACCCAGATCTCATTCATTTGTAGTTTTAGGATTGATCAGCAAATTCACAGAAGAAATCTGGATAAACATCTCTATGAGGCTCCACAAAAAGGAAAAAGAAGATTGAAAGTGACAAATTTCAAACATCTTCTTATGCTTATCGTGACACAGCAAATAAAATTACCGCAGTTTCCAGTTGTGTTCCATTTATTTTGCGTCATTTTGTACCTTCACCTTTGAGTGCCTTTGCCTTTTTTCCCATTTCATTTATTTATTACAAATGCCACCTACATTGCTTTATAGTTGTTAATACATTTTTCATTTTACTGACAATATTAGGTTAAAACTAGTATGATTGCTTCTTTATATATCTCGCTACATTGTCTCCTTTTTTCTCATATACATGGACGTCTGGAGGATTTTTGTCCTTTGGCTAGACATATCCAGCCTTGGATCTAATTCCATTCTTAGTCATACAAGCACATTTCCTGCTGATTTCATACAAAGAGCTGACACCATAAAATTGGAAGAAAATTTGACCTCTGGTATGAGCAATTGTATTTCTCACAGAACTACCTAGACTGTGTTTGGAGGTAACAGAAATATTGAAGAAAATATCACATATGTTATTGGTACATCAAGAAAACTAAAAGATGGAATGACTTGCATTGATTGAATATTCCATAATTTGTGCAAAGTGAATCAATTCAACAGTTCAATGGTTAAATAAAAAATAAAAAAATTAAAAAAAATAAAAAAAAAAGAGAGACAGAAGAAATTGCAAAAAGGAAAACAATCAGTAGAAGACACTGGATACACCAGGTGGATCTTCTTTTATCCTAATATATTCCCAGCCCTCCATTGTGTCTTGTAAAATACACATCCCTCAGTTACCTCTGAAGGCCAAGTTAATGCTCTGTTATGTTGTTTTCCAACACCTGTTTAGACATTTTTTTTTTCCTGACAAATTTGAATTGAATCTGTTAAGTACACCATCAATTACACTTCTTTACACTATAGATCTGCTTAAGTGAAAGAGTTAGGAGGTCACAGCATATGCATTATTTTTATGAATGGAATACTTGATTCAGTTTCTTAACTGACTGTATGCATGAAGTCTACTTGTGGGGAAAAATTATATGTGAGGGTGAATATTCAAGAACACTGAAGGAAGTCATTACGGACAGCAATTGCAAAGCTGTGTTTTTCTCTCTCTAAATTTAAAATTCCTTATTAACTCTAGCAATAAATGAATGAACGAAGGAACACTATCTTGCCTAACAGCCATAACTCTCTGTTTTGCAAAAAATAGGAGCCACTAATGAATAGACACACCAAATCAAATAATTTGTCTACGTGTAAAAAAAATTACTAGATAGAAGATAAGGAAAACTATTGCTGTTTGCCAACTCATTTTTATCATAAGACGATGCTTGACTGCATTCATTCTTGCACATCTTTGCAAAGAAATTGAATTTAATTGTCAAGGTAGATGTATTTAAACATAGCTGAAGACTTGCAGGTTTTTTCCCAGAAAATAAATTGACCTCAACTGAGGACTTAGTTCCCATTTTCTAGAAATGGGTAAGCTTATAAAAATAGATGACTAGTTCCCTAAAATGAGACCCTCAAGTATATATATGGCAATAAATTAAAGTTTTCCCAGGTGGTGAGAAATGTGTGCTTACTTTGAAAATCAGGTCTATATATTAAAGTAGGTGCCTGTCTTTTGGTTGCATACATGTTGCTAAATATCACATCAGGCTATTGGTTGCATCTGCATCGGTGCTAAGGTTCCTGTATCTCTGAAGCTTATCAGGGGTACCTATGAAGCAGCAAAGATACAGGATTTTAATTTTGGTTGCTCTTGGATCAAGAAATTATCAGTGACATCATATCTGGAAGCATCTACCAAGTTCTAGGACTTTGTCTGACTACAGTCATATAAATAATCTTATTTGGGGTCATTTAATGATTTAAATAAAAGAATTAACCACTGAAGCACAGAAATGTTTAATATTATCATAAAGGTAGCTAAGGCAGAACAATCTGAAGAGGAAGAAACTGTATTTCCTTCCCTTATGTTTTTTGGCTAAACAATACTACTGATGGCTGTCATATGTGCTTTTAACAATCCTTGACTACTTTTCCTTATATACTATGTTAAAGACTAACAGTCACAACAGAGAAAAGATGCTGAAGAAGTGGTATGTTCTCAGTTGTTCCACTGATTGTTCTTTCCCGAAGCTGACAGAAACAAAAGTCCATCACAAACTTCCTCTTCATGATGGAGCTTTTACAATACATACTGAAAACGTGATACCTGGGAACATTTTGTGTGGAAATAACAGAAAAAAAATCTTTTTTTTTTTTTTTCCTTACAAATATTATTAAGAAAGCACTAGTCACAACTGGACGATGAAAAATGAGCTGACCTTTTTATGCAAGTGTAATGGCTACTCATGAGTGCTCTAGTATAACCAGTCACCATCACACTCCCCAGGAGCTGGCAAAGACAAAATTAAAATACAGAAGATATACTACATAAGTTTATGTGAAGTTTGTGATAATTATTGTTTGATCTTTTCAATTTATGTTTTGAATTGTATAAATTTTAAGCATGCTGGGGAGTTCTGAGTATTTTACTGACTCTGCTGTCTTCTCTATCTTCTCCTGTTAAGACAAGCTTTCTTTCTACTGTGAATCTAATTATGTATACCTTGAAAAATTGAACTGTGTATAACTCATATAGCAATTAACTCACTTGATTTCATCTAATGCCTTGGGATCATTGAAAGCTAGAAGCTAGTCCCATGGATTCCATTGGAATAGCTATATTTTTTTATTTGTCAATAATATCAATCTCTGGGACCCAAACAGTTTGCTGGTGCAGAGCAACTGGCTTCAAAGAATATCACTCATCAGAGAACCTAGGCAAAGATTTTTTTCTAGCTGTTCACACAATGTAAGAACTGAAAAGTTAGAGAAGACTAAACAGTGACCACTCTCCAACTCAAATAAGGACACATTGGTACTCAAATGAGTACAAAGCTGGGAGTTAAAAGGGGTGCTTCTGTGCTAGATCCATTTCTTTCAACTGTACAAAGATGACCTGAACTTTCACAGAAGATATTATGATAGGCAGAGAGCATGCAAGGCTGCAAAAAATCCATGGTAAGTATAACACTGCAGTGTAATACTTTATTGTCATCACTGAGATGGACCCTATGCTTCTACGAGCACATAAAATCATGGAACCTGTTTCTAACATATTTCACTAAGCAAAGAGAAAAAAAAATCTGAATACAGCATTAATAGCAATACTTTTGATTTACAAAATACTAATTCTAGAATCTGCTGAAGATCTAAAACTACAGTTATATTTATTGGTAATTTCTACACTTGTTCTACTCATTTTGTGGGCTAGTTGTTCATCCTCCATCAAAAAAGATCCATTAAAAAACAGGTATCAGAAAAAAAGTTATTAAAAAGAGTATGACTCCTTAATATAGAATATGAAATAACTGTATTTCTTATAGTCAACATCAAATTTTATCTTACACTAATTCCTTCTAAAGGTGTATGAAATACAAACTGACTGCTTTTAGCTCAGGATTGCCAACAAAAATCCCTGCAGACAAGACACCTTTATGAAGTGGAAGGAGTTTTGAAAAACATGGTGACTCCAGGATCAGGACTAAACAAGACACTAGGATTGTATTATTAATTTTAACCTATTATTGGATAAAATCACAAAGGAACTATGCTTATTACAAAAAAAAACCCAAAAAAACAAACAAACAACAAACCTGTGAACACTACTAAAGCATAAAAATTGTAATATAGTATATATAATATAATAATTTGACATTACTGTAAGAACGAATCCTTATTTTCTGAGGCCAGTCAGTTTTTATGGACCAGGTAAGAGAACAGGACTTGTCTTCAGACTATGTCATTCCCCTACCCAACAAATCACACTTTCAGAGACAATCCTTTTAATGTGTGATTTAAAGAAGGGACAATAGGTGACAAGGAGGGAACAGGAGTGCAGGGAGAGAACTCACAGAGCAAAGGAAAGTTTTAGATCAAGTAAGAGGAAGTTATACACTCTAAATTAATTATTCAAGTTTTTTCTTGGTCACATGTTTAGAGAATCATACTGGAAGATCCATTATATGGGATATAAATTTCCAGCACTACTTCAGTGAAATGCATGATGAAACTTATTAATTTTTCCAAAGCAAACTGTTCCTAATACATTCTACCTGTCGGAATTTCCCATGCTTTCTCTGGAGGTGTTTTAATTTCATATTTACAGAACTTCTCTCACTTTAGCAAGTGAAGCACAAAAATTTCAATCCACTTGAAACTCAATGCAGGAATCTGGGAGGACCAAGGGAAAGAATTATAGATCTCTCTTTTTTTTTTTTTTTTCCTGAGCACAAGATCTTTAAAATGTGTAAATACAGCACCAATTAGGTTTACCATTCTAGAGGATAATGAGAAGTGTCCATCAAATATGCTATGTTCTTAAAATGTTTTATCAGACTAAATTCAAAATACCATCGTACCTTCCAGAGTAAAACCTGATTGCACTTACATGTCACATTCATAGGAGAAAAAGCAACCAAAAAAAAAAAAAAAAAGGGGGAGGGGGGAGGAAAAAAAAAAAAGGAAAAAAAAGGAAAGACACAACACACACACACACACACACACCATAAAGCTCTAATTGGAAAGCTTCCATCATCTGAGTACTTGCTTCCTGGCATACATGAAATGATCAGTGGGGAAAGCAGGGTCAATCGAGACAGACTGAGAGTGAAATTAAAATAATAAAATGTCTAAACATTTAACTGCAAATAGGAAATCTTTATACCCACCCACACCCTATTCTGTAGCATAAAACTAAGGCAACAATTATTCATATACCTCCGAGTAATTTGCAGGCTCCATACAAAAATCTCATTTAAAATAAGAAATTGCTATTTCTGCACATTTATTCTCCCCAAATGCTGGCTAATTGCTGCAATGGCCATTATAAAGAATAATTTTCGCTTTGTGGAAAAAAAAAAAAAAAAAAAGGAATGAAGAGAACATTTTCTGGTTTTGTTCCTCTGCGGAGGCTCTATTCAGCGAATCCTGAATGCACAGCGTTTCACTGCTACATTTATTATGCTGAGAGGTCAAGTATTACACAGCATCTTGTATTACGCTTTGCATGCTAAGTATTTCACTTCACAAATTGACCCTTCGGTGTACTTACTACATAATGCTCTAAAAACCCAGCTAAAACGCAGGACAATTAGCAATACTTTGGCTCCCGCTTAACAATGGGGACACCAATGTAGGTGATTGCATTTACAGTGTTGCTTTCTTCACAAAACATTTTTGACACATTAAAGGTACTTTGGAATTGTGCAGTACCAGTCGCCTCTCTAGTGAATGGCTTTTCCAGCATGTACTGAGAGAAACAGTTACTGTAGTTTAGGGCTTAATTGAAAAGAATTCAGGCACGGCCCTATGAAGCACCAATTAGAGGGATATTATATCATAAAAAGCTGTAATATCCATTTTCAGGCTTGTTCACCAGCCAATACAAAGTAGGCCACGGCTTAAAAAGGGACGGAGCTGCAACTCCGAAGAGCGGGATGTTCAGGGAGGAGGAGAAGGACGACGACGACGACGACGACGACGAGGGCAGCAGCAGCGGCGGCGGCCTGCGGGAGCAGCGCCAGGTGCGCCTGCCGCGGGGTCGCAGAGCCCCGGCCCAGGCCCCGGTCTGGAGGCTACGGAGGCCGTGCCGGGCTTTGGGCGCCAGGCCCTCCTGAAATAAAAACGTCTGCGGCGGAGCCGCCGCCGGCGGCGGCGCGCACAGGGACCGCCGCCGGGAGCAGCGCGCCGCCGGGGAAACCCCCGGGACACGGAGAATGAAAGCACCCGAAGCTGGCGGGAATTTTTTTTTATTATTTATTTAATTTTTGGGTTTTTTTGGTTTTGTTTTGTTTTTTTTTTAACTATTATTATTTATAGCTGTAATCATGGAAACAAACAGAACCCTCCATTAGCTCCGGCGGCTCGGCGCGTTCCCGCGCCTCCCGCTCCCACCCCCCCGCCTGGCAGTGCCGAGAGCGGCAATTTCTTTGGGTTCATTGTGAGCGGAAAACAAACAAACATAAACTTATCGCCCCGAAAATTTTTGATTTCTCGTGTCAAGCTGCTAATAAAGCGACATTAATGGATCAGCCCCGCGAAGTGTCTCTTCACCGCCTTTAAAGTATCTTTCGAGTGCCTTGGGGAAGCCGAGGCGGGCCGGCTCCCCGCCGGCACCCGCCGCTGCCGCTGCCGCCCCTGCGCGGGGCCGCCGGGGAGCGGGCACCCCCCGCCGCTCAGGGCAGCGCGACGCCGCGCAGGGAGCTCTTCGTGGCCGCGCTAGCTCGGCCCCACTGACCCAGTTAAAACGCCGATCCACCGGCGTAGCCTGAAATTCACTGGCTGCGCTCGCCGAAAATATGTAATTGTTTTATTTTAATTTTAACAGGGAGAAAATGGAAAGCGCTGAAGGAGAGCGCGAGAAGCCAAGAAGAGCCGTGCGCTGACCCGGTCGCGGTACCACCGCGCTCCCCCGCCGCTGTCGGGCCTTCCCGGCCTGTCCCGGGCCGCGCTGCTCCGCGGGGACCGTGGTATCGCCCTTGGCCGGCGGCCGCCGGACGGGTGGGTGCCCGACAGACGCCATCGCTGGCCGAGGCAGGGCAACACCTCACGGCCACTCTTCCACTGCCCCGCACGGGTGCCTTTCCTTGCCTCAGGCAGGTCAAGGGCCTCCCGGGTGCCATTTCGCTGCCTCGGGCACGGCAGCACCACAAAACGGCCGTTTGACTACCTCAGGCGGGGCACATACCTCCACAGAATCACAGAATCACAGAATGTTAGGGGCTGGAAGGAACCTCAAAAGATCATCTAGTCCAACCCCCCAGACAGAGCAGGACTCCAGGGCACCGTTGCCCCGATTCAGGCAAGATGAGGACACATGCAGGACACATGCAGAGGTCCCAACTACAGGGGCCATCTTTGATCTGAGTAAGCAACAGGAGCCCCAAAATTTCTGTGTTCTGCCCAGGAGAGAGACCCCTCCCAACATTTCCCTATCACCAACCTAATGGTGATGTTCTTTCCAGTCAGGGTGAGCCCTTTGTGGGGCCTTGTACCGCTCTCCAGAGCTGGGAGACAGCACTGGAGGACACTAAAGGTGTTCTAAGCAAACTCCCAGGACACACTTGCTTTTCATCTGAGCTGCTGGGAGGACGTGGGCTGTCATAAGAGCTGCCCTTCCTTCAGCCCCGTACCACTCCTCTGCACCTGGAGCCGCATGGAGGGCACCAGTGCCTGCGTTTGGCCTGTGAAAAAGGCGCGTTGTTATCCTAGCTGGGTGATCTCCTAACCAGACCATCTCTGAGATTTATCAGAGTATTTCTAACATGTAAATCTCTTTGTATGTGATGAAATTTAAAAGTAGGGCAGGGAGAAAACTCAAATGTAATAGGATTACACTCCCTTTCCTTTATGCACCAGCGAGCATGATTTTGACTGGGGCATGCAGCCTGTCCCCTGCCTGCTTTTCAGCTCATGGCCAGGAAAGCCTGTTCCTGGCTCCTTCACAGACAGCAATGAGAGGATGAAGTCCAGTGTCAACACAAATGATGGAGAGAAGATTTTCACTGTGACTTCCTGAAAACATCATGAGTGGGTACCTCAGACTATGTCTCTCTAAAATACATGCCCTCAAAGGGAGCAGCAAAGACTGCAGTAAAGGAAGACAGAACAGTTGAAAAACATCTAATGCCTCTTCTGTCTGCTTTTCTCAATCCACATATTCTCTTCCTTTCTCTTTTTCCTCAAAGCTTGGTACCAGGTCTTTATCACTGTCCTGGCAACACAAGTGGTGCTCAGATCATGGTATGAAGGAGGAGTACTAGTAACAACAAGAAACTAAAGCTCAGTGATATGAAGGGAGGGGACTGCTGGGGGCAGGGAGCTGTTGGACAACTGTACAGAGCAGGGAACACTATCCCCCTGCAATCCCAGCTCCTGTTACATGTGTTTCGTGTGCTTAACAGACGTCCTGTAAATGATAAAGCAGAATTTTTCCTCTGAAGTGAACTGATAAAATAGCACATTTCAATGGAATACGGTTCCATCAGAGCTCCTCTGTCTTGCTCTTGAGACAATCTTCATGCATAAAGCACTGTTGTTTGTGAAGAGGAAGAGCTTTGAGGGCTGATAGCAGCTGTAAACTCTAGAGTGGCCCTGCTTTAGCAAGTGCAAAGTCACATGTTTTCCTCTACTAAGGGCTTTTCGGAACTGCACATTGCGGTGAGTCATGCTTTTTTTGCCACACTTAAATTTGTGACAGCTCACTTCAGGTCAGGCAGCTTAATACTTCCCCATGAACAGCCTGTGGTTCAGCTTTGGCTGTGCCAGTGGCATCTGATGGCAAGCCTTCCAGCACCTGCACACCTGTCTTAACCCTAAATTAAATCTTTTGAACAAGATTGTTTCTGAACAAATATAAGGAAACAAACCTACAAGACTGACTGAGTGTCCTTCTTCTGTGGGCAGATGGTATTAGGTGATGATGCTGGGAAGCAGTGTGTGTTGATGTTTTTCATACTCTGCTTTATTAGAAATCAACTAGAAATTAGGGCTATTCACCACAGCCACAGACTTGCAGTGGTTTTAGCTCACTCATCTCAGTGTAGCAATAGATAGACTGTTACAAGTACACATCAGTTAGGTGTTTCAGCAGCCAAAGCAATGGATACCTGCTCTGCTGCACGTGCAGAAGTAAACAACTGTGCAGCAATCTGGGCTCTGAGATATTTATGTACAAAATAGGCATTTGCAGAGACGTGCCACAAGACTCTTGTCGGGAGACCTATGTGACATGCAATGATTTGGTGTGGTTGTAACATAATTGGCATTAACCAAAAATATGTTTCGTGTGCCTTCCAGAGAAAAACATTTTTCTATAGATTAGCTAATACAGTCAGATAGCTGATGAGATATGGCTGGTCTTCATGGAAAATAAGTATTTGATACTACGTCAGTATACCTATATCGCCCTAGTATGGTATATATCTCATTGCACCTTGTCTGTACTTCTGGGTCCCTGGTTTAAAAGCAACATTCTTTATTCCTAAAAATTACTTCAATATTGGTAAAGATTGGTTTGCAGCATGACAAGTCAGCAATAGCCACAACACAGCGTTGAATGGGTAAGTGCCTTAGCAGCATAACACTTAAGAGAATGATGCACATGTTGATGAGTCCATTGAAAATTACAGGCTGGTTGTACTATAGAGATAGAAGAAACCGTGATGAAATATGTTTGAGACACTATTTTTTCTGCCTGCCATGTTAGATCCAAGGTTTAATGAGCACACAAGATAGATGTGTGCTGAACGTTAGGTAGACTTAGCTTCCCTTAGCTGTTATGTTAATCCTAAACCAAACAAACTAAAGACACGAGAAGGGCAACAATATCCAAGAAGGAAATTCTATGAAGGAACAAGCTTGCAACAATAATCAAAAGTGAAGAAAAAAGACAGAGAAATAAATATCGTACAATCAATCAAACTTCGATATTATGTCTACATTTTTGGTTACTAAGTTTGCACTTTGTTTTAATAAAGTATTTCAATTACTTATAAAGACTTACACAGCTACTCAGTTAGAACTGACATACATTTTGTCTAAATACCTATAATTACAGTTGTTTCATACCTGAGCCCCTGTTACTGATGTTGTGTAACAAGCAGTCCTGATTACTGACATCAGCCCACTTAATGTTCCTGCATTTATGTGATAATTAGATAAAATCAAATAAAGACTTTCTAGTAACTTCGTAAAATACAGTAAATATATTTACTGAGATTAGTGTAGATTTAAAATATTATTTATGGTTTCCTCTTTCCCTGAGAGTGAAAAGGAGCATGAAAATACAGAAGTGTTTTAGCTAGGAAATGTTACTTTTTAGAAGTGTGTTTTCCAGTGTAGCAGTGTACAGGTCTGTGATATGTGAAGTGACATTTGTAGAGACAGTACCTTTGATTAGACCCACTATTTAGGAGAAAAAACAGACAATTCAAGGCTTTGTGCTTGGAGGCTTTCTGCTTTCCCCAGCTCCATCAGCTCTCACTTAAGCCCTTAGACCTCCACCACTACAGAATGAACATCACATATTTATGTTGACCTAGAATATACAGGGGACCAAACTAAGAGACCCTTATAAGTAAGCACGTGAAAATGATGATCTGTTTAGAAATTAAGCTTCAAAGGTATTTTAGAATATCAGCTTATTCAGAAGATGCTTCATGTGTGCAAAGGTAGAAAAGCTGACAAAAAAAGAGCCTGCAGTCAGTCTAAACAGATTTGGATAGAGTTGCAGATCTTCCTATTAAAATGGAAAATCCCAAAGCATCAGTTATTCAGTACATGCTACAAGTAAAATGTGTGGGTAGTGTACACATTACAGAATGTCGCTTTTAATGTTAGAGCAATAAAAATGAAAAATGCGTTTGTCTACTCCAAGGTGAAATCCATTGTAGAGCAGAGGGTCTGCAAAGGGAGTTTTTTCCTACAGGAACTTGACAGTCTGGAGGTACAGGGAGCGTGAGCAAAGTGATTGCTCTGCAGCAGCACTCCGTGCCCACTGGAAGCCAGAGGGAAGGGTGCTCTCTCCCAGCGCTGACCATATGCACCCAAGGTGACCACTGAATCCAGGAGTAGTCAGTAGCGCCTTTCATTTTCTCCTTCATTCTGTAGGCTAAAGGAGATTAGCACTGCAGCCTGTCAGGCTGTATACAAACAGGCAGTCGAATTCCAGTCCTCAAAGCTTTCTGAAATCTTTATTTCACTGACTCTGTCACTCAGTCCTACTAAAGCTCATCCCACTAGACACTCTGTGATTGGATCCTAGCCTTTTGGATCAGTTTGCTCTTAAGCTTCCCTTAGTCTGAGTAAGCTGCAGCACTGCTTCTTTCCTTGACATCTCTGACATGTATCCTAGGCATCTGCTTTCTGTCTTTAATCCCTTTACAAAACTGGGTTCTTGCTGGCCACCTGCCATAAGCCTGCAAGAGCAGCTTTGGCTTACCAGGCTTCTCATTAAAGTGAGTACTCCAGGCTCCAACTTTCCAGGCTCTGGTTTATCACTTCCTGGGCATAAGTAACAGTTAAGTAAGACAACACAAAGTTTGTGAAGATTTCAAAAACAGTCACTCTATACCTGAACTAAGCTGTAGACAAAAATAGCAAACCTTTACAGGTGTTTCTTCACCTCATCAATCTATCTTTTGTGTCCTCCGTATTCAGATAAGAATAGATCTGCAGAAATCTTTGCCTTTCCTATCCTGCCCTCATAAGCTTTACTTGAATCATGGAATTTTCCTTCAGTATAGCCATTTTCTTTTTACTTCATCTCATTTTGCAGTTGAACAGAACCATTTTGCTTTGGAAGGATGTCCATCTGTTCTGCCCCAGCATCCTTTGTCCGTACTTGCTGGCAGTAACTTTGAGTGACACTGCAGTCTTTTAAACCTTGTGGTTTAAAAGTAGTCCTGTTAGCTCCTGTTTTCTTTCCAAATCCTTCAGATAGACTGTAAATAAATGGTTTCAGCCAGGATATGGATATTCCATTGCTTCAAAATCACTTTTGATTGATCCTTATTAGGTAGATACATGGCAAAGACGTGATGAAAAGTAGCCAATTCTTCAGCCTTTAAGATAAAGAAATGGCATAGTGATTTAATAAAATCAATGAAAATTTGTACATTATGTACAGATTCTACAGCTTGTCACATGGTCTTTTTCACATCAGGAAACTCCTAATATTTATATTTACCCTAAATTTCCTTTTTCTGGAAGTATGTGGCTACATGAAAGTACCATCTTTCTTTTTTTTTTTTTTCCCCAAAAATTCTTAAGTGAATGTAACCAGAGAAGGACTACACTGGATCAGATCTAGCTAATCCAGGATGTGGTGTCTGGCAATGTTCAATAGCAAACTGTCATCATCTAATAGATAGGGGAAGTACAGCGTGGTACTACTGTGGTGTCACTTTCACATCTGAGCAATTGATGGTGTAGTGATTTCCTGAGCAGAAAGTTGTGGCTAGTAACCAGTAACCATTCCTTCTATAAATTTGGCTAGGTTTACTTTAACCCCTTTGTACATCTGGCCTCACAAAATCCTGCATCAATGAATTCCATAATAAGATTATGCAGCATTTCTTCTTTCTACTTTTAAACCTATTTCATCCTTTCTCTGGATGCCCTATAGTTCTTATTCACCTGTCGTTCTTTATAGGTCTTGGTTTCCAAGCTGAGGAGTCTTAACATATTAAATTAAGACCTGGTAAGAAACAATGATACCCTTATGATAATTGTTTCTTTTTTTCCCCCTGAATTTATTGTAGCCTTGCTGTATTTCTTTGTGGTGGGTTCACCGTAGAGCTATTAATTAATATATGTCTGCAGTATGAATTCACCTATTGACATGGAGATACTTTCTGTTTTATTCTCTATCCCTTCCAGTAATTCCTAACATATCATGTACCACATGTGTCATTACTGATCATTGAGCTGGTATTTTCAGAGGACTATATAAAAAGACTGCCAAGAGCTCCTTCCCGCACAGCCCATCTTTGTGTAGGTAGAACTGTATGCAAGGGATTTGTTTTTCTTCCAGTCTGTTACTTTGCATACATCAACATTAGGTTCATCAGCCATTTTAGTGGCCACTTACTAAAATGTCTTGACATCTTTCTACAACTCTCTGTAATCAGCTTTAGATTTGAAGAGCTGGAATATCAACAGCAGTTTTTTTTTTTTTTTTCTCATGGCATCCCCCTTTTTCTTGTCATTTATGAGTACTCTGGACAGATAACTAGAATATACTGGTAACCTACTTCCATATTTTTCAACAACATGGTAAAAGCTAGACATTTATTCCTGTCCTTTAAGCAGAGAATCTACCCTCTTATGCCAGGACAGCTCCTTTTAAGCATCTTCAGTGAAGAACCTTATCAAAAACTTTTTTAAGTTCTGCCATATACTGTGTAGCACATATATGAGCATTGAATTTTTGGGTTTGTTTTAAAGCAAACTTGGAGTTGCTAACTGCTGTTGGCTTAGAAAAACTGGGGGGGGCGGGGGAGGGCAGGGACAAGCACTCAAGTTCAGTAAATGCATAAACACAATCCTACATATATATTAAACATTGTTATTTTAAAGCCAGTTTTCTAACTTCTCAATGATTGGTGCCGGCAATGCAACTAATTGCATGTAATTGGTAGTACTTTAGTATTTATTTGCCTTCCTATTCTGTATGGCTTTTATTATGCATGCCTACTTATCGTTAGGGAGGTATGCCTCACTGAAAACCCATTTCACAGAAATAAACCCTAATATTTACTCTGCAATTGAAGGGCATTTCCAAAGTTCCTGGTCTTTGCATTAGTCCAGTGCAGAAGGCAGGGTATCAGGCACGGTAAGGCAAAGCTACTTTTCCTGTGCAAAGAACTGAATGATGTGGAATACTGTCATCGGTAGGCACTCACAATATGGGAGATAAATGTAGAGAGGGAAGCTGTAAGCATCCTTCTAAATATGGAAGGATTAACTGTACCGTTACTCCACAGTCACCAAAAAGGACTGCAGTGAATCAGAGGATGTGGGGATACTGTGCTTCCAAAAGCACCAGGCAATATAGCTGCTAATCACCAGGACCTTCCAGCAAGAGATACCCTCATGTCCATATCCTGCTCCAGGTTTCCCATATGTCATGTGTAACACCACGTGAGATGGACAGAAATATCAGGAAAATGCAAGGTCTGAGATGGTCTCAGTTACTCCTATTGAGTTGCCAGTGGAAGTAATGTACGTGCTGTGGCCCTCATTAGCCATAGAGTCTTGACTATGGAAGTACTGTTCCTGACATTTTTTTAGTAAGTGGGAAAGAGCTACAGCATATATCTTTTAGAAGCAACCCTGAAATTGAAGGTATAGAGAATACGAGTTTGATTTCTTAGTGTTTCTGCCTTCTCTGCTATTGCCTTTGCATCACAATTTAAAATATCAATATCTATACTTCACTGCAGCTTGCTACTTTGATAGAGAAATATACTTGACTCCCTACAGTTATTGCAATTGGAAGGGGATCTGATTAGGATGCTACTCCTAATTAAGTGATATCACCTAAAGTGAGTTTCCTTACTATTGTTTCACTGCAGTGTAAAAATAACAACAGAGGAGAATCATTTGATTATTTTATTTTCCTGATTAAAATGTCTTTACTGATTCATATTTGACAGAGTAAAATTCCATCTTAATGAAAGACTGAGGGTCAGTTTTCTAACACAGCTAATTATGTGTCCACATATCCCAGTCACAGTTAGGGCTCAATTTCGTTGCATTCAGCAGCCGTATGTCTCAGTAGATCCATATGTAAGGAGGAAGCCCAAGGTCACTCAGCCACCAGACATCAAATGAAGGGTCCTTCAGAGGGTTTTTTGTCCATGATCAAGCCTGGGAGAAACTTGAAATATTTGGCCAAAATTCTGCTCTCCTAACAATTCAGATAGTCCCATTGAACTGGCTTGTCCAAATAAAGGGGGTTTGGAGCATATTACCATATGTTTCTTGTTAATAAATTAAATAAGATAGATGACCTCTGTATTTTATCAGCACTCTCTCTGGTTCCCCATCTTATTTAGGGATCTGTTCATGAATTTGCTTTAGAAATCTTTTTAAGAACTTACAAGATAAAAGTCGTGGTCTTAAAAGAGTTATTTATCCAAGAAAGAGAAATAGCTTCTTTTAGCAAAAGAGCTGGTTTATTTACGAAAATGTTAAAAGATAAATATATTAATTTGTCTTTTTAATAAAAGGCACAGCTGTTGGATACAAGTCCTGCAGATCTTACAGCCAAATACCATATTTATGTAAATCTTGCTCAAAACAGGCTTCAGAATTAGGCCTGGTAAGATGGCTTTTCTAAATAGATTATCACATAATGTTCATTTATTCACTTATTGTTTGCTTACTTGTAGCACTAAGCTGTGTATTGCTTCAGTTTCTTCTCATACTTGTATGCAGCATGCTTTAAAAAGCAGTCTTCTTTATACTGATATGAAAGTTGAAGCAGGATTTTATATGGCTTATTCATTTTGTTCCGACTACTAGTAGTCCATATAGAATATTTCATCCCTGCGCTGCTGTGTTGTGCCTTTGTGCCTACATGCTTAGCCATTAATGGAAAAATAGACTTTCCTGCAGTTCTGAGTTTTCTTTCTTCTACTTCCTTTCCCAGTTCTGTTGTTTTTACTAACACACAAAAGAGAAGATTAGGGCAGAAAGGTTTCTGCAGTCTATCAATAAAATTCCTAGTCTTTATTAGCTGTAATTTCTTGAAAAAATGGAGTTACATTATGTAAAAAAAAAGTATAATCTGAGGGATCAGCTCTTCACATTCAATACTGGGTATCAAAAATAATTCAGCTGAAGCCGGTGGCTTAAAATTTGTATGAGAGAGTGGAAAACCAGGATGGTGTAGAAAATGGTAAATTCTTGTCACTTCTGCTTAGGCAAAAACCTAGAGAAAGACAGCTGTGACACTTTTGTCCAAATAAGAATTTTGATCCTCAGCCAAGGAGCATGAAGAAGACCAGAATTAAGTACCAGTATGGAAGTGTTTGATAGACTGCTCTGTGCTTGTGATTTTTTTTCTTCAAATGTTTTTCTTTTCAGTTGTACATGTGGCAGCAGATTCTTCCCTTATTAGCAGAAGAGAGTTTTGCCTGTTGAAAATTATGACAAATTATGTTTAAAAAATTGCTCATATGGTATATCCTCTTGAGCCAAAGTCTAGTCTCAAGTTTCCAGAACTCCTCATCATTCCCTTTACAACTTTGTCTATCCGAAGGATTAAAATATTTTTCCCTAAACCATTTGACCTTTCCCTGAGATATATTTGCTCTAAGAAACAGTGAGTTCAGAGACAATTCTGTAACTGCTTTAATATTCAAAGTTAGCATTATGTCACTGACATTGTATTTACTAAAAAATTAGTGGTGTCAGCAATGTAATTTTTCATTAACCACTGATCTTAAAATTGCCCTCAGTGTTAAGAACATTGGGGTCTTTATGAGCAAGCGTGTCACATTCACCAATGTTTGATTGAAATATGAACACGAATGGCACAATTGTCTTCCTGGTCAGTTTTGATTATCTTCTGTAATAGGAGCGTTAAATAATTTGAAGGCATATGCTTTATTGCAGAAGTAGTTTATTAAATACAAATGAAACCTCAGTGAAGCTAAAAAGCAGTCTTTGAAAATGCATTTAATTCTTCCAATTTTTGATGCAAGTGTTTTGGGGATTTTTTGTTTGCTGCTTTTTTTTTTTTTTTTTCAAAAATAAGCAAACTAATGATAAAAGGTAGTTGCCTTTTAAAGTGGGAGTCCTTACATTCCCTCCTTCTAATTAATGCCATCCCCAAACCCCATTCACTTTTGCAATAAAGGTGGCCCCTGTTTAGTTGGGTCTGGTACATTTACAACTGACGGACAAAAAACATCTTATTACTATTTATTTGTTGTTACAACATCAAGAGCAACAAACAGTGAACAAATAATAAATAATGTCTGAGGAAAATGTTGTCAGGATTCAGAAAGATCACAAGAAAGCTGTTCTGCTCAGTGTGGCTTTTTAGACAAAAGATTTTTTGTCTTTTACATTCTCTAATATATGTCCTGGTTTAAAAAGCATCTGAGCTTGGAAGCACTAACTCAGATCTCAAAAATAGTGTATATTTATAAATATACGCTGTGTACACAGTGAATAATAAATCCCAAATTTTAAAATAGTGCTTTCTAAAGCAAATAACTGTATTCTGATGTATTTACCAATAGTAATCCCAGAACAAGCTTTTGTGTTCTTTACAAATATGAAGTTAAAGTCACTTTTTGGGGAAGAAGGCATTTTAGACCGTTCATATCCACTGTTAGGTAAAATGGGAAGCTGTTTAATGCCTTTCTGAAATTGTAAAAAATTGTAATTTTTACATTCCTGTTTGAAATGCATGATGCAAAAAAATACTCTTAAACTTTCAAATTCATATATTGTACAGTAAGAAGTAAATGAAATAAAGAAAATGTATTAAATGGAGTGCTTCTTCCTGGCAAGTCACTGGCCTTATACAAGTAAACTCTGCAGCCTTCTCTGGGCCAGAACATTAGTTGAATAGTTGCAATAAGAAGAGAGAATCAGATGCTATTTCAAGGCATTAAGCAAAGTGTAGATGTTTAATACAGGTAACTCAGCTGTGCATTCGGTTAATATGCAAATAATTATTATAATGTAGCACTTCATTATTTATAATGCATTAAATGGAGATTTTTATATGATGCCTTTACAAAGCAGACAGTTCTCTTGCATAACAGATAACTAAAGTACACAAAATTTACAATAAATACAGAAAGGATGAAAGATCTTTTAAAAAGCAATATGCATGATTTGATGATTAAGAATAGAGACTAACGCCCCCAAATGCTAAGCAAATAGGATTACAAACCACACTTTTCAGTGGTTTAATCTCCGGTTTTATGGAAATGATTTTAAATCACTTCACTGGTGCCGTAAAGACTGAAATGCCTCCATATTTTGGATGACTGAACTATATATTTTCTAGTTACTTGCTTCATGCAGAGTGTGGGAAATGTTTCTTCTAAAGCCCAGATGAAGCACCAATGTGAGAAATGTTGCAAAGCATCTTATGTTGACTGGAGCTAATTAACTGTGATGCTGCAGTGTTGTTCTCAGTTTTAAGCAGGAACACACAGCACAATACCTTTTCTTTTGCTGTTCAATAGATTTTTGCTTATAAACAGATGAATTCAATATCCTTACAAATTTAACCCTTTTTTCCTTAATACGTTCTTAGTAGTTACACTAGAAATATTTCCAATGACATGTTGCTTTTTATGTTTTAAAATAAACTATAATTTGATAAACTTGCTCTACTGTTGTTCCCTGCTATAAGTACAGTGTACATGGGAAACATACTGCTTTATAATTTCTGAATCTGAGCTACATTTTTTAAGATATGTATACAAAAAAACCCAAGCCTATACATGGGAAAAAAAAAAAAAAAAAAAGAGCAGAAAAGTAGTGATTTATTTCCCCTTCTTCTCTCATATGCAACCTAACCTTGAATCAGAAACAAATGCTGTTATCCTATGCATCCTACATTTACCTCTGTGTATCTGTGGAGATACATTCAGCATGTTAGAAGCTGCAACACTAAAAAGCCGTTTTAGTGCTGTAGAAGCAGGCATTTTGTTATTGTGCAAATCAGATTGTTTTAATATTGAAGATGTGTGAAATACATAAGAAATCATGATTTGCCTTTAGTTGGTGCCACTGAAATTTTAATATCTAAAGAAAATTCAGTGAAGTATGTTTTACCTAATAGTAAAACAAACCACCATTTCTAAATAATTTGGTTGAAAACATGTCATATTTCCCATTGGCTATGCATACAAACACAACCCCACAAAAAATCTGTGTAACTTTCGTCTGGCTAGCTGCAAATTTACCCATCACCTCCTCATTCCACTTGTATGAATCCTTTATGCTTACTGAAAAAGTGCCTTTTTATTTTTGATACAAAGTTTCTTCATTCCTGCCCGTACTGACTGGAAAAAGCAAAGTCAGAATGAGACATTAATCTAAAACTAGAGGTTATAAAACAAGTCATCTGAAGATTTTAAATTCAAGAACAGATCAGCTCTGCATCACGTAGGATGAAATGGGAGCTCTATCCCACTTGGAATCTGCATCTTATGAGGCTGTATCTTGTGATCAGTCTGTGCTCACCGCTCTCACTGCCCCTCTGAGTTGCCATATTCTCCTGGTGCTTAGGAGGGCTGCAGGGATAGAAGGGACAGGCAGTTGGCTAAAACATGCAAAAACAAACTCCAGAGTGATAATACCAGGGTGAAGGCTGTCAGATGTTGGACTGTGGAATAGATCAATCCCAGCTGAAATCCTATGTATATTTTATGATAATGGTAGGTAGGATCTAGCTGCTCCCCCATCCTTTCTGTCCATCCCCTGTTATGCCCCTCAGGCAACCATGACATATTCTCGGACCCCTATGAAATCACACTTCTATAAAGTGGAATTGGAGCTGAGAGGCCTCTTCAGGCTCAGGGTCAGTGAGAGCATACTACATCTTTTGTTTCTGTTACGCTGCTCCTGCTGCTTCTAGGGATTTGAGAGCAAAGAGGGGAAAGAGAGACTTGTGACTGAGATGTTAGATGCACAGTTTCGCAGGCTGCTTTCTCATTCCCCATCATGTTACATCCTTCCAGCAGAGCCTCAAACCTGTTTCTTCATCAGCCTCTAACTCAGTTTTCTCGTTAGGGTAAAACTCTTTTTCTTACTCTTTTTCTCTGGTTGAAGCTGGGGGTGTTTCTGGACACTGCAGTGAGATGATTAAGCTCCACTTTATGTGTACATCATCATCACCTTTGCACTAGATGATGAGAAACATCACAAGCTCTATGTGTAACGGTGGTCATCTGCACAGCGGAGAAAACAGGAATCCCTGCCTGTTCTGATCAGTTTCTCAGTCTTTTTCAGTCTGCAGTGAAATGCACCTCATGGGAGGTTTCCACGCGGGTTACCCTACTATAATAGACCCTACTATAATAGACCCTACTGTAATAGATACTGCTTGTAATAAATAAGTATTCAATCACCTATTTACATTAAATCCCTTTCTATGGTGTTAAATATTCAGAAAGAATTCTCCGCTTCATGACAGCCAATATATTCCAGTTCTTCCATATCCTCCTGCCTCCCCTCTGTTTTCTCTGGCTCTATGCTTTTCCTTTGTTTTGCTATCTCTTTCTCTGCAGCCATTTAAATTCCCATTACAAACTCCTCCTTTTTTTTTTTTTTTCCCATCCTGTCTCCTTCCTCTCATTATCTACTAAGGTTCTGACAACATAGTACATAAAATGGAAATTATCTCTGCAATAGGGAGAAAAAGTGTGCTCAGTTCCATGTTTTCTGAAGGCATTGGCTAAGACTTCTGAGTTGTATTTAAACTCGGTTGACTCTGAGAGTTGGAGGCATTTAAAAAATGTGACTGTGACTCCTGTACAGTCTGAGTATATCATCTGGGTCATATCTCTAACATCTCAGGTCTCCAAACCATGTTTATTTAATTAACATGGTAGTAATACTCTAGTAATACTCTCCTTAAAGGCAAATAATACCTTTTCCATTATAAAATACTATGCATCTCTTTTCTAGAAGTCCCCTTATTGGAAGCATTGTTGTGTATCAGAGAGGTCCAAAAGCAGCTTTCAAATCTTATTTAAATAGTATTGTTCTGGATGTGAAGCTAGAATTAAATTTTTAAAAAGAGTTACTGTGATTCTTAGTGTAAAAGGCTAAAGTGAAAACCAAGATTCAGATTAATTTGGATTTCTCCTTTCCCTGACTGTGTTGGGTCTGAAGAACCCTTTTTACTGGTGGTGTTAAAGGCTCTTTGCAGCAGCAAAGTAGATGTCAGAGTAGATGTTTCAGCCCCAGTTAGCTCCTGGTACACCAATATGAACTGCCAGCAAAGCTGACACCTGTGCCTGCTCCCTCACTCTTCCCCTGCAGAAATGCTTAGATTGAAAGATACACAGAAGATACATAAGGAGCAGAAAAGCAGGGCAGCTGTGGTAGTGAGCAAAAGAAGTATTCATTCTAGCAATAGACAGGTGGTGAAAGCTCTCTGAATGCCTCTCCTTCTTGGTTTGCTTACCCAAAGAACCCAGACTATCTGTAGCTTGGATAGAGACTAATAAAGACAAGGTGCCTTGTGTTTCCGTCATGTGCCTGATTCTCCAAGTAGATCAAGATCAGGATAGAGCTTGTCTGAGGATTGAGTACTGCAGCCCTGTAACAACTGATTATAGGAGGCACTATGGATTTATGTGGGGTTTTTTTAGTGTGGAGTTTTCAGCAGCAGTTAGGGGTTCAGTACCTTCATGTGCCTGTAGCATGCCAAGTTTGGGTTCTTTTGTTGAGAAACCCATGTTTGGTGCCTGGGATTGGAAAGACCCCAGGATTTCAACACTGTGAAATACAGGTGGCTGGTAATGATGGACTTGTCAATAGAACACACTGAGGTGAGAAAGTAATGCATCTCCCTGGGAAGGGAGTTGGCTAGGAATTGATTCACTGGCTTGTTGACCCTACTCATATGATAGATGACACAATAAGTACAGAGAAGTAATGTCCCCATGAGTATTGAACATTAACACAGGGATAGAAGTATTTTTCTGCAACTGAAACATTTGTTCCTATTCAGTGTTTCAGAGTTTTCTGAGGGTAAAAGCTTTGCAGACTTATACGTAGAATTCAAGTTGGGTATAGCATAAATGCAGATCTCAGGCTAGCAGTGTTAAATTTGTAATTTGGTGGTCAATATTCATGATCTCCAGTAATACCTTTTCTGAACAGAAGCATATTGAATCCTTGATTCAAGGACAAGGAGGTTTTGGTCTACAATTCCTCAGAGTCAAAGAAATTGAGACACGAAAGGGCTGGGTGCATTTCTTGTCTTACTGCCTGCACAAAGCAGGACACCACTTGTCACCCAGTAATTTCTGCATCAGGGTTCTGTCCATGCTCCATAAAGACCTACACCATTGAGTTAAACTGGTGAAGTATCTATCATACCACTCTTACTAACTTATCTATCATACCACTATTAAAGATTTGCACCTTATTTCAACTGGACTTTACCTAGACTAAGCTTTCAGCTCTAAGGTGTCATTATGCTTTTTTTTTTTTTTTCTACTAAATTAAAACCACATCCAGTATAGGAAATCTTTTCTTAGTTACATGTAGACTGTGACTGTGTCATCTCGACCACTTTGCTACTGCCCTGGAAAAAAAACACACTTCATTGATTTTGTATACTAGAAAAGCCTCTCATATTCTTTAAATAAATATAACTAAAATATCACTTCTGGACTGGGATAGAAATGAAGTGCATAAGAGAGAATAAAATGGAAAGTACTAGTTGTATTTACAATGAATTAAAAAACAATACATTCCTAAGAGCATCACACAGGGAGAGAAAAGTTTGGATTGTGGCACATATTTTTGTTTCCAATTGCTATTTGAATTAAACAAGCAGGTGTTGAGTCTTTGCACTATGAAAAAAACTTATAAAAGTGTAATTTTTCTTTTTCTTTAGGACATGTATTAACTATTCAGGATAACATTTGTATTGGTCAAAATAATGATATAGAGCTTGTGCTCTAAACCAAGGTAATAACAGCAATGAAGACATTAGAAATGAGGGCAGATATTTGGTTCTTAACAGCGTTGCTCACTGAGTCAACAAAGAAGAGTGTCTTCTCCAGGTCCCCCCACTCTCTGCAGCTTCTGGAAAAAGGGTTGAATTAGAAACTGCATGGGAAGGTCATGGTGGAAGTGATTCCAAGGTACAAAGTATTGTGAGAAAGGGCAACCTTAACTTTAATGTAAAACCACAAAGAAAGTTGCCTTACGGAATCTGCCTATTTAAGAGCTCAGGAAAGGAGAGACCTTGAACTGCCAAATGCAAATCATGTCATGGATTAGTGGTGTATAATTCATTGCCACAAGATACCCCTGGGAAAATCCAAGAAGTAATGAAGTTCAGAAAGCTAACAGATATAATTCAGAAAGCTCTCTTCTGAGCCAATTATTCTATACTTACCCACTTCAGGCACCTTGTTTTCAAAGCAATAGGTAGAACTGTTGTCAGAGGGAAGGGTACTGAGTTACATGAGCTACTGCTCTGATTTGACTTTGTCTTTTCTATATAATCTCTTCTTTAAGCCTAACTGTTGCTTTATGAATAATGTTCTGGTACCTGTGAACTTTTGAATACTCACACCAACCCTGTTTCTTTCATGTACCTGCAGTAGTACCGGGATTATTGTCTAAGCTGTAATATCCTCATACACCCCCTTGGGCCTTACCCCTTCATTAGAGACTGGGTTTTATTGCTGCAGCTCATTACTGGAAATGAGTGATCTAAGTTTTCCTCGCTTCAGCCGGTAAAACAGCCTAGACATAGAACTTCCAGAATACACCATCTCCTTTTCATTATTCCTCCAAGCTTTGGGACTAGTGTGCATTACAGAGTAAGGGGGTTTTTTTGCAAAGCAGACTCTGATTTGTATTGTTCACTCATTTTCCTTACTGCTTTGAACTAGACTTGCCTGGATGAGAGAAGACACGCAAAAAGAATGTGGATGCAAAGATATTTTTGAAATCTGTTGTCCTCTTTGGAGGCACTTACCTTTCACATTATTTGCCAAAATTCAGATTGTGACTAAGGCATATTTTTTCTACTCAAAAATGTAGAAAAACAGACTCACTTCATCACTCTGGGTACATTAGTTTAAAACTATCAGAAACAAAGGTTGCCTATTGGAAAGTGAATGATTACATATAATATGTTTCCATTATTTATATTGCTAGAGGATGTGATTGTTTTGTGGCTTATGTCTTGTGAAGCAGTCTGGAGATCTGGCTTTGACTTAACTAAATTGTTGAAGGAGAGAAACAGGAAAAAATAATTAAATGCTTTTGTCTCTGAAGTTTTCCTTTCTACAGACAAATCACTCACTGTTGCATAAGAAATCACAGTGCATTGAATCTATAAAACAACACTAAACAGACCATGTTTTACTCTAGATAACAGATCTGTCCAAGTGGCAACAGACCTAGCAAAAAAGCAGTAAAACTCGTAGTCTGTCTTCTTCACTGCAACATACCTGGAACACATTGGACTTCAGTCATACAAATACAAAAAACAAACAAACAAACAAAAACAGTAACAAAACAAAACCAGCACATGTTTTGTGTGCAGGTTTGTTGGCAGGTTTTGTGACTGGTGTTCACTGACTTCTGCAGAAATCAATTCAGTTCTCACCTCTGAGCTTCCCTAAAATACTCACTAGAGGAGTGATGCAGTTCCTTCTTCAGAAGCCAAGAAGACTTTTCAATTAACTTCAGCGTAAGCAAAACAAGGCCATTTCTGGATGTTTTGAAGCCCTATCTCAAAATTTTCCACCAATCTGGTTTTCATGACACAAAGTCCACCTTTTTTCTAGCTGGAAAGATCTCTGCAACCTAGGAAGCTGTTGGTTGCAGGTTATATTTCACTTTTCTTATCAGAAGAGCCTGCTAGCATCTCTCAGCATAACTCAGAGACCCCTTTGCTTCATTCTGGATTTTAGCACATAACTTTTCTGCATTACTCTGTTGGAAAACCTGCCCTTCTTCAGTGACAGTGTACTGCCAATATGGTCCGAATATACTGTGAACTGAGCTCACTTGCATACAGGCTGATCAGCTGCATCCTGTTTCTAATAAGGACTGGAAAAGGATTCTTTGGAGAATGGGATTATTGTTCTTACCTTCCACACTGTTTTTGCAGAGCTTTGCACATGTTAGCAGTGCTATGTTTTGTTGGTTTGTGCTTGGTCTTCATTCTTAGGGCAGCTCCTTTCATTATCCTAATCTGGCTTGAGATAATGCTAGAAGAAAATGCTTGCTTCTCTCTGTTTTTTTTCCTTGCCTATAAGCATTTTTCAGTACATACATAGATTTACCAGTATGTTAAGAAAAGTTATCAGGTCTACCTGCTAGCTTTAGTCACCTCTAGTCCTTGGTTCAGTCTCAGGCAAGAATAGTACTTACTGTACATTTGGGTTTCTTTTGTCAAAGGAAAAACTTTGCTATATTAACTTTGCCTTTAGTTCAGCTGTTTCTGCCTTCTGTTTTCTGTGAATATCCCACATAGACACAATCACATGTGCTGCAATCAGGGGAACGAGGAGGGGGAGCAGGGATACTGGGTGACTCTTGGACTGATACCCCCCAAAATCTTGTCATTCCATGACTCATTCATCCCTGTTCAAGCCTGATTTAAAACAGATTAAGTTGTGGACTGAGTTGCTTTCATCTGTAAAACAGCCTTTTAAGGCAAGAAGATTTACCCATTCTTTCAAACTGCAGGAAGAGAACATATTTGCCTGTATGACCCCATTAGATAATAATAATTTTCCTAACATGAAGACCAGTTGATTCGGTGCATCCTACATTCTGAAGAAAGTATCCTTGAATTTTACTATTTTATTTTTTTAGAGCACTATTTATTTGATGAACGTGTCTCCACGTTATAAGATAGGTCTGAAGAGCACTTTACTTTGCAGAAATATAGACATACCATGGTAAAACTCAGGTTTTGTAATGGAAAATTATGTCTGTGACTATGAATTGAAAGGAAAAGACAAACTGTAAGTCACAGCAGGTGTAAGGAAGGAGTGAAAAGCTGATGTTTACAAATAAACCTGCAAAACTGCTGCAAAGTTGTAATTTCTGTTTAAAAAAAAAAAAAGTCTGGCTTGTATTGCTCTTGCAGCCCTGAAACAAAATTTTTAAAGTGATAATGCTAGAGTAATGAAACACTCCCTGCAAAGTTTTCAGGTCAAACGGAACAGGCCTAGTAGCAAAGTTGTGGAGCAGGATACACACAGGAGCTCTTGATGTTCCACTCCAGCACTCAATTCCGCACTTAGCATCGGGACAGAGACTTCTCAGAGGATAACTAACTCACTTTTAAAAATGTGACTTTTTCTTCAGCAGTCACCATGGGCCTGAAATGTTCTGAGTAGTACAGGATGATGAGGTTAAAAAATGCAGACAGCATTATTATTTTTTACTGTTATTAGAGTGGACTTACAGAGGAGAAGAATGACAAAAGATCAGTAGGTTATTGGTATCACTCTCTGTGGGTTATTGTGGGTTGTGAGAGGTGATAAAGATCTGTTTACTGTCACCAAGGAAATGCAGGATAACTTTAAGAGGAGTAATATCATTGCACCTGACCGGGTCAAGGTTATAATGGTGGTTGTTGGGTATATGTTGCTGCTATTAAACCTCTGTTAGCATGGAAGAATTTGATCCTATTCTGCTGAGAGCCGGAGGAGGTCTCGCATCGTAGCTTCAGTGGGAACAGGATTGGGCACAGATAACACAGGAACCCAAAGGCAAATATCTCACAGGGGGAGAATTTTTTTCCTCGATTTTGTAGCAGAATGACTCCAAATTTTAAAGCGTTTTGGAAGGTTTCAGGTTTGATTCACAGAGACCTGGTAAAGACTTTTTGAAAAGTGCTAATGAAGAAAGAAAAGAGAGGAGAGGAGAGGAGAGGAGAGGAGAGGAGAGGAGAGGAGAGGAGAGGAGAGGAGAGGAGAGGGAAAAGAAAAAAATAGAAAGAAAAAAGAAAAAAGAAAAAAGAGAAAGAAAGAAAGAAAGAAAGAAAGAAAGAAAGAAAGAAAGAAAGAAAGAAAGAAAGAAAGAAAGAAAGAAAGAGAAAGAGAGAGAAAGAGAGAGAGAAAGAGAGAAAGAGAGAAGGAGAGAAAGAGAGAAAAGAAAGAAAGAAAGAAAGAAAGAAAGAAAGAAAGAAAGAAAGAAAGAAAGAAAGAAAGAAAGAAAGAAAGAAAGAAAGAAAGAAAGAAAGAGAAAGAGCATTTCAGTTTAAAGAAAATAGTTCTGATGTGAGAGGATGGCACTTGAAAACAGTAATTATGTGAACGTCAGTAGTAAAAAGCATCCTTCTTAGGCTGGCCATACAAAAACTGAGCACCAATAGAAACTCGTTATCCGAGAGAGTAAAGAACCTCTCCGAGGATATATTTTTCTCATTTCACCATTTTGTATCCTAAGGGTAAAAGTATCTGACAACTGCAGGCAGGTGGCGTGGCTAGGTGTTGGTTTGTTGGGGCGGGGGGGTGGTCTGGGGGCTGTGTTACCCCAGCGATGTGTTTCAGGGCGGCAGGCGGTGGATGGTGGGCAGTCGAAGCCTCACCGGGTGACAGACCGGTCCCAGGCTCCCCCAAATGCCAATAGCCACCGCCTCGACCTCTTAGATGTCGACGAAGCCTGGACCCGATTCTGAGGCTGGCTCGCCCCGCTCCCGCCCTGAGCTTTGCCCGCTCGTAAGAAGAGGGGTCCGGCCCTGGGACATGCCGCGGTTTCTGCCGGCTCCAGAAGGAAGGGGTCGCAGCAGACATCTTCTCCCTTCCGCATCGAAAGGAATTTCAGCTTGTTTTTTCTTTCCTGCTGTTTCCTCTTCAGTTCCACCCGCGGAACCCGACGAGTGCTTTGCACTCCAAACTGCCGAGCGATGAGGCGGGGAGGGTAACATTCAGGGTTTGAAAAAATTCGCTAATGCCTCGAGAATATCACTTAAAAACTGCTCCGAAATATTCCGTAGCTTTTTAATTTAAGTAAACAAAGTGCAACAAATCCTAACTCAAATATGATTGAACTGAGATTAGTCTCTAATTGCTTAAGGTTCGGGTGGAATCTGCAGGCTAAAGCCTATAAGAACAATCTGAATTTCACAATCATTCTGTCAAAAGCAAAGAGATGAGAGCCCACACGCTTCCTAACAAGTCATTTTTAACAGTTACAAGCTTCTCACAAAGACCACACAGGGAGTCTAAGAGATGCAAATCTAATCCCTGGTCATTCTGCCGGCCTTCAACAAAGATGTACTAAAGCCTAATAGAAAAGAAATCAGTTCTCTGTCACCAGCTCCTAGTAAAATCTATTAGAGAAAGAACGGATCTTGTATTTACAGCAGTTGCTTTTAAAGGTTAAGGACAAGTACATAAAAAAAAAAAAAATTTTTTTTTTTACTGTGAAATATTTAATAAAATCCATCATCTACTCCTTTTTTATTCCGAAAAATGCTTTGGTATTTAGTTTGTATTCATTGAGCAAAAGAGTTATCCATCTCTTTTTTCTTGGAAATATTAGCAACAGAGTTTTGTTTTTTTGGTTTTTTGGTTTTTTTAATGTTCGTCATTTGAACGGGTGCCGTTTCTCTTTATTTTATTTATTTTTCAGGTTCTCTTATTTTAAGACGCGTGCATTTTACCGACCTCAGAACAGCAGTCAGTATCCGATCAAAATACCTTGGAAAGTCTCCATCCCATCGATAGATTGACCAGTGTCCAGAAGTGAATAGTTAAACCAAACGAATGTCTAAATAAAGAGGAATAAAAATTCCATCTGCGAATTGGCAAACGATATGCAGAAACAGCCAGCCTTCTCCAGGATACTCTTCCCTCCTAAGTTTTGTTTCTAATGAGATCATATATCTCTGTTTTTCTTTTGGGTTTTTTTTTTTTTTTTGTTGTTGTTTTTGTTGTTTTTAGGGGTTTTTTTCCTCCTAACGCGCTATATACTGAATTACCTCTGTCTTCCTGAAAACCTCACCCTAATTTAGTGAGGCTCTCTCTTGTACATTTGAATAAATCAAATTAACACGAAATTACTTTTCTACACGAACACACTCCTGTGCGAACACACATCTACGCACACCGTAACGTATATGCATACATCACGCTTTTGCAGAAGACCTGTATTAACACGAGGGACACACACACACACGGGTTTAGATCACTTTTCTTCGTAAAATGTTCGCCTGTTCCTTTGTCCCGGGGAGGCTCTAGGTACGCAGCCTATAGCCCGGTAATGTAAGGAAATGAGGTCGCAGTCCTACAGTCTCTCACTTGCCAGGCGCCAATTGAGTTAAGTGGGAATCCTGACTAACAACTGTGGGATCAGACTTTCCATTTCACCCTTGAAAATCATTGATAATAAAAGAAACAGGTCATCACTTGTTGATGGACGGCGAGTTTTCTTAGAGTGAAATAGGCGTCGGGGGAGACGAAGTCTAGCGAGGGAGTGTCGTTCTTAAATGGCAAGGGAAACTACAGTCTCTTTGGGAGGACAGATGATGCTTCTGGGGGTGGCATGGCTGTTTCAGCTTCGGGGTTGTGTTACCGATGGGGGCAAAGATTTGACCCCCGACGAGAGTTAATGTATTTCCATATCTTGGTGATACACACACACACACACACACAAATATTCTGTTCCTTAGGAATTATGTAAAAAGGAAATCCGACCGGAATCTCTTCCTTGGTCTGCTGAGAGACATGGGATATATCTTCCAAGGGATGGAAAATTTGTCAGGATTCGGAGGGGTGAACAGCAAACGAGCCAACGTGGGTTGAGGAGAGGAGAAAAACAAATGGGGCCAAAAATGGCTTCTTGCTCCCAGTGAATTAGAGCATAGATTTCAGTAGGACAACTCGTGTGAATAAAACCATTGGTGTCTGTGCTGGGAAATAACTATTCGTAAGCGGAACAAGTGCCTTTTCTTCCTCCTTTTTCGCCCTCCCATGCCCACCTCCACACCCCGTCATCTTCATGGGAGAATTTGCTTCAGCCGCTGGATTAGACCCGGCGATAGAGGAAAGCTGCTTTCCCTGGTAAACACCGGCGGTCTCGGAGCCCTCCTCCGACACGGCAAGTGCAACATCGATGCCCTGCCGAGCGGTATGGGCAACTCCGGGTAACCGGCGGGTCCGGAGTCCTCACCCCGCAGCACCCCCCAACCGCCGGCTTAGAGGACCCCTTCCCCCTTCCGTCTACAAAGTGTCCAGCGGGGGGATCCCCGCCAAATTTGCTTCATGCGCCTGAAATCCGTCCGGAGAAGCTCCCTGCCCCGGGCACTGGGCTGGACATAGGAAGGGATAGCACGAGCGATCTGTCACCACTTTTTCTGGTGGGTAAGGGGCGGCAGAGAACGTTTGTCACTGTGGTACCTCGTGCCAGGGAGGAAATGCTTCAAAGAGCCAAGCGCAGCCTTTCGGGGCCTCCTGCACCCGGCCCCTTGCCGGTCCGTCTGGTCCGAGCCCTAATTAGGGCTCAGACCTAATTAGCTGGCGCGGAGGGGGGAGTACGGGGTCTTTCCTTGGCGACCTGTGGAGAACATGGTAAAAATCCCAATGGAAAGAGTTTCCCGGCTCTTTCTTTCTTGCAGAGGAAAGGGTGACTTGCGAGAGGGGTGGGGAGGAGGGGAAGGGAGCTGCGACCCTCGGGGAGAAGGGTCTGGGGGAGCAGCGGTGACCTTGAGCTCTGCCCGGAGCTGCCCCTCCTGCGGAACCAACGACCTGGGGAGCGCCGGCCCCGCCGGGCCTCGGGACGGTCCCCGGGCTGCCCGCGGGGAGAGCCCCCCAGGCAGTGCCGGGGAGGACGGAGCTTTGCACAAACCCACCTGCCGTCCTCGTCGGCCTGTGTGTGGTTTGAAAGTCAGTAACAACGGGCTGTACCTTTTTTTTATAGCTAATTCAGCTTTCTACTACACTGCCTTATTTATTCATTTATTTACCCACACCCCCTTCCCGATACCTGATTTGGCCCCTTGAAGTGGAAGAGAATAAAACAGTGTGGCGGAGAGTGAGAACCGGGAAAAGCAGGGCTGCTGGTACTGGGGCAGGCCACGGTATTTAGCTGCAGAGAAGCAAGTGTCGGCTTTCAAAATGCAAGCAGCAAACTAGGCGGGAGGGCTGGGACCGGAGCTGGGACGCTGCCTGCAGCCACAGCGCGCTGTCAGCGGCACGCACAGTCACGGAAAAAAAGTAGATGAGGGAAATCGGAAATGCCAATTAATGTCCTATGTGCGGGGTTGGGGGAGCCTTTATTTCTCTATTGGTTACCCGCAGGCGAGCCTCAACTTCCCTGCCCGCTCCTTTCCTACAAGATGATTACGATGGAGGACGCGTAGGCCTGCTGGCTTTCTTTTGGCTTCGGGCACTTGAGGAATAAGAAAAAGGCTCTAGAGCAGAGGCGGGGACGTGTGGTGCCTGCTCGGAGTGGGATTGCTGCGAAGGGCGAGGCGAGAGGGGGGTCTACCCTCCCGGAGTCCGAAATACCCCCCAGACTCTCAGATCTGCCTTTTGTGCGTCCATTCCCCTACTCTCTCAAGCAGGACGTGACGCTGCACTCGGGGGACAGTATCACGGGAGTCCCGCTCCGGTGGATGCGGCTTCGCTGCCGGGCTCCGGATTCGGCGGGGGCTGTCTCCTCGTTATATCCCCGTGAAGCTGTCCTTCCTCTAGGCCTTACTTTAAAACAAAAGTTACCATTTTCTAGGAAATGGCGTGTTCTTGATTAAATGACTGTTAACCCTAAGAGACTGATAGGACAATCAGCAGGCTTTTCCAATCACCATTCTTTTCTTGGTTGTTGTTTTTTTTGGGGTGGGTTATTTTTTGGTTTGGTTTGGTTTTAGTGTTTATTTTTTTTCCCAAGGGGAGTCTCGCTGTGGGTCAAAACCTTTCTTTCTAAAGTGATTAAGTTGTAGTTTCAAAGAGAATATTAGATTTAAAATATATCGTGATTAAAACATCGTGTAAAAGGGTCTGCAGCGGGGAGAAAATATTTGGTGCTCTTCTGTAGATTCTCTCACCTACCACCTACTCTGAATGCGTCCTGTATCTTCCAGCATGTCCGGCCCTCATGATTGCAAATAGGCCTGTTTTCAAATGGAAATAGGACTTCCAAACTGATTATGTGTATTGAATCGGAATCACTCGCTAGATCCTCTTGTTTAAAATGTATTGAAAAAAGCATGATGGTGGCGCAGCTCAGAAACTGACTCCTTCTCATCTCGGGGAGGTCGATCTATTTTGCAACTTTTTGCCATTTGTGAATGTTTCAGCTAGATAATTACGCTGCCATTGTGGAAGGGCGACGCACTGACACGCAAACACCCCCACCCCCGATACACACACACACACACACACACACACACACACACGCTCCCCCGCTACCCGCAGCGTATACACCTTCAGCCACCACCGCGGAGCCTACTCCGTGCACAGCCCACGCCGTGACCGGGCTTCCACGGCAAGAAGCCTCCCGCCCACCCCCCCACCCCCCCATGGCAGTGCAGCTCCAGCACCTCGCCCCTGCCACTGCCACATATCACGGCGTGTCCCAGCGCCCCGCCGCCGTCACGCACAGCCTCCCCGTCAGCCCAGGCACAAAATACACGATCCACCAGCACCCTCCCGAGCTTCACGGGACAACACGGTTCCCATGTCTGGGTTCTGCTTCATGAGCCACTATTTAAAGATAAGCAGTCTGTGTATGTGTGTGTGTGTCCATGGAAAAGCCACAGACGGGAAGCAACAGCTATTGCTCACACACTGAAGAATGAGGACAACCTCCATGCAAAGGTTCCGTCTATTGATATGTAATGAGCGCTTTAAACCCTGTCATATCTTCCAGAGAATAATCCATTCAAATTCAGAAGGATAATTAAAAAGCGACGAGAGAAAAAGAGGATCTGCTCCGGGCCGCGCTCGGGGGAGACAGAAATCGGCTGCAGGAAGCGGGGTTCTCTCTCCGCGCCCCGTGGAGCTGGAGTGGGGTGGAGCAGCCCCAGCCTCGCACGTCTGGCCCAGGCTGCCCCGCTCCCACTTCACGCCGTCCCGCCGCTTCTCGGGGCGAGCACGCCCAAACTTTCTCGGGTGCTTCCTCGGTGGGCTGCTTTCCCCCCACCTAAACCAACCAGACGAGACCCGAGCTGGGCAGCGCTGGGAGTACCCAGCCCTGCGTGCCCGCGGAGCCCCCGAGGCCGGGCTGGCCGGGCAGGCGGCCGCCAGGGCCGGGGCCACCGCCCCACCGGGCATGGCGAGGGAAGCGGCGTCCCGGTACCACCCACCAAAGTCCCGCGAAAGTGACTGCAGGGGAAACCTCTGACAGCACAGAAGATGACAGTGCTGGGATCTGCTCTGTCCTTCCCCGCACTTGCACAGTACCTTTGCGAAGACGCAAATTCATCCGTCCGCATCCCGTCCTCGATCTTTTTTGGGTTACCGCGGAGGTGTCACTCACTTCCCTGCCGTTACCCCGCTAGGCAAGTGTGGTGTGTGTTGCAGTGACAGGGCAGTACTGGGTCTCCGAGCCCCATGCCACTCGCCCTAGCTATGGCAAGACGCCATAGGCGGTCAACACCTTGTCAGGGCGTTTGGGAGCAGCGTTTGGACGAAAGTCAAAGGGGTTTCTGGCCCGGAGTTTGCAGCCCTCCCGCCTGGGCAGCGCCCCGTGTGCCAAGGACAAGAGAGGCGGTGGGTGCGCACAGCTGGATCTGCCCGGGAGCACCTGCAGTCTGGCAGCCTGGCAGCTCAGGCAGAGGCTGCTTTAGCTGACATATGAAAAATACAGAGAGAGACAGAGGCTGCCCTCCGTCGCCTGTAGCTTGCGGGCGGGAACTTGGCTGGGCTGCTCCCGGCACCGCGGGCAGCGCAGCACACGGGGCTGCGTGATACCCCGTTCTTTGCGTGAGAGAGACCCCGCGGCCACAGATCCCGCTGCAAAGGGCAGGATCAGGCCCGGTCCCCTCATAGGAGAACGGCGGCCTGAGCATCGGCGGCAACTTTGGCCGTGTCGGGGTTTTTTGGTGGGCGGAGAGGCAGCGCAGCGGGCACCCCGCTGGGGTCTGCGGCGCGGCTCGCAGGGAGCCTGGCGGGGCTGCGCTGGGACGTCGGCTTCCGCCGCGGCCCGGGTCCCGCCGGGGCAGCCTCGTGTGTGCAAAAGTGGAAAGTCGCGGGAGAATCTCCTCGGTGTAAAATAAAGAACGGAGAGGGGACACAAGCCGGCTGGCAATGCTTCTTTCCAAGTAAGTTTTTGAATTCCTGCCCGCCTCTGCTCCTCAGACCCCACAGTTAATGCTGGACGCATCAACTCCTACATATACCATCAGATGCACACATCTATAAGTATAATTCATATGTAGACGCACATACGTTGACTAAACGCTCCGCATCGATCATCCACTTGTGTTTTTTTCTCTCCGGTGAGATAGTGCAGAGAGAGGTGTAGGGGACAGGGAACTTCGTGCACTTCGTTTCTCAGCAGCAACAGTGCGTTTCTGAGTTAACACGCAGGTTAAGAGCAAAAGCCAAGACCAAGAAGTTGCTCAAGAAAAAAGGTAATATTTTTAAGAGCTTCTCTGAGAAACAGCAGCACCCAAAACAAACAAACAAAAGAAGTTTAACAAACAAAAGTACGGAGAGAAACTCTGAAAGGACCGTGTCCTAGAGTCATATTATTAGGTCAGTAACACAGTGAAATGAACTCGTCCACTTCAGCAACACCTTTGATATGAAGCAAAAAAGTCTGTTCCCTCCATGATCCCAGGTGTGTTTGTTTGTCTCCTTCTACTGTGTTATTACTTGACCAAATTTACTTGATAGAGAAGGACTGGTGAAATCCACCAGAACAAATGGAAGTGAAGATCTCATACCTTGATTAGTTTTCTAAGCATTGCAGCTATCCTTTTATTTAAAAAACAAAACAAAACAAAAACCAAACAAACAAGGAAACACAAACAAACAAAAACCCAACCAAACAAAAAACCACACACACACGAAAAAAACACCACCAACAACAAACAAAACCCCAAACAAAAATGAAAAATCCCCACAAAGCTAAACAAAAATCCAAACAAACAAAGCCCCTACAAATGCCCATAACTTCATGTGTACATGTGCTTTATTCTTTTCCTGTACAGTTTAAGGAGACCATGTATCGATCAAGCACTACTCAGAATGATGTGGGGAGTTCTCATCGAATTAGTGCAGTAAGTCGTATATGTTCACTAAAATCAGCTATGCAAATTCACTTGCTGAAGAAGTACAATCTACAAACTAATTTAAAATTACTCAGAAAGACCCTCTGTGTTTAACGACTAGAAATATATCTCAGAAAACGGTAGCCATCTTATTCAGATTTAGTTGTTAGCATGAGATATGGAGCTAGCCAGTAAAACCAGATCCACATAGCGTTAGTCACTTGGTAAATATTTTCAGAATATATATTTTTTTACATTTCCCCATTTGCATACTCTGACTCAGGACAGGGGATTCATAATACATCGTAGTAATTCATTCGTCCATTTGTAAATGTTTTTGCTCCTTGAGGTCCGTGTCATTGTAAAAAAAAAAATTACAGATTTCCCACTTCCCCTTTCACTCTAACAAAAACCTTTACATAGAAGATTAAATGTCATAGTTAACGTTTTAGGTTTCCCAAGAAATTTTCTGCATAGTAAGTTGTTTTAAGCATCAAAACGAATTTCGGTTTCTTTTTACATCAATACATCTTATTTACCATCTTATTTACATAGCTGACCAGAAGCCTTCCAGAGAAAGACATAGGATATAGAAAACTGCGACCTTACCTGCTCCCTAATGTGCTTGCAGCCAGGAAAAAAAAAAAAAGGTAAAAAGAAAAAAAAAGTTAAAAAAAAAAAAATTAAAAAAAAGTAATTTCATATTAACTTCATATTATTCACCACTTTGCCACAGACGTTAATCTCTCTACCTCATAGGAACAGTCGTACTGTGTCAGGTCTCTGTACACATTTGATACATATAAACAGTCTTACCATTTACTTAGGGTTTGAAGGGTTGTTTTTTTTCCCCCTGAAGGGGATCATGAGAAGAACAGCGGGTCAGACAGAAAAAAAAATATTTCTCAGCTTTGCTCCCGACACGGCCATGAAAGGACTGAAATTCTTCAGAAGTCACTCAGTCTTTACCTCTAGGTCCTCTTTGTAAAAGCAGCCGTCACGACAAGTTGAACTGAGGCTGCCTTCCCAGCGAGGCCCCTCTACCTGCGCTCCCACACAAAACTAAAATACTTTTTTCTCTACTCCCCCCCCCCCCCCCGCTCCGTGACAACTTCTCTTGGTGTCATCTCAGCGCTGTCTCAGATTACATTGTTTGGGATCTGCACTTTGAACACTGTCTTAGGGCCCTACACTGCCTTTTGAACTGAGATGCAGGCAATATACTTTTAGATCAGCTCCTCATCTCTTCCCCCCCCCCGTAGGTATGGTAACAGCTCCGCTCTGCCCCGTTAGCCCGCGGCCGGGGAGCTGCTGCGCGCGGGGCAGGCCCGGCGCCGCAGCCTCCTCCCAGCCTCTCCTTCCGAGCATCCCTGCTGCTAACAGGCTCCTGTCTAACAACAAAACAACCCAAACCACCCCACAACACGTTTTGATATTAAACAGCAAATATGAAGAAGCCTTTTGCTATTGTTGTTGGTGGTGCGGCAGTGGTAGTGGTGGTGATGGGTTTTTGTTGGGGTTTGTTGTTTTGCGTTGTTTTTTGGTTTTGGTTTGGTTTTTGGTTTGTTGGTTTTGTTTTTTTGTTTTTTTTTTCACAGCCTGCTGTGCCGCTACATGCACACTTCATGGCACTCAAGCATGAACTCCTATTTACAGCCGGGAAAAATGCCCTCCGCGATTCTTGTACATTTACAGGCAGTGCCAGGGAGTGGAAGGAAATAGCCATTCTTCACCAGATCCCTTTATCTCTCAAAATAACGGGTGCTCACGGTCTCACGTCAATAAAGAAGTAACATTGGGAAATGTGCATTTCTTCCATTGTTTCAGATTTTAATCATGCTTCCCCCCCCACACACACACACACACCCCCACCCCCCACCCCGGCTTCGCCATCCCATTATCCAAATTCTACACTGATTACCGGGAGACTGAAAATCTGCGTATTGGAAGAAGCAGGAGTTTAGACGGAGGCACACATTTTAATTTAGAAAAGCTACACAGGGACTAAGTTCTCGTGAGTGTTCTCGAGGGAGACTGGAGATTAAAATGTATTTAGCCTCCCCCCCCTCACAATGTCTTCCTCACAATCAAGGCATAACCGGTTTATACAAAGAATTGTATGATAAAAGGCAATAACACAATGTCATAAAAAAAACTCTATAAAATTGTTAAAGAGAAGTTTGTTTGCATTTCTCCTGATTGATATGTAAATACAGTTTGAACTGTGTTTGCTTGGTCTCTAGTGCTTAATAAAGAGATGAATTCACCTTTCTGTGGAACAAGTAAACAGACTTTAAACTAAGCCGACATCAGACAAAGTGGAAACGAGTTTATTTAATCGAAACTAAATCTAGTTTAAGAAAGATAAGTCAGTGTACATAATAATCCATTACAGTAATTACACCCACCACCAAATATGTGTTTATGAAGTTGTCGAGACACAAGATAATTCATTTATTTCCCCTGAAGTCTATAATGAAAAGCCACTGGCTGGATCTCTATCGAACATGTTAACTCCAGTATTTGGGGGGAAAGAATAATATTTCTCGGCTGTACTAATACCTTTCAATGTTCCTCACTTTTGAACGTTCCTGTGTTTGAAAGGATGCAAATATTAATTACATCTAAAGGGGAAATGTCAACTTAACCACAGCACTTTCCCCTCGCTCTTGTATATTAACTCCGGGAGAAACTGTCCCTAATTTTAAAAATCCGCAGAGTTAACCCTGCTCTTGTTCCCTCCGCGGGATCTGGCAGTGCTGTGCCACGGACCAGAAATTCCCAACACTTTCTTCTTTTAGCAAAAATAACAGCACTAAGCTCCTGACACACACACGTTCTCTACCGTGCTCAACATGATGCTATGAATCTGAAACGAATATTCTGCGTAGAGAAAGAAAACATTTATTTTTAATTTTTTTAAAAAGAAGTATTCTTTGGGTTAGTTGAGAATGACGCTGTGTAAAGCAAGACATAATATAAAGAATGAAAGGTCTCGAAATTCCTGTTGACACACGTGATGTTAGAAATAAAGGAGGGAAGGGGGGAGTCAGAAAGAATCCGGTTTTGGGTTTTTTTTTCCCCCCTTCTATTTCCCTTTTTCTCCATTCAGACTAGCACTTGCTGTCCTAGTAACACCGGCTATTTTATATAAATAAAAGACTGGAGCTTTCGAAAGCTGGTACTTAAGCTTGAGGTTGGGTTCCATCCCGGACAAGCTACTTTCTTTCTCTTTAAAAATATGAGCATTTCACAACACCTCTGTAATTCAGAACTCTTTCAATGACTGCGAATCGCTTTCGTGGTTCAACTGAGAGGATCTGGAGAAAAAACCGAAATCGAGCAGCAGATGCGAAGGAAAACACGCTACACAGTCTTTTATGATGGGGGGCTTCTTATTTTGTTACACTCGTAAAAGGGATATTTGGGACCCAAAAGGTAGCGAATTACGTGTATTTCGGGCTTGTCCGATACGAGCTGCTTAACTTGATACGCTTTATATATTTACAGCAAAGTTAATATCTAACTGCCTTGCATTACCCATAATATTTACCTTCCTACAACCGCCCCTCGGTGTCTCAGCAGGCGCGCACCCCGCGCCCCCGCGCACACACATACACACACACACACACACGCACAGACACATACGTGCGCGCACGCGCACTTTCTCCCCATCTTCCTTACAAGCTTCCCAAATCGCTACACAAAAAAAAAAAAAAAAACCCAAAAAAACACCCCAACCAAACAAAAAGCAACAAACAAACAAAAAAAACCAAACCCATACAAAACCAGCGAAAAAGCTCCACCAAAACCCCAAAAAATAAAACACAAACCAAAAAAACAACCACGCCCAATCTGCATTACACTGAGATGCAGCCTGCGCCTGGGTGACGAGGTGGACGTGTGGAGGAGAAACTGCCTGGTCGTGTATGTGTGAGCGTGTGTGCTTGCGGGGATGGGTACATGTAGAAAATTAAATAGTCTGATTAAAAAAAAAAAAGTTAATTCAAACTACATGTCGTACACAATGAACTATCTTTTTATTTTGATTATAAATAAGGTGACTGTATTGCCCTTAAAATACAAGTACATAGGAAAACCTGCTAGAAATTATTATTTTGTTTTCACATGGTATTAAAACTGGACGCTCTTTAAATTGGCCGCGTGTTCTAGAATATCAGCAGATTCCTTGTTAATTTGTTTCTAATGGCATTAGACTTTTACCTTCTTCATCCTCCGTGCCTTTGGCGTTTGAATTTTACTCCCGGAATACTTTGCTTTCTCTAGCAAGAAGTCTCTGAGGTGCCCCCCGCCCCTCCCAATAATCGGCCTCGTGTATTTGGACTCAATCCCTTCACTCTCGAGTTTGAGAATCCCACGCTTTTGGTTGTCACTTTTGCACACTGACGACTGATCCTGTATCCCGTTTAACTCCCTGGCGCAGCTCCCCTCTGGGAACAGGGTCTGGGCCCTGGGAGGGGCAAGGACTTTTCAGGGTTTGGCAGCATCCCGGAATGTTTTTCCATCAAGGAAAAAAAAAAAAAAAAAAAAAAAAAAAAAGAAAGAAAAAAAAATGCATGGGGAAAGGAAGGGTCCGAGGGGGAACCAAAGGGAAATTTTAAAAGAATATTCGTAATGTGTATAATTTATTAGAAGCTTCTTAGGAACTATATTTAAGCCAAATATCTACATAAGTTACAACAGGAAAAGGCGGTGTGCGCAAATAACAAACTGCCAGAGGATTTATGACGGGGCGATCAGTGTCCATAAAAAAGGTGGTGGTTGGTTTGGTTGATTGTATTTTTTTTTTTCTTTTTCTTTATACAACAAAATATACAGCCTACTAAAAACTATGGGTTTAGTCCAACTTTTGACAGCATTATACAGCTACAGGTTCACATCAAACATAAGGAGGAAAATAAAAGCCAAGCCTTTGATGACACCACGTCTCCATCCGCTGGCCCTGGCGTGGGGCTGGGAGCGGAGCCCGGGGGAGGGGGGAAGCTGCTTCTGGTGTCTGGGTGACGCAAATGCGTTATTTTGGGGAAAACCACCCCATCCCCCAAAATCTCAATATTTACATGCAAGTCCTAGACGTTGGAAAAGTGTATATCTGAAATCCAAGCCTTCGAACCATGCCTAATGATGGTCCCCTTTCTGCAGACTGCTCCGCGGTTATTAGTCAGATTTTTTTTTTTAATACCCCATACAACAACCTTGGGAAAAAAAAAAAAAAAAAAAAAAAAAAAAAAAGAAAAAAAGAAAAAAAAAGGTGCATTAAGAAAGAAAGAAAGAAAGAAAGAAAGAAAGAAAGAAAGAAAGAAAGAAAATAAAAACACCCAGCAGTTTGGACAGGACAGAGATTTGTGACTGGGAAAATCAGCGCTTTTTTTCTTTTTTTCTTTTCTTTTTTTTTTTTTTTTTTCTTTTGCTTTGTTTAATCCTTTCACCAGGTCCTACCGTATAGCAAGGTGGAGCAAGACATGGCAGTGCCATAGTCAGAAGTAGAAGAGTTTAGGTGAGACAAACTGGAGACTTGGCTCTGCAGAGAGGAAGGGCTGGCTGAGTGCTGTCCCATGTCTGGAGACTGCCCCGCACTGTTTGTCTGGTGGCTCTGATGCTGTCCGAGACTGTTGCCATTGGTAGCCACTGTGATCGTTGTAGCTGCCTGCTGCTGATGGCTCTGGATCGCTGCTGTGGGTGTGTTGGAGCCTGCTTGGCAGGGCTTGCCATCCTTTACAAGCACTGGCACCGCCACCCTTCTGGGAGACTGCTGCTGCTGGCAAGAACCGTTCTCCTGTTGCATCTGCTGCTGCGCAGCCTTGTCTTTGGCCTGACGTTTCATCTTGTAGCGGTGGTTCTGGAACCAGATTTTGACCTGAGTCGGGGTGAGATGTATCATGCTGGCTAAATGTTCCCTCTCTGGGGCGGAGAGGTATTTCTGCTGCTTGAAACGTCTCTCCAGCTCGTAAACCTGGGCCTGGGAAAAAAGGACCCTCCGTTTCCTCCGCGGCGTGCTCTGGAGCGGGGCCATGCTCTTGCTCACGTCTCCCAGGGAGCCGAGGCTGCCCATGCCGCCCATGTTCATGCCCGAGGACGGCGCCATGAAGCGAGAGACTGCAAGGGAGAAGGCGGCACGGTTTAGGTGGCTCGGCTAGCCCGACAGGGGCTCCGCGCCCCGGCGGCCCCCGCCGCCACTCGCCCGGGCAGGGCCCCGCAGTCCCCCGACAGCGCAGCCCCTCCTGGGGCCTCAGTGAGCCCCCGCTCCCAGACAACGACCCGTGTCCCCGAGGTGAGCGGTGGGCAACCGGACCCCCTTCTCTCCTGGCCCAGCCCCGGTGAATAAAGGCGGCCGTTCGCTCCTCGCCCTGCCCGGGAGGTGACACCCGAGCAAGTAAGCAAGTACCTGCTGTGACAGCGCGGCAGGAGCGGCTGGGGATAGAGGGTCCGGAGCTGGCTGGGACGGACTCGTCCGCTCCCTCCCGTGCCTGCCGGGACGCGGGTCCCGCGGCTCCGGCTTCACACTCTCCCTCCCGGTACCGGGCGGCGCGCAGGCGGACAGGAACCGCCGTATCCCTCCGGAGCCCCCGGACCGTGCTGCTCCCGCCTCACTGGACGGCGAGCCCCGAGCTCCCACTCCCCGCCACCGCGAGGCTTCCCACCCCTTCCTCCCGCAAAAGCAGTCCTGGGAGATCGCCGTGAAACCAGCCAGGGTGGAGGGACCGGGCACGATCCTTGGGCAGGAGGAGGAATTGTGGGGGCGGAGGGGGGGGGGGGGGGTCGGCTGGGATTTGGACCGACTCTTGCCCTGGCTCGGAGCCCCCGGTGCCCGTTGCCCGCGATGCGGCTGGGCAGGTGCGCGGCCACCCCCCACCAGCCACCCAGCCCCGGGCTGACTTACTTGAGGAGAAGCGGGGATCCGGGTTGGTGCCGTACCATCCTGTCGCCGAAGCGCTGTTCCGCATGGTGTCCTGGTAAGGCGGGAGCTCGCTCATGTTGCCCAGGTTTCCATTGCAGTAGCCCCCCATCGTAGCATGGGAGAGCTGGGGGACCCCTGCCGCTGTCATATGGTAGGCGGCAGTTACTGTTCCGTTGTGGCCCATGGGGTGCTGCTGCATGGCCGGCTGAGAAACCTGAGACTGTCTGTAGGCTGACAAGGGAGCCCCCAAGTTACTGCCCTCCATGCCCACTTTCTTGTAGCTTTCCTCCAAAGGACTCAAGATGTCAGACACTGAGAAAGGAGTCGTATGCTTTGGGCTCATCGACATGATTCGGCGGCTGGGG
>JANVCC010000033.1:7062221-7379533 GCA_025345505.1 Todiramphus chloris collaris | reverse complement strand
TTTTTTTTTTTTTTTTTTTTTTTTTTTTTTTTTTGCCAAATATTCTGGTGTTGCCTTAACGCCGATCTTGTTGGATGTACACGTAACCGAGTGGACGAAGTCCGCCTTAATTGGATTGAGTGGAGGCTCAGGGCTGCCTTTCGTTTGTTTTAGCCAGACGCCAGGTTTTAGGCTGCCACCAGAGGCGGGGCATAGGCACTAAAGCAACAAGACAATAGAAGCCTACATCTTGCCCAAGATAATTAGCTTACATGCTGATGACAAGGTAAACACCTTTAAGTTTTACTTGTCAGGATTTTTTTTATGTCTTTAAAAAAAAAAAAAAAAAAAGAATGCGAGCGGGAAAGAAGGAAAGAGAGAGACCCCATGAGCACAACTCATTTTATTTTTCTCGGGGGTCGGTTATCGTGGACGGGAAATTGAAGGCAAGGCAAAAAGACCCCCATTTGACCGGGTGAAAGGATTTAAAATCAGCTCCCGGGTGGCAAGGTTGTCATCCCAGCCTTTGTGAGAGCTGGGGAGACGGGACTGAATGCCGGTGAGGTAAAGGACAGAGTGCCCCTCTGCCCCCACTAACTTTGGTCCGGAAGGAGCCCCTCCCGCCGTCGGGAGGGCAGCTCTCCGGAGGGCAGGCGTTTCGCTCCGGGCCACAGCTCCCAGAGCTCCGCACTCCCCGCACCGGCTTTTCAGGTGGCCCGGCAGGCTGGTGCCTGAACAGCGCTTGGGATTTAGCAACTCGGGAACCTTCCCTATGTCTGCCAAGAACCCCGGTGTGAGACCACCAAGGCAAGAATCGTTTCTCTCCCTAAACCCGTAAATCCATTCACCGTTCACATAGGGATTTAAATTTTTTTTTTTTTTTAACTTCAGGAAGAGGTGGAAGATGCAAATTCGTCTAAACAAGTAGTAATTTAATTGCCTGGGGCTAGAGACTGCTGGAAAATTAGTTTAGGGCGAAATGTCTCTCGTTACTCTCAAAGGCAAAGACTGTCACAGGCTCTCGTGGTCCCTCTGAACCTGAAGCTGCTTTCTAAGATTATTTATAGAGCACGGAAGCTGGATGGAGAAGACCTCTCAGGTCATCTGCCACACCACCTTGCCAATGAATTACCCTCATTTTCGAATAAACTGCAATTTCTGGCACTTTCGGATCTGTTCTTGGATCCGGTGTGAAAACAAAACCGAGCCCACTCACAGCTATGCACACATACATGGGACCAGCACCTAAAGTCACTCGGATCTTTGAAGAAATCTCCAAAATGGTATAGTGTCTCCAAAGCTTGTATTTCGGGGTGTTCCCGGGCGGAGAAACCTCCACTGAGTGTTTCACACCCCGGCTACAGCCCTGGCAAACCCTATTTAATGCAGCGATTACTTGAATATTAAGAAAATTACAGCGACTGTACGGTTAACCCAGTGACTTTGAAGTGTCAAGTAACTATTTAGTAATTGCACTTGTAAATATGTTTGTGCTCGGCTGGTTCGTGCTTAAAAATGCAAAAGTGCACTTGCTACCCGGGAATAACTAAATATCTTTGTCTAAAGTGGCAGCATAAATAGCCGGTCGCTTTGTGACTGTGCTTGATATTAGTACATAAGGATCATTTTACTTCAATTGGGAGGCTCTCATTCACTAGGCAAGAAACCGTTTAGGAGAAAGTAGGTTCCCGTATGAGAGTTAACATCCTTCAAGTGTAAGCCTCAGCCTTGATTACACTTTAGAGCTCTGCAAGAGGTGAGCTTTTCCACACAAATATAATCGGGGAAACTTTCCTTCAATCAGGCCTCCAGCTCTTCCACATCATCTCAGCTGCCTCTTTCGGCACCAGCTCCGTCAAGACTGAATACCCTGAAGCAGGCTTATTGTGAGTCTGCTGGGTCACCAAAGGCAGGGAAGGGCGACTTTGGGCTAGAAAGGCGGCTGCTTTTGCCTCTTTTCTTTACACCATTTTTTTTTCCAGATGTTTAGATCTTGTTTCTCCGGATGCCTAGAACATTTCTTCCCCACCCCCACCCCGGTTCCCCTTTTTTTTCCCCACTCAGAAGCGCGTATTTTTCACTATGATCTTTGGTTTTGTTTCTCTCCAGAGAGACACACTGGATGTTGTCTGGGTGCGGATTTTGGTTTGGGTTTTGGTTTTTTTTTTTGTCCTCCACGGATTTCTCAGGCTCATCAGCTCCGTACCTGTTAATAGCCTTAAAAAGGAGGGTGAGGAAAAACAAAAACAAACCAAACCAAAAAACCACAAACAAACAAACAAACAAACAAACCCCACAAAACAAACCCCAGGATCCACGAAAATTACACTGCGGTCGTCTCAAATCAGAGACGAACGTCAGCGAGTGACCGCGTAATTTGTGGGGCCGGAGCAGCGATTCCATGGAGTGCGAGGTGGGGCATCTGGGGAGGCCCCAGCGCCGGCTCCGTCGGCGGACGCGGCGGGGAGCGGGGAGCGGGAGCGGCCGAGGCGCCTCGCCGCCCGCCCTGCGCCTTCCCAAGGGCGCCGCCGGAGCGACCCCCTCCTTCCATCGCCGGCTGTGGCTGGGACAGCTTATTTATCGTCCCGCTTGAGCGAGCGCAGGTCAAATCCCCTCCGAAATACTGCGCAATTAGATTAACCTGAGCGATTCCAGCCTTGACTCTGCACGAGACCTTATAAAGGGAAGTTAATGCGAGAGCTCTTCATTCCCCCTTCGCTGGGGAGCGGGATGAATCTCTCTTGGAAGGTCTGACTGCTTATTTAGAAACACACCGACGCGCGTAGGGTCACAGCTACGCCCTGCAAGGTCCTAACAGCACTTTTTAGCCGCGCTAGATCGACCTAGTGAAAAGGAAGCATGTCTGCCTCTCCTCCTTTACCGCCCCAAATGAGTTATAACGGGGCGAGTCAAACCGCGGACAGGTGGCGAGAAAGCTTCTTCGGTGCTGCCCTGTCCCGTCCGCTCACCCTTTTCTTTCAGCCCTCCACCCAAGTTTCGCCTGCCAGAGCTGGCTCCCCGCAGCCCCCGGGGAAGGCGGCCGCCCCGATAGGGTCCTGCCTAGGCTGCCTCTAGTGATGTGTTCGTTTACCTGGTGATGATGTTTAGTAAAATGCTCGAGTTAAAAAGAAATGCTAAGGAGAAGAGCAGGGAAGATGAGATGCGTTTTGTCTGGTGGAAGCATTTTCATAAGAAAGGCACGGTCTTCACCCCGTGTTTGCAGAATGCGGCTACACGGACGTCCCTTCAATAGCTTCTGACCCCACACAATCCGTTGATAACACTCGAGAGGTGGAAGAATGGGAGACTTTGTCAATCAAATGGTGACAATCCCAATGGAAACGGTGCCACCAAGACCGCAGCGCGTTTCCTCATCAACTGGATTGCGGGGGCTGGGAACTCAAGGATCAGCTTTTGAAAGTGCGCACAGGACTCTCCAAAGACAACAATGTCTTTTTTATACGAGCTGCTGTGCCTCCCCAAGGGGAATCAAATGTGCTCGGCCAGCCCGAGCCGCCGACGGGCTACGGCTCTGCCTTGCCACCCATTTCGTCAGGCAGGAGCCGCAGAGCGGGGGGGGTGGCATTTCTGCCTGGTCCGGCGCCTAACTCAGGTCCTTGCCCTAAGTTGCTTTTCCCTCGTTTTATGCACTTTCAGCTCCCGCGGTAGCTCCGCGCCGTTCCTCCGCAAGCGGAGACCACGAAAAAGGACGGCCTCGATTCCGCACAGTGCTTAAGCATGTGCTTAGGTGTGAGCAGCCGGCAGGGCTGGCTGGAACCCTCGGGGCATCTGGGCTAGGAGGGGAGAGGGGAAGGGTCCCACGCAACCAGCAGGCAAATTCTCTCTCAACAAGAGACTTTGTAGGCGCAACTTTTTGATAAAAAAGCATGAGGCGCTCCCTGCTCCCCATGCCTCAAATTCACGAGTGCGTGTGTGGCTGCCTCAGCAGCACACGAAGCACCCCCTGCCCTGTCTCCTCCGCTACCAGTCCCGGGGGGGGCGGCCCAGCCTGCAACCCTGCAACCTGCGTCTCTGTCACTGCCGGCCGCGAGCAGGGCGCTGGGAGCCGCTCCCTACCTGGAAAGCACATGCTTGGGCGTGTAAGGCAGGAGCCCTAACCGGACGCTCTCCTTGCGAGCGCTCCCCAAGCACAGAGAGGTCGGGGGCGGCGGGGGGCTGTGCGAGAAAACTTTTGCTGTGGCTCTTGGGGACAATTCCCCACCGTCAGAAAGCCTCTGTCCTCCCTCCCCTCTCTTCCCCCTCTCCTCCGCCCTGGTTATCTCGTTCAGGTGGGAGAAACCCCGCAATACACCAGTCAAAATCTCTTCCCCTGGCGTGGGAATTTAAGGAAACGAGAAACCACCAAAGCGAAAATCCTCACCCCTCCGCAGCGCAAGCACAGTTGCTCCTCCAGCTGGTCAGGGCGTGGAGCATCTCGCATCTGGGATTTCTGGGGGTTCCTTCGCCACCAGCCCCTGGTGGCTCCACTCACAAGTCTCTGTGAGAGGGCACCGCTGACTCCTCGCAGCTCTTTTCTCTGCTTCCCCAGTTCCTGGCGGACGGCTGAGCCCTCCTGCCCTAATCCTCCGACAACCCCCCCTCTCCCCCCCCCCGTCTTCTCCTTTGCCGGGCCGTTCCCGGCCAAGAGGTCCAGGGTGGGGCCAGGTACGAGGTGCCAGGGCAGGGCTCCCCGAGCCGACGTGCCAGTGAGAGGGCGGCGAGGCACGCCTCGGCCCGGCGGCCACACCGCGCCCCGTCGCGTCTGCCCCGCGTGGGGATCCGGGGGAAAGGGCCGTTTCTAGACATGGATGCCCCGGTATCCTGGGATGGATAGTAGCAGCATTCGCGCCGATATATGAACTGACCCCTTCATCCTGACATCGTTATTATTAGTAATTAATATAATGTACTCCACACTTGGCTTTCTTTATGTCAGTAGACTGTCACCACTGCAACACTGGCGGTACACACATGCAAGACTTATCGTTTCCCTGAAGCATCTTTGATACACCCAAGACAGAGGTGATGTCTGCAGAGGATTTCTGGAAGGTGGTTGTTGAGACAGTTTGCAAAAATTTGTTCTATAGTCTCAAGGTTTAGAGTCTCTAACTCAAACAAGGACATGTAGATGTAGTTTAAAAATACAGGCATGGATTGTATAACAGATAAAAATACATACGGAAATACTTTTTATTGGTACATACCTACAAACGGAATCCTGCCGGGATATATCTATTCATCTGGTTTTAGATCTAGCGATCAGTATATTTCTTAAGATACTTTAGGAGTTATGTGTTTCTGTATGTATACCCGGACGTGCCTACACACACATACATACACGTGTGTGGGGTACATACCTCCGTCAGTGGGTATGCATGAGTATACGCATACATTCATAGTCCTCAGCCCCGTCGTCTCTAAGTGTTTCAAAAAGGAACTAATCTTTTAAGTGGGTCATCTCGCCTCCCTGCCCTCCCCTCCACTTCCATCGCTCTCCCCGTGGGCTCCGCCGGGGCCCAGGGCGGCTCCTGACCTGGCAGCGGTGCCGCCAGGCCCGCGGCCTCGCCGGCGCCGAGGAAAGGAGCTCTCGGCTCCCGGGTGGGGCTGGACGCGGAGCCTATGGGCACGCGTGTGGCTCTTGGTGCAGAGCCGAGGGACGAGCTGGGAACACTTTGATTAATCGCAACCTTTCTTTGGCGGCGGGGGGGAGGGAGTGCTCTACCCTCTGACTTGGTCCTGAAGCCGCCTCCCCGCGCCCCCCACCCCGACCTGCCCCGCCGAGAGGCTGGAGGAGCTGCAGCCTGCCCTGGGGACGCTGAGGGGTGGGGGCTTCTCGCCCTCCCGCGCCCTCGGCACTGCGCGGACGGAGCACGGCGGCGGACTGGGCCGAGGCTCCTCCGCGCCTGCCGGGAGTCCGTGCTCTGGCGGGAAGGCGACCTTTCCCCCTCGACCTTTCCCTGGGGGTAACCAAAGCTCCCTTTTATTTTCAATGTCACTTCGGAGTTTGCCTTTTGTTCCCCGCTACCTCTCGCTTCCAGGGATACGAGCGGCTCCCCGCTGGCTCGGGGAGGGGCGAGAGGTTGCAAAGATACCTCATTTAGAGACGACAATGGAGCCCCTTCGACCAGCTCGGGTGGTGCCCGAGCTTTATTTTCGGGCTGGGGGGAAGGGAATTGTTTGCTTTGCTTTTGTTTTCACAGCAAAACTCGAGGACAAGTTACAGGAGGGTTGCGAGGAGCCCTGGCCTCTCCTCGTTGCCCCAAGGCATCGGGCAGGGCCACCCAGCTGAAGGCCAGGGCATCCTCCGGCATGCCCACGGCAGCCTGGGAGATGGTGCTAGCTGTGCGGTTCGAGATGGCTCTGTCTGCAGCTGCCCTGCTGTCACTGACTTCAGAGTGATCTCGTGCGCCGGTCATTGCCCCCAAATCCTCCCCTGCCTCCGCTCCGCTCCCCAGTCTGTGGCTTGATCTATGTTCCCCCAGGGGCTTGAATTCGTTAGCAAGCTGCTAGCTGCTCCTCTGTGCCCTTGGGTTGGTTTGGGGTTTTTGTGTGTGTATGTTTGGTTTTCGGTTTTTTTTGTTTGTTTGTTTTTGGGGTTTTTTTTTGGTTTGGTTTGGGTTTTTTTTTTTTTTTTTTGCTTTTTCCTTGGCGGGGACAATCACTTCAAGGTGGAGCGCGGCTTTTGCGCTCCCTCGGCTGCAGCCGCCAGCCGTGACCCGGGAAGGACGCGCCGGGGGCCAGAGCCCGCAGGTCCTCGGGGCGGAGGCGACCCACAGCAGCCTCCGCTGGCTGCAGGGGGAAGAGCAGCACCGCCTTGGGTCGCCGGGACCGAAGCTGCCCTGGCCCTGCTGACCTGCTGCTGCTGCTGATGCTGTGGAAATTTCTCCCTACGCAAGGCAAAACCAAATGAATGAGGAAACAGAATGGAATTTTGCTCAGTCGTACAAGACCGATAATAATTACGTGGATATTCGTCCCTCTTCACTGTTGTGTTGCTCCAGATCAAGAAGGAATGTTTAGCTTCTTCTCATGTTGCTGCAGCTTCTCCTCAACACCCTCCCACAGACATAGCTTGACCTCTGAGCAGGATTCTTCCTCTTTGGGAAGGTATCTGCAATTTGTCTGTTCCTGAATCAAGAGGTGTGGATGCTGAAAAGCTGCTAGCAGAGGGATTTTCTCAGGTTCTCACAATATTCGGTGAGAGTCCTGCCTTTCTCACCCAAGTTATGAAAAAAAGTAGGATGGTTTTTGTAAGTTGCACCAACACCTGGTATTAAGTTCTGTTTATGGTACGTTGGAAAAATATTTTGAAATGGGTGCTGTAGGACTTTAGCCAATCGCCCTAGGAGATGGGTGATCACTGACCAATGGCCCTACGGGGCTAGGGTATATAAAAAAGGGTTATAAATTAATAAAGTTGCTTCTAAGAGGAGCTGTTTAATAACAGTTGTTGGTGCACTCCAAGTGTTCGCTTTTGAGTAGCACGGTCACAGTTTCAAATTGTGCCCTTGATAGTTCATGGTCACATACGCAAAAGATTATAGGTCAAAAAATGCCTGTTGGGACTGATTCTGCCTCTTCCCCAATCTGCTTCCTACCCCCTGAGCCTTCAGTACTTGAGTACATTCCGTGAGGGCTGAGATCAGTCTGCTGTCTGCAGAGGCAGCCTGGTTGCCCCCATGCCGTTCTCTGAGTGTGAGGAATGAATATACTGTGCCCTTGGGGGCTGAAGTCCTCAGAAATAGAGCTGAGACGAATCATTGAGCTGACCTACCAGGGCCATACTGACCCAATTGCCCACTATGAGTGACAGGTGGATTTTTTTATTTCTCACGTGATCCTTAAAATCAACATTTCCCGAGTCCTAATAATACCCAAACCAAACCCAATTCACAATTCGTTCTGCCTTGATTTTCTTCTGTTCCTTTCCTGGGAGAGAGGACACAGGTTTCCTAGGCAAAGAGGACCATTTGAGAAGCCCAATGGCAATTCTAGGGATGTTTCAGTTGTCTCATTTTCACTTCATGGGAACCAGAGTCTCTGGGAAGATCATGCCCTCAGTCTGTCTAGTACAACTGGTAGGTCTAGTTAAAAGCTGATGTAAAAAGCTGCAGCACAAAGGAGGCCATTTGTAGGGAAACTCAACAATGAACTTTATTGGTCCTGCTACCAAACCCATTAACAAAGCTATACACTCACCAACATTGTTTCCCAGCCTGGGTTTTGTTAACCAGCTACTGACATATATATGGCCCAGGGTACTGATGTAACAGGTGCATTCCTATTTCCAGGAAAGGGTTCAGTTCAGTTACCAGTTTCAGCTAGTTCAGTTTCTAGGTACCACTCTTTCAGGAGTTTCCTGATGTACATAGGGTCTCGAAAGTTCATTGTACAGTAGGATGTATACATGACATACACGGCAGGGAAGGTGTGCTCAGGCCATGATATCTGTGCACTACAGAACTCTGATAACAGCTCTCACTGCCTCTAAGGCAATGGGTGAGACATCATGGAGGCCAGATCAGGCTCCATCAGCTGGACTACCCTGAGATACTGTATCTTTCAAAGAGTGCTGTAGAACCACCGTATAGGGCTTACTCACTTCCGTACCAATGGCACCTGTATTGCCGCACATAGCTATGGAAGCAGAGTCCCTCTATTTTGTGCAAGCGGTGGAGGGGATAGTGAATTACAACTGTTTGCAATACTGAATTACCACTGGGACCGATGGGTATCTGTGCTTTTCTGTGACTGCATGTATCCCATATCTTTGCTCAAACACTGACATTTTCACATTCCGACATTAACTCTGCTAAATACATTTATTTATATAAGCTGCACAGTGCAAAGGGTGGGATCTGACAGGATACTTTTTCTTGCCAAGGTGAACCAAAGGGTTCATCAAAATGTTTCACCTTTTCCCTCTCACAAGAAGAACCAGTAACTTGGAAAAGAAGGGAACTGTTTGAAAAGGCACTTTTTGCCCACTCTTGCAGCTATGTGAAAAACAGAGCTTCTCTTAAATTAGCTGCTTTTATTGTGATCAGATGATGTTCATGTCTTCCTCTGTTGCCTCCAGCAGCAACATCTCTTCCCTCTGGATATGTTATTGATCCATTGAGCAGGATTCTTTGGCTCCCATATTTCTAGGGGATGGGTAGCATAGTTCCACTTGCAACTAAGTGCTCACCAAAGTGTTTCACAGATAAAACAAAACATGGGCTCAGCCTTGCAGAACCTTTCTTCCTGGAGCTGATCAGCAAGAAGGAAAGAATGACGTTCATCTTGAGGTTCAGTGGGGTTGAAGAACTAAGAGCTGGAAAACAAAATCAAAGCCTATTTGTATTGTAACCTAAAAAATGCACCCAAGAAGTTTCTGAAGGTCCAGAAGTGCTTTACCTTTCAATTAGTACAGCACTTTCTATTCAAATAAAAATCCTAAAACATGTGTTAAAACAAGTCCTTGCTAGCAGCTCTATTTTCTGTTCCCTCTGACATTAGTCATTATTAACATTCTAGTCCAGAAGAGTCTCCATGTATCAGGACTATCTTCTAAATTACTTTGGATTATACATATAATGAAGTTAAAAATTTCACTCATCTTTGCCCTGTCGTAAATGAAAGCACATATTATACTCATTCAAAAAATAGCTAACCACAGAGTTAGGTTCAAGTTACATTTTCAATGTAGAAATGTTTATGATGAAAAAGCCTAGATACTTTCTTGGAAGTAGTTTAATGATGTAAAATAGTCCATTAATGGATTTTTACTACTGTGCAGTTTTTAAAATAATGTCCTGTATAATTAGTTGTTTCATCATTCCTTTATGTGCCTTGCTTATTTCAAATTCCAGGGAAATAAGACTGCTAAGCTGATATAATGAGATAATATCCTTCACTGGCATAAGTAAGGCTGAGATGGACTGCTACCTACATTGGTAATTATACATGTTCTGTTTCCACAACTCAAACCAGAATGAATACTCTGCTGCATTTTACTGTCTCTGAATAACATTAAGTGAAAAAAACAAGTGAGTAACTTGTTTACGTATTAGTATTGGAGGAAGCAAACTGAGCTGACTGTCCTTGAGTCTCTGGAGTCAAACTCATTCAGTGAGCACTTAACACAGGACTGAGGAGGAAAGCCATTTTGCCATCTATATACAATACTTGCAGTGCTGGCTCTTCCACCCCACAGAGGAGAGAGCTTCAAGTTCTATATGACCTGGAAAGTCACTAAAAGGCGGGGAGGGCATCACAGATTTGTCCAGTTATGAGATACAAACTTTCTAGGTGAATAAACTTGACACTCCCATCCCATCTTTTCCGTAGGATTTAAATACACTCTGTGAATATTAATGATCGTAGGGTGAGGGAAGGAAGCATTTTATGCTTATTTTGAGATGGCATAAGAGGTTAAAATTTATCTCATGGTCATATGGGAAATAAGTGGGTCCAACATCATCAGTGTGCCCTTCTAGAAACTTGTTTTGACTAATGAATGGAGGAAAATCCACCTACCATCTATGTGGCTTCTCTGACCTCTCTGGCAGCACAGCTAGCACAGTTTGATGTTGAGGTTCAGACAGGATTTCTGGTAAAAAGTACATACACAGTCAGACTAGCTTGATGCTGCAGACAAATGAAACCCCCAGTGGTCCCTGTGGCTGCATGAGGTACAGAGCAGCTAAAAAAAGGGCCGAGAGGGAAAACGCTGGGGTAGGCCATAAGCTCCACAGTACTTTCTTGTGGGGCTGCAAACAGGGCTGCAGGTTGTGCCTCGGGAGTGCGGACACTCTGCCATTGCTTGCAGGCAGGGGTCCATCCTGCCACTTTGCCACCCGTGGCCCAAGACTCCCCCAGAGTAAGAAATAAGGATTGCATTTAAATTTAGGGGGAAGAGTCTCTGGTACTTGCAGCCTTTAAAGCTTGCACTGCAAAACCTATCAAAGAGTACTTGCTTTTCATTATTGCATTTTGGTGCTTTTCAGTAAAAAAGCTTTGTCCTCAATGCAGCCTGGAAACATCAAATGGAAATACATATTACATGAAGCAGGAGTTTCCAAACAAATCTTGCTTTGGGTACTGCTTGCTGCAGCAACCCTTGCTGATGACAGGGATGGCAGCTGGAGCTTCTAGTGTCAGCTGTGGACAGTGATGGTGGCTGCCAGCACTGACTTTTTACCCGACCTATGCCTCTGCCCATCTTACCTCCAGATCTTCAGCCTCTCATCAACCCTCCCCCCGCATTAGCATGCCAATGATAAAATTCCTAATCTTCTCTCAGACACATTGCCTTTTTTTAACTCTTCTTCCTCCTATCTCAGCAGGTGACCAGCACTGACAATGTACTGGCAAGAGCTGGCTTTGGTGGCAGAGGCTGTGGGACAGCCTCACAGCTGAGAACCCATCTACGTAACACAGAACAATCTGAGTGCTAGCAGTACTACACAGAATGCAGGATCTTCATGCCTAGGAAAATTGTGAATTATAGTGATCAAAAACTTCCTAAAAAAGAAAAAAAACCAGTCTAAAATATTTGTACCTCTGTGAAATTTTGTTTTCTGCAGAAACTTTTAAATGAATTTTGGATGCTCAGCTCTTCACAGCCTGTTCCTTGCGAGGCATGATACTTGGCTGAATGTGCAGCCCATTGAGTTGATGGGCTTCTCTAAATTTTCCTTTTCTGACTAAGTCATTACATATCCTGCATTTAACAAAAAATGGCAAGAAATGCAGGACTTCGCCTTTCTCTCAATCTGCATGTCATTCCTTTACAAAGCTTGAAAATATTTTTTCCCCTGGTATTTATTACTTTTGCTGTGCTGTATATCCAATTAGACTATTCTGCTGCAGATTCAGAAATGAGAACATTTCCATCTCCCTTGCACACAGCTCCGTTTCTCTTCATTTTCATTTCCCTCAGGGTCACTGTTAGGTGTTGATATGCAGTAATGTTCCCAGTGAGGTGCTGTTTCCATTAGCTTTCCCCTTCAGAGGTGGTCAGAGGTCTGAATTCTTATATGATTTGTTTTCATGACTACTTAGAAAATAAGATTCTTTTCTGATCTGTCTTCTACACAGAAATGATTTGTTTTCAGGTATTTCTTCCAACAGAAGGCATCTCTTACCTATGCTTTTAAAACAAGAAGTATGTATTGGTGGATGATTTTTTAAGTCAACATTCAATACTACTTATATAAAAATGGTTATAAAAGGAGGAAGAAATCACATGTCAGAACACAGCATGCACATCCATACACCCCTATTAAGAAGAACACAGAAAATGGCTTCAGACACATCTACGTGAAATGCAGTGAGAAAGCAAAAAAGTACCTCCTCCTGCGGAGCACAGAGTATTTTCTGTAGATGGGTAAATGTATAAGCTCTGTACTAAAATGATGCAGTCATTTCAGTAGATGTAATCTTTGCTGAATCAAACATGATTCAACATCTAACGTGCTTTCAGTTATGCTATTTTGGCAACTGCCTTTGGGGGTGGAGAGGGGATGACAAACCAAGTACAGCAGGTTCCCATTCTTCTCTCAGTGAAGGGTTGTTTGAAAGTTTATATTCTTTTGAGCACTGAAATGGATTATTTTTTTTCTTATCATGAAATCCTGACTTGTGGGTGCACTTCAGTGCCTTGCTGCACTTTAGCTTACAAGCTTACAAGAGTGGTTATTCCCTTAAAGTTAATATTACTCGGTAGCCTTATATCGGCTCTTCACAACACTTGAGGCCCAGGGTTGGCCTTTGTGAGAGAAGCTGGAGACAAATGCCCTGTACTTCATTGTCATGGACCTTAAATAAACTGTTGTGGAAGTGGATTTGGAGACAAATTAGGGCTAGAAGCTCAGGGGAATCCATGACCCAGAACTTTGGAGGGAACAATTTAGACATGCAGTGACTGTTACTGGGAAATCAGAATTATTGCTCATATAGTCAAACCTATAAATAAGCATCAATTTCAATCACCAGTCTTATTTATTTAACCTAGTTTTGATAATCTTTTTGTGTTTTCATTGTATATATCCTATAGTTATCTATATTTAATTAGGTAAAGAGTTGTTTATAGATATACTGCAATTAAAGTTGTCAAGTTTAAAGCTGGATTAAACAGTGTACATTTCAGCAGAAAATATATTTTTTTCTGCTTTGACATCTTTTTCTCTTGAGCAAATCTAATTTAAATTCCTTAGGGGTGTTGCTTCCCTACATTTTTCTCTGTGTTCTGTCTCCTTAGGTGGATGCCGTGTCCCAGCTGTATTGTTGATTACAGTCTGACATTATCAGAAGTTGAATTTTCTCTCCCACAGATCTTCTATTCTCCCTTTCAATACAGAAGGAAAGCAAGTATCAAATGTCAAGGTTTCTTTTTTCCGAGATAGAAATTTCACCAGAACTCCTGATGCTTTGATAAATAGTCTGGATTCAGGAGAAGAATCAAATTCTTCTGAGAGATAAATTTCAGTTTGTAATAATCTAAAATTTAAATAAAAACCCCAATCACTCTGAATTCTAAGTGGTTTTGAGTAACAACAAGCCCATGAAGAAACCTAATAGTCTGATTTCTTTTGGGGTGCAGAAAGCTGTGGAAAAAAATTCTCTGTACATCTGAACATCACATGTTTGGCAGAAGCCTGCTCTATCCCATATGCTAAGTACTTAAGACAAACTTTTTTTATCCTGTATGAATAACTATGTTCATTTATGTAGTTTCTTAGAGTGAGAATGGAAAATCAATCATGCTGTCACCACAACAGGACTAACTGGGTTTTATTTAGCACCAGGAATGTTATCACTGCTTTCCAGTCACCAAAAGGTGTCTGATGTTCTTTTCCCAATCAATGTCCACATTTATTACCTGTCAGAGAAAGGCTTCATTCCTACCTTTTAGGGGTTTTTGTATCCAAAGTCCAGTACGGCTTAGATTCTAGAAGACATACAGTTGGGAATGGATGTAGCTGGGAAACAGCTAGAATCAAATTCTAGGCAACAGCTATAGTATAAACATAATATCCATCTGCATTTATAGACACCCTTATGATGTAGCCTGCAGAAATCTTTTGAACACTACAGAGTCTAGTCAAGCCATATTCTTTCATTGCATTAGAAAGCCTTCAGATAATCACTACACCGAGCTGACTGTATTATTTGTCACTGTTGTGGTATGACTGAGGCATTGCTAAAGGCAGGAATTCTGCATTTCCTAGCTGGGCAATAGCACTTGTTCCCCAGAGAGACATTTCTGCGTCTTGTGAGGTCACCAGCACCAGAGATTGTGGTGACATTCCATGGCTCAGTTAGAAAATGTGCATATCTTTGCTCTAGCAGACTCAAGGATGTAGGTCTTGGGATTTTTTTTTAACTTGTCATTCTATCCTTACTGGTTTAAAAATAATGGAATAAAAAATGGTAGCATTTGCTTTTTAACCAGTGTTCCTTCCACGCGTATTTGCTTCCTTCAGTCCTGTTTTATAGTATTATTGAATTTTACTTTAAAAGATTCTTAGTCTGCAACAGGGAATTGTAATGCCTCTAGCATTTTGACCTTTTATTGAAAAGCAAAATCCAGTGTCTGCACGTGAGACATTCATATTATCCTTTTATTTGGTGAATAGACCATTCTGTACCATCTATTTTAAGCAAAGCAGCGTGGAACACTTTGGATAAGGCAACCCATAGCCACACTAGAGACTGTCATAAAACATTTGCCAGTGTAAATTTACTGTTGCAGTATAAAGCTCCACTGTTTCTCAGTTTTAAGTCAACAGCTCCAGAAGTGCAAATATGTAAATGTTTTCTCCTCTCTTTTTTCCACAGGAAATGTTTTCCAGCAAGTTTTTAAATGGGCATTATTCCTTGTACATGATAATGTCTCTCATTGGGTTAGTTATCTAAATGAACGCTAGGTAAAGCTCTTCCCTTTCAAACCTTCCTGTCTTTATGTGCACACGTAACTTCTACCGATCTCACAGGGTTGTGTACCCACAGAGAAAGGGTAGAGGCCCAGTAATGGCCACCATTGCAGCTGACAACAAGATCATTCTTTTTGCTTCTTTCTTTAAGTGCAAGTAATTGAATCAATATTAATTTCCTTCTCTGTGTGATGACCTCCTCCTTTATCTGTTGCTTTCTCTTGCTAAGCCTCCTCTTCCCTTGCCATCTGTGTGCATGGCTGTTTTCTCTCTTGGTTCAGTGCAAGGGAAATGAGGAGATCAAGTCATAGTTGAGGACAAAACAATTTTGTGACCATGAGGGACATGCAGTTGCAAAGTATGTTTCTATTCCAAATACAACTGAGTGTCCACTTGTAAAAAATCCACAGAACTGATGAACGAGGCAGAAATGGAGTCAAAGAGCAAGTGACACACACAAGTAAAAGCCTCCTTCGAGGGATGGATTTGTTTTGTCTGCTCAATGGCTGCATGAGTTGCTCAAAGGACCTCTAAATGGTCTTGAAAAGGGAAAGTATGGACATTTACTGAGTGGAAGAGACATGCTGTGCTAGGAGGGGTCCATGTGCTAGACAGGTGGGAGAAAGGAGGGAGTATGTCAACTTTTTTTCCTCCTCAGTGTATAGTTACATCTGATACTTAATTTTTGGATTTGATCTAGGTGAGGTGGCTGCTACTTGTATTTATTCACGTTTACTCCAACTCAGCTGTCCTCAGACAGCTTGGAAAACTGGGTCGTGATCGGCTTATTGTCCCTCTCACACAGCCTGAGAGGCATGTGACAAGGTGAGGAGATGGCATGACTGACTATCAGCCAGCAGCTTGATGAAGTACAACTTCTAACACAGAGTCTACCATGCACACTTAGAGGAGGATGCTCCTTTTGCTAGTTGTTTGTGAAGCCGAGGTTTTTCTGGGGCACTGTGAGAAAATGTGCCTTTTCCACCAGTCTGGGACTTGACTTGATGCGACCGAAGCTTTCCTTGAGTGTTTGGATCCAGAACCAGAAAAAAAAAAAAAATCTCCAGTATCCACCTACATGATAAATTGCCTCCCAAACTGATTGTATGAGAGAGGAACTCGGAAGCTTTATACTTTTAAATGACCTATATTCACATGTTTCTTTTAAGGTTAATTTCCTTCTGGTAATAATTTCTTTAAAATTCATTCTTGACACATCTCATTTTTTTTCCACATCATGTGCTTCATTTTTCTCTTCAGAAAAAGACAGGTTTCCTTACTCTCCATCCATGTGCATAGTAGAGTCAAAGGGCTGGAGTGTGAAGGGTATGTGGCTGGAGTATAACTCCAGGAGTATTTGAGTAGTTATTCCAGAAGTACTTGAGAAAAAAGTCAGGGACAAGTTATTTTTAACAAAGCAAAGCCTATTGTCACAGTTGTTTAAAGCTTCATGGTACAATATAGAATGTGTCAGACCATGTTAATTTTTAAAAAGTATTCTCTTATTGTTTGCAACCTCCTGCTAACTGAGAACTTTGGTATTTTGTTGGATTTCTTCTTCTCATGACCCAGTTTTGCAATTCTTTTCTCTACTAGTCCAGACTAAGAAACTCTTCTGAATCACTGCATCTGGTAGCTCTAATGGTCTCCTGTGACTGCCTAATTTATTTGTGTACTTACAGATGAATCATGAGTAAAAGAAAACAAACTTGAACTCTGACATTTCCACTTGCTCAAATATATAATTTTAAAGAGCAATAAATTTGCTGGAAAATGCAGTACCAGCTTTCATGACAGCTTCCATGTGTGAATTGCACAAAATAACAGGACTAGACAGACAACTTGACTGTGTTGTTACCTTTCTAATTGGAGTAGAGGACCAAGTATCCTGAGGGGATCTGAATGAACTTACTAGCCCTAAAGGCTAGTGCCTTCATCCCACTGTGCCTGTTAGACCACACCTCACTTCTTCATTGGGCCTCTTTTGAGACCATTGCTCTGCTGAAGATGATGTACTGGTTGGACCAGAGCCCAGCACAGCAGACCCCCATCAGTGGTGCTGTCAGTGGACTTTCTGGATCAGTTGTATGGTTTACGCCCAGCAGTATAGCTCTAACAGTGGGACATTGATTCTTCCTTCTCTAATGCTTTATATTGTCTTGGATGGGTTTTTTGTTGCTTTTCCTGAGGGTTCTACTCCTTCCTCTATTTTTTTTTCCAGTGTTAAAAGCTGCTACTTTTATTCACACTTTTTGTTATTCCATCACTTTTAGCCATGATTACTCTGTCTCTGACACATTTTTATGCTATAAATGCCCCATTTTGCCATGTTTTACAGACCTGAATTGTGAGGAGTTGCCTCACCCTAGAAATTCATGCTTCCTTGTATTGCCTACAAAAAGCAGTTTATATAGCTGTCTCTGAGTAGAAGCCTGCATATTGATATCTCTAATTAGGTATGTTAAATCTAGTTCTTTTGGTCATCACCTGCACCCTTGCACAATGACTGCTGGGGGGCACAGCAGTGTTTTGAAATTCTCTGTCTCAGAGTGGAACTGTCCAGGGAGCTGAGTGACAGTCCCTTGGTCATTTCTTCATGTTCAAGTCTGCTTTTTTTTTCTCAAGATTGAAACTCACTTCCTTTTCTCACATGCCTTTATTCAAAGTTTCTTTACCTTTCCCCTCCTCCCCACTCCATCTAGTAGCAACATAGCTTTTGAAATTATGAACACTGGTTTGATATATTTTGAAAATTCACATCTGTCCTCCCTGCCCCTCTCTTACCCGTTCTTTGAAAAAAAAAAATGCCAAACTAATAAATCAGATTCCTTTCTTGAGTCTGTATTTCTTAATCATCACATTTTTCTACCTTAGATGGTCCTCCTGCTGTTTACAAAGTCAGTAAGACAGTTACAGTATTTCATTAGTCATATCGCATAAGTATTTGTTGGACAGAAATTTTCAGTGAGTACTTTCTGTCCGCTGTTGGTGTATGCATCATCAAAGAGGACAATATGATTCATCCTCCACATTGAATATCCTTTTTCTGGGTTTTCCTCCTTTCCCCCACATTCTGCACCTTCTGTTTTTCCTAGGCCAGTCTTTTTGTTATTTCTATCTCCCCAGACTCCTTTAGTCCTTTTGTATTATACGTGTGTATAACAAGATGTCCCCAGCGAAGAATGGGAACTTTTCCCAGGGAAGAATCATCTGCAAATGCCATCAATGTGTTTGTAACCTTTTTTTTTTTTTTCTTTTTTTCTAACCACACTAAAGATATTAAATAAAGCTAGAGCTAACTTCAGTCTCTGTAAGAACCCTCTAGGCACCTTCCCCAGCTTGTCACATTACTGCTTACCATTTCAGTCCAACAGCTAATTTATAACTCAGGTATTGGTGCTCTTGAAGAAAATTAATGTAATAAACCACAGTTCTAGTCCTTTTGGAAGCAAGGGTGATATTGTTTTAAAGAAAACTGACGGCAGTCCCTCATGGTCCTTCTCCCACAGATTTCACTCACTCATGTTCTCACACTCACAACCACAACAGCACAGGTATCCTCAGGATCAATTGTGTGTGACTGGGAAGATAAAGAATCTATCGAGTCCTCACTGTCTCTCTGGGGTTCTTTCTTGTTGGTGACAACAGGCGGAATTTTGGATAGGCCTTTTATACCTTTTAGGAGTCAAACTTATTATGATATAATTCCTTAACTCCAAATCTTACTTACTTCATCTTTCATAAATATGAAGTTGATATCTGTTGTCTTTGGGTATCTTTAAGGCTACAGTCCCCCTTCATGCTGCGGTAGTGCCAAAAAGAAGGACCCATGTCATGTACCCTAACTTTTTTACCCCTCTCTCCTGCTATGAGATGTCTGTCCTGTGGCCTTACTGGAGCTCAGGTCTTCAAGTATTCATGTAAAAATCACATTCTCAAGGTTTACCAGTTTGACTGCAGCTGATCATATCCTTGATTACCAAAGCAGGTATATCAAGGTTTGTTATCTTACTGATTTGTTAAGTATGACTACTTACATGGAGTTTTCTGAGTTCTCTCAAGCAATTTCAAGTTGCCTCATTCAAGGATTTTCCATTTATTTTCTGCATTATGGGTTTTTTAATAGGTTTTGTTTTATGTGTGATCAGCTCCTTTTACGGAGCTGGTCAACAAATGCTAGACAGAATTCATCTATACCTGATGGACTTCTATAAATCTCAGCATGAATAACCAGTCATTTCAGGCTCCTAAGTTAACGTGGCACATTATCGAAGCACTCAAATAGACAAGGTCCCATCCTGTGCAGTTTGATTTTGGTAGAGTGACTGAAGCATACTCTAAACACACGGGACAAATAAGTTCCATATCTCAATGGTGTTAGAGTTGCAGTCTGTTGAGTTGAATCAATTATGAATGGAGGGTCATTCAAAGACAGCAAAACATTTAAACTGTAATTTCTCATTTTGCAACAATGAGTCAAATAGCACTGCACAGGCTCATCTTCTGCATGTTTTTGTTCAATGTCTACATTTTTTTAAGCACTGGTGGTGTTAGCTGTGAACATGAAAACCCAATGCCCATATTACATATTTATTCTATTTCAAGGTCAAGATTTCCTGAAAGGATAGAGATATACAAATAACTTACATTTGATATGGAAGGGTATTCAGCAGCAGTGCTATTGTAAGTGATAACAAAAGACAAAATCCAAGTCTGATACTTAAGGCCAGAACATGTTGTTTTTCGTATTTTTTGTAGTAATAAAAATAGAATAAAAAATTCATCTTCCTTGAAAAAAAAAAAAATCTTCATTTTTCAGTGTGTTTAGTTGATAATATCAGCTTTACAAAATGATTCAAGCAACCTTTGCAATAAAAGATAACATATTAATGTTCCTACAGTATTAAATATTATTTCTTTATATACATCAATATCCACAGGTCTTTGCTTTCTTGTCAGAAAGAAGTCTGAAGCACTGGTTTTTGAGTTTAATTATAGGATCCTTATGTTTCAGTAAACAAATTCTGACCTCACTTAGATGCTGGTTTAGGGCTCTTTTTGTAAAACTGTCTGTTTGAGGGTTACTGCTGCCATTTTGTTCGTTCCTTGTGTATGTGTCCTGATTTGAGTGAGAAGAGAACTAATTCTGTTCAGTGATTTTACTTTTCAGGTCAGTTCTTCTAACTAACAGCACTTTCTGAACTTAGTAGCCTGTTTTCCCAGGCAGTGTCTGCTTCCAGCAGTGATAACACACCGTGTTTAGAGTTACTACCAAGGATTGGTGTGCAGACCAAGGCCACTGATGGATCTTGTGCACCACACTGGGGGGTGCAGAGAGTGAAAGGCTGCACCTGCAGGGAGGAGTGGACAGGACAGGTGACCCTAAACTGACCAACGAGGGATTCCAGCCCATGTATATCATAGTCAGTATAAAGCTGAGGGATCACGAGGATCTATCTTTCTTTGCCCTCTTGGCCCACTTTGCCAGCTTTGCTTGTCTTGGCTTGTGTCCTCTTTCAGTTCCTTCCTTGGAGCACCTGAGGAGGACTCTGTCCATTCTGCCTTCGATCCCAGTCTGTGTGTTCCTGAACCTGATACCAGAACCCAGCTCTTGAACACAGCTCCTGTCTGCTGTGGGGCCCAGTCTGGGACTCCCCTGGTACCTGCTCCACGGCATCAGTGGTGATGGTGATGTAATTACCATCAGGGGGGTTGGGTTCGATACATATTTTGTGTGTATATATATATATATTCCATTTGTTATTATTATTTTTAATTTTCATTACAGCTGTTCTAGTTTCCTTTTCTAATCTCTAAGTCTCTCTCCCTTATTCCCTTTCTCTTCCCCTTTGGGGAGGGAGAGTGTTAACAGAGAGTGTCTGTTATAGGTCTAAGGGGTGGCCCTGACCCTAAACTGTGACAGTATGCATCATCAGTTCTAGTTTGGACTGTAAATCTTAGAGTCTGGTACATGCTGATGAACATCAGTGTGCACATACATGTCTAATTTCATTGTCTTCAGCTAAATTTAGAATTTCATAGACAAATTAAGATAATCCATTCTAGAAAGACATTGTCCTATATATATATTTTTCTATTCTGTGACATAATCATCAGCTTTATGTGAAACCATAAAATAACAATAACAATTTTAAAGGATTTTTGCATCATTTCTTCAATTTAGGGCTACATTATTCTCTGGAATAAAGACCCTTTTAAGGAAGGAGATCAGAACATGTTCATGGGGATGCAGTGCTCATGAAGCTGCGGTGGATGCTGGCCTCATATTGTTCCCAAGTGTCATGGGAAAACCAGTAATCAGTGGAATTTCATCCAGGCTCATGTGCAAAACCTAGCACAATGCATTGAAAACAAAGGCTTCCAAAACCTTACAGCTCAATTCCTACCCTGTTCAGTGAGGAAGGATAAAGAAGGAGACAATATTTGTCCTGATTCTTTTCCTTCACCTGTGCTCCCAAGAAATTAATTTGTTGAAGGTTCAAAGACAACATTAGGCCAGCCAATCTGCACAGCAGTTGGAGGCATTAGGAGACAAAAGGTAAGGCAAATTCTGCAGAAGGATGCTCACGGGTCACAGTCAGTCTGCACAGCAGAGAGGATGCAGAGGGTCATGGGACACAACATGAATATCAAGTAAGAAAGGAAAAAGAAAGAAAGGTATTCTGAGATGAAGGAAAGGACAGCATGTGTCCTGGTACCAACCTGCTCTCCAGCACCCAGAAGTCCAACACTGGCTGCTACTGCCCCAGGATCTTTCTGCTTCTGCTTTTCATTTAAATCAAAGGTGTTCTGGTGTTCAAATCCCTTTCCAGTGACAGGTCTGAGCAACACCAAGATGATCTCTGCTTCTGTGCTGCTGATTTGATTCCCCAACTAGATTTCAATCAAATCTTGACTGTTTAGTGGGAACTTCTGTTACTGGAAGAAGGAGCCATCAGTCTTGCAAGAAGTGCACTGAGCTTGCAGGCCTTGTTCTTGCAAGTAACGAAGATCTGACTGCAGATCTTAGTACACTGGCAGATAAATGCCAAATGGTCTTTACCAAATGATCTTCACCTACTTGGTGCCTTTGCAATATTTTTTCCAAATACAGACATCTAGCAGTGCATCAGAGCTGTTCAATTAACCCAACAGAACTGTTTCAATTTTGCCTCTTGCATTGGGACATTTATGTTTTATTTCAGGCTGCTGCAGGCACCTGTATACTTCTGTCAGGTTCAGGAAGGTCTGACATAGAAGGTGAAAAAGACATGAGTTTTCTTTGCCTCCTACCACCCCCCAACTTGTTGTATTTTTTCCATTATCTGGAATAAAGAATTCAGGCTCTCTCAACACCATCCGAACATGAGCTGTGTAATACTTGGAGTTTTGATTAGACCCCAAGGGCTCTTTAAACATATAATTGTCTCAGTTTAGTCTTCTTTTATCTTCTTAAGGCAAGGTTCTTGCTCTCATACCTTGATGGAACATACAAGGCGCAAACAGTTATAAGTAGAAAAAGATATAAGGATTTCATATTTTTAACTATTTCATATTTTGAAGGCAATTTTAAGATTTTGAACAGACTGAACCTAAATTTTTGGATATTTGGTGTTGGCAGTGGCACAAAGGTATGAGGTTCTTTTTTGACAGGTAAAATACTCTTACAAGAGAAGTTAGCCTGTTAACAAAAATATAAGTTATTTTGCTGGTCCCTGACAGGATTCAAACTCAGACTTTTCTTATTTGAGAAGATTTGACATAATATCAAATCTTCAAGCAGCAAACAAACAAACAAACAGTAAAATAAAAAACAAAAAGAAAGAAAGAAAGAAAGAAAGAAAGAAAGAAAGAAAGAAAGAAAGAAAGAAAGGAAGAAAGAAAGAAAGAAAGAGTTTCAAAGCAATGAACCTAATAAAATTATCCCTTTGTTTGGGTCATGTTATATAATCTGAAAAATTCTGTTGAAATACAGTTCAATCTATTGAATACTTAAAACCCCACCAAATATTAAATAAAATCCACTGAAATCTTGCATATAGTCCAGTGACATCTTAAGCACAGGCTGTCTGATTTTCTGTTGTAGTGTATTAACGTTGTAACACATACACAGATGGTAAGCAGTTTCAGGGAATTTTTTTTTGTCTCTCATTTTGTTTTGTTTTGTTTTACTCCTCTGAGCTTTGCAGCACTAGAAGAGCAGTTTCCATAAATCCTTTTTGCAGTTATCCCCAATTCCATTTTGCTCCAGTCTCTGATTTCATCACAGCAAGACTTAAGTCAGGTAGTTTCAGATCCCAATGATGATGGTTTGTCCCCCGGGGCAAAGCAGAAGGTATGAGTCCTCAAGGTTATAAGACTTTCTTCTCTACTCTATAGAGGAAAAATCATTCCATTCTCCTGCTTCTTTCTCCAAACACTCAGGGCAGGGCTGGCCTGCCACTGGTAGGGTCTGGCTGGGCATTGGTGCTTTGCATCTGGGATTTTTTTTCTTTTCCTCTGCACTGTGGGCTTTTGGTTTTGTCTGGGTTTTTTTTTTGGGTGGTGGTGATGGTTTGGTTTTGTTTGTTGGGTTTGTGGTTTTCTTTTATAATTTTAAACTGTCTTTAACTCAACCCATGAATTGTTTCACTTTTAGCCTTCTAATTCTCTCCTTCATCCCACTGTCTGGGGGAATCAGTGAGTTACTGTGGTGCTTAGCTGCCTACCAGGGTTAAACCACAACACTAGTGAAGTCACTTCAATGACTCAGAAGAAATGGTCTAAATAAAAATACCGACTGAAGGCTTAAAATGTAATCATCTTAGAATAATGCTTAATTTAGCATCAAATACTCAGCACTGAGTTGGTAAGGGGGTCTTGGAATTGTTCAGTTTGTGGTCTCGTATCGTATCCATTGATCTTTAGTAGTGCACTGCTTTTCCCATTTCTACATACACTTACAAAGTGGTTTTTTGAGAAATCAGTATCTCATGGTCTTTTTGAGTGATCAGTATGAATCGCCCATGAGTTACAGAATCCTTTCCTTCTTCTTAGGAGAGAGCCAAGAAAATCTAGTCAGAAAATCAGAAATATTTCATTTATTTTTGAAAATGTTAATTTCTCAAACCCAGAACTTTTCACAAAGAAAAGTGTATCTTCAGTCATCTTGTGGCAAAGGGATTTCTCAGCCCTCTGTTCTCCCAGGAGCAGATTTTAATCCAGAGCCATGATGCCTGAAACCAACTGCTTCACTGCCTCTTTTTTGACATTAAAGGAGAGTCTGATTTGGAAAATGTAATCTTCCTTTTTCAGAAATGTCATGGGAGACTTTCCCAGAGCCACCTTTTCCTCTGTAGAGTGTTGAGAGGCTGAGCAGTTCTGCCCCAGGAAGAAAAAGCACACAAAAGGCTAAGTACACATTCTGCCATGCAAAGAAGAAGATGTCCATACCCTGAGATTCCAGGTATCTTTCCACATTTGATATATACTTCTTTGCTTTGTTCTCCCCATGTGGTACCTTGGCATCCCTGGGGGCCAGATGCTTAGAGACATCTTCCTGAGTGTCACTGCTGCCACCCAACACCAACACCAGCTTGTGTTGAAGCTAACTTGAGCTGAAGCAATGACAGTTCCCTGTACTTATCACCCTGAACAAACTGTTCAGCCCCTACTATTTGGATCGGTCCAGGACACAGATAACCTTACATCCACTCCTCAACCTGGCCTGACATTTTGAAACCCGCCTGTGTTACTCATAAAAATGACAACGCAAGAAATATCATCTTTTCCCCACTGAAAACACAAAGTTAAAAACCATCACAGCTGCTGCAGAGGCTTCACCAAAAGCCATATCAGCAGTTTCTGTTTTAAAAACATTTTTTTTTTTTTTTACCCAGTCACACTGATGCAGCTGCAGTTTTCAGCAGAGCCTTCTCAGTGGCTGATTTGCCGTTTTCTCCCACTTTCCATTACAAAACATCTAGGGCTTTCAACACCTCAAGACTTAGTTTTTGAAACTCTGAAAGTGAAGGTTAAATACATCACAGTACCTGGCAAATCTCTCTAATAGCAAAGGACAAGTATTTTGCAATTTTAGATGTCTTTATTCTCCCACTACATTCTGAATGTCAGCTGAAATTACCAAAGGTTACCTGAAACTTGCCATGTCAGTAACACACTGTGAGTACCTCCGTGCTAATAGGTGCTACCTGAAGAATTTGAATTGGTCTGCCAAAGGCAATGGCAAGGGGTCCAACTCTCCTGAGGTTGTGAAGGCAACCAGGAACCATTTGGTTTCATAAATAGGTAGAAGCCTGTAGATTTCATAAATGCCACTGCTTGACAGCATACCATGGGAGGCAAAGACTTGTTGGAGTTCATGCTGCTTTCCCAAAGTGCTTTCCTCTCAGTAGACACTCACCTCCACTCTCCTCAGGAGCCACCTGATTCAACTCTTCCCATCCAAGGTCCAGATTTCCTCAGAAACAGAGACAACTGCGCGATAACTACTCAAGAGGTGGAAAAGGAAAAGAGATGGTTTTCATGAGCATAGTATTCAGATGGTGTTCCCTGCTGATCTGAGACCTTCTTTAACAGCCTGGGCTGAGCAGGAGCAGGTGTCTAGAGTGATCCCTGCAGGGCTTTACAAGAGGAGCTTGCAGCAGAACAGGGAAGACTTGTTTTCATGCCCTGAGAAGTGTGGCAGTCCCACAACAAGTCTTTGAGAAAAACTTGTGAAAGAAGGAAGAAAATCACCTTCTAGGACTCCTCATGATGTGATAGGAGAAAGGAGGGGAATGTGCTATCAGTGTAAAGATTTTTCTTTCCTTTTTTTTTTTCCATGCACTTTCACGCTGTTTTCTCGGTTGTTTTCTTCCGTGAGTGCTGTTCCCACGCATCTCAAAAACAAATGGATAGGTGAAAAAGACATTCTTTTCCAGCTGCCCTTGATGTCAAAGCAGAGATGAGTACTTTCTAAGGTAACAGATACAAAGACTGATTATCTAACACCTCTGCTTGACTTCTACCTTCTGCATCCATACATATGAAAAGAGACAACCTCTTCCGTTTTCATTTCAGTCAGTGTCTGTGCCAGTGAATGTGGTAGGATTGAACTAATTTTGTGGGTTTAGTGCAATTCTGCGCATATAATTTAATAACAAATATATGAAACAAACATATAATTTTTTTAAATTACCAATAGTGAGAAGACAACAGTGATGCTATCCTATCTTTCATTATTACAGCAGGTGTCTGAAACAGTACTTCAGCGTGGTCTGAACAAAGAAAGATGAAAATCAGTAAGTGGTGGTTTGTTACATGGTGTATTTTATTCTCTCTGGTGGATCTGCTTAGTTTCTGTTAATCTGGACAGATCTAATCATTTGTCTGAGGGCATCTCTGACAAAATTCCTACTGTAAGGGCTTTTCTAGAACAGAATCTTATCTGATATAAGACTCTAAGAATATAAGAACTTCAATGCTAAGTCAGATCAAAGGTCCACCTAGACAATATCCTGTAATAGGCAACACTAGATGTCTGGAGAAGAGCAAGAAGGTAGAGAAAAACATTTAGTGATCCTTCTCCAAAATAACCTTCCAATCTCCATCAACTTGTCGCTCAGATGTATCCTGAGACAGACAAGGTATTTAATCTTAGATGAGTTTCTTTTACTTGAATTTTTCCAGTCTTTCCCTACATTCATGCACAGTTTTAGGACATATATAATGTCTTTTTATAAAGAATTATTTTGCTGAACACCATGTGTTGAGAACTATCGCTATTTTTTTTTGGTTTATGATTTGCCACATGCCAGCGACATGAGATACCCCCTCACTGTAGTACTGGGAGATGGACAGTCATTACTTTCTTCTTGTCCCCTTCTTGGCTCTCAGGACTTTATACACCTCCTGCATATTTTCCCTCTGTTTTTTCTTTTCAAGCTGAAGATGCCTCCCCTTTTAGGGGAAAAAAAAATTCATACTTGTGCCAAAATTCTCTGAGGCTTTTCTAATTCTGCTATGTCCTTTTTGAGAAGGGTTACTAGAACTGTACATAATGTTCAGGATACAGGTGTGCAATTAATTTATACAATGGTATTATGTTTTCTTTTTTTGTTCTCTTTTCCTTTCCTCAGGATTTTATAACAATGTCTCCACTAATAAACACTGAGATGACATTTTCAGAAGACTCTGTGCTATAACAATTAATTCCTGAGCAGTCATCTCTGAACCCACAATATATATGTGAAGTTATCATAGCATTATATATTTTTTTTTCTAACGTGCATCACTTCATGTTCATCTAAACCAAATTTAATCTGCTATTTAGCACCCAGTCTCTCCATCTTGCAAGATACTTCTGGACAATTCTGCCACTCTGCTACTTATACTTGAAGTATTTGATATATGCTGTTTCAAAGAGCAGAACATGTAGTTAATTGCTATTTAGTTTTAAAAAACATATTAAAACTATATATATATATTTGAGAAAGTTATAACCACTTGGTCTAGTTTGTATATTCAATAATGCCAGACTTACTATTTATTGCAAATCTGTGAGAGAGGATGAGAAGCTTTCCCTAGAAATGACTGGAGATGTGATGGTTGGTGGAAGATGCATCCGAGGCGTGAGCTGGAGCAGTCTCATGTAAATAATCCATCGTCTTCTTCCTTCACTATAATTAAAATACTACCATTTGCTTTTGCTGGAATTGCAACAGACTGCACATAGAAGATGCTGCATGTGAAGCTCAGAGGTTTCTCAGCTGATGTAATCAGAAAAAGTCTAGAATCAAATGCCTTGTTCTTGGGATAGAGATATTTTTAAATCTGTAAAATCTATTTTAAGTAAGTCTTCTTTCTTTCTTTCTTTCTTTTTTTTTTTTTTTTTTTTAATACAGTTTGGAATTAATAACTGGTGATTAGGGAACAGATTGAGAAAGGATTGAGAACAATGATCCTACCCTCGGTCTGTGGACTTTGACCTGTTAATTCTTCTTCTCTGCCAGGCTCTGAGCTCTACATGGGGCACAAGTGTGCCATGGAGGGTGTACGCAGTGAATTCCCAAGTTCTTTCCCTAGAGCCCTGTGTTACCAGAGTAGCATGAGTCAAGGGAGATAAAGGGGACGATCATTTTTCTTGTTGTGAGCCCTGAGAACTGTAAATTCTCACATTTACCCTGGAAGTGGGCTTTAATCTGCAACATTTCAGAAACAGACTACAAGAGGAAGAAAATACGGAAGTTGATTAAAAATTATGAGGAGGCAACCTAGACTTCAACAAAGACACCTTGTAGAAGCATAAACTTTTCCCCTCTGGCTTCATAGGGATGATTTAACTGCCAGGATGCAAAGAAAACAGAAGCTAATTATCAAATGAACATTGTCTTAATATGTTAATGAAGCGGTTTTGCTAATAGCGAGAGACCTGAATTTTAATACATTTTAAGAGCTCCTTGATTACGTGTTTGTTAGTTGTTATGATCATTTTAAATTATCTGTGCATGGCTTTATAATGGGTTAAAAACTGTATTAAGCACTGTATTCTAAACAGGCCTTGATGAGGCAGGTGAATAGTGCAAACATTGTCGCTAGGAAATTCACTTCAAAAGAAATGTAAACTAGTTAACCTAAAACGTGTCATCAGATCCAACAGTCACACTTAGCAATGTAAGTACTTTTTTATGTACCTGCCAGCTACTTCTTCAGAAACATTTTTTTTTCTCATGAAAAGAGTATTCCAGGAACAGAATAGCTATAACAGAGTGTTTCTGTATGCAATATAACTGGTCTCAAAACATATTTTGCTGTTGAATTTAGGGGAATGAATGAAGTAGTTCCAAATATAATAAATTAATCCATCCTATCCTTGTTGATTACAAATAAACTCTGGGGTTTTTTTTTTAAATTCAGTTATCCACAGATATCCATATTTTATTCTTCCCCATTGAAAGGACCTGTATAATTATCTTTAAACAGGTCTTGGACATTCTGCAATGACACCAGCATAAAAATGCGTACACCTACATAGCACTTTTCTGTGAGAAGGCTTCTTTGTACCTTTTCCCATCAATTTTATTTCAAATCAAGACATCCAGAACCATAATCCTTCCTTCTCCAGCTTATTTTCTGTCTGCTGGAAAAGCCTTCAGCCAAAGGGTTCCCGGTGACCAACTATTGCTCCTGTGGAGCTTGTTAATGGGATCTGCTGCTCAAGGAATTAGTGACTGTTACTAGTCCTCCTGCTTCAGTTCTGCAATTTCTTGAAGTAGCCAAACAGAGCTATCATCTCCAGGAGATCACCTTCAGCCCTTAAAAACACATTTTCAGCCAAAACACTGACAAAAAGCCATGGAGAGGTTGTAGATCCTGGAAGGATGTTAGTGGTTGCTGGGGGTTGCTCACATGCTCATGTCCATGGAGTTTTTACCCCCCCACTATTAAATGGAATGGTGGTTGATCTATGGGTGCCAAACATGCTGTCTGCATGTTTGTGAGTGTGTGTATTCTCCCAGCTCAGGCAATTAAGGAAGTCAGCTTCCCAAGAGCAGAAAGTGAAGCTCTGGATGGGAAAGGAACGGGTACCTGGGACCCGGGAGCTGTACTTATATTTGACAAACAGCCACTGTGTGGTTTAAACCTGCCCCTCATTCCTTCCATTAACATCAAACGGAAGTCTCATACTTGCAAAGTAAAGGTGTTTTGTGATCTTCATATACTATATAATATAAAGTTATGCATATGGGACAGAGGCTTCCTCATTTTGATGAATACACACATCACTCCCTCATTCAGAGTCCAAAAGTACCCAGAGGACTGGGCATCATAGCAATAGAGTGAGAATTTGGGCTACATTAGAGCACTAAACCCTATCAGTGCCTGATTAATGAGACAGTACTCCCTATCTCCCTTGCATTTGACTACCCAATTTCATTTAATTCCTCTGGATTGAGCCCATGCGGTGGAAGAGATGGGCAAAATCTTAAGGCTAGCACGAAGAAGTGAGACCATCCAAAACTGAATACATAAAACCTCTCTTAGGAAGCCACCTGGGAGCATGTTGAAGTACAATGTAGTTAGCTTTGACAGTTTGAAAAATTAAATATATGTATTATGTGGGATAAATAAATTATTATAGGGTGATACTGCTCATTCTATTATATTAATTTTCTCATATAATGTGGAAACTATAAGTAGCTCCCTGTTTTTTGCACCTTTGTGCCAACTTGTCAGAGGAAGGAGGAAACACAACCTTATTTAACATAACCAGCCTTTGAAAAATTCCTAATTGCCGGTCTCAGTTTAATTTCTTTTTATGTCACACTGCCCTCTAGGGGATTAGGCAGATAGCGAGGGATTTTTGCATAATGGTAATATTTTTTAATTCACAGAAAAAGACATCTCTTCTTTTGCACAGCAGTAGAACATAATAATGCTTACATAAAGCTCACAATTTCGCATTTTAAGTGTAATCTGCATTCATTTCCTTGGGAAGTATCTTTTATAATTAGCATTGAATCTCTGCTTTTTGGATGTGGGGGTGACTTCCCATTAACAGGATAGCATCTTACATTAGGAAGTTTGTACAGGTTCCAATCGATACAGTTAAATCAGAGGAACTTTCCCATTTCAGGTGCTACTGCATGAGAATTATAAGAAAACTTGCATACTTAAATACCCTGTGTAGAAAGCATATGTATTTGTACATCAAACGTAATATCTTAATGTTTTTGAAAAACAAAACAAACAAAATCCCATCTGTTTAAAATAGAACAAACAGCAGCAAACTCACCATATCAACAGCTGTGAGTGCTTTTTGATGGAATATAAAAGTAAAAAGAAGGAAAATAAGGAGCAAAATGATAGCCTGGAAAAGGGAAAGAAAATTATTAAGAAGATTGGCCTTTAGATGGGCTGAGAAACCCTTGGGGTTTTTTTTTTTTTTTTTCCCCAGAGGTGTCAACACTAGTAAGGGAAATAGAGCATCCTTCTGCAATGGGCTACAAAGCCAGATATCTAGTTTCCTAATTGTCTCCAAAATTAAAATTCTTGACCCCTTCAGTGTCCCTTACTGATGTGATTATCCTGCAACTGACTTCGCTTCATCCCATTTTAATTCAAAAATAGTAGCATGATCTTGGCTCACCAGATTGAATTAAGAAACAAGGCTGGGAAATTGAGATGCCTCAACAGGTCATCATTGCATTTTGTGCTTTGATAGCAGGACTTCAATCCGCTTTGCAGCTTGGGGCTTTTTTTGGTGGTGGAGGTTTTTGTTTGTTTGTTTGTTTATTTTATTGAAGCATCTGGGTCTTGTAGCAGCAGTTTCTGGGTTTTTTTGGAAAGAGAGCCTTGGTCCAGTAGCTCACCAATCCCTGATCTGGGATGCTTTGGGAATGAATCCTTGGCCAATGCTGCCTTCATTCTGCTTGTAAGTATTTCAAGGCAGATATTGTCAGAAGTCTTCATTTGGCCCTGATTAATTTTAATTTTACTGTGGAGTGAGTGTTCTGAGCACTGCAACATCCTCCAGTTTCTTGTCTCATATCCTCCCTGCAGTGTCCTGTGATGACCTGAAATTACAAACATAAATAAGTTTGTTCTGTTTTCTTCCCAGCATCACACTGGGATTTTAGGAGATGTTAAAGCTGTCCACTTTACATGATAAGGCTTCTCATTGAAATGATGTACTACTTAGTACTGTTGCATGCTAATGGTTCTTGAGATATTCACCTACCCATCCTCTAGCTTCACTCAGACATTCTTTTGTCTCCTCATTTAAAGTCTGTGTCCACTTAATAAAGTTTGTTCTTATACCTGGAAGGATGAACTGCTGAAGGCTAAATCTCTCTTGTGTGCTTCCTTACCTGACCACAGCAGTGCAGGTTCACCTCTGCAACATTTTTTTCCTTTGATCAGGACAGCCCTGTCATGATTTGCTTTATTCAGGCTTGTACAACCTGTATTGTAGTCCATGGCACGTAGAAGGTTTCTCCTTCCACTGCTAGAGGCTGAACTGTGTCATCATGCTATGTTCAGTGGCTCCACAATGACTGAGTCTCTGCTGATTCTTACCTCATCATATCAAAATGTCAGAAGTGTGTGTAGCATCACATTCAATTTTCTGTTTAGGAGTAATGGTATCTTCGTATCTTAGCTCACATTTCCTTGTTAGGTCCTTCTCTTACAAATACTAGTAACCACTGATACTAGCATTGAATGGTACTTGTCCTGAAGTGGCACAGTAGTTTGATGGCTTGCCTACCTGCTGATGTGAAAAACCTTGTCTTAAGGTCACAAACCGGTCACATTTGGCCAGGGTGCTTTGACCAGTACCTCCTATAATGGGCTAGAAATTTACTTCAGTGCTCTGTTAAGTCTCTAATCTGTTCTGAGTTTGTGTAGGTGCTCTGTTTACTTTGCAGCATGTTCCAGCAGGGGTAGGATAGCTTCTTCTCTGTTAACCTGCCTCCCTTAAGACAAACAGAAGTGTCCTCACAGGTTACTCATGCCTAGAGGAAGAGATTTCTAATACTGCTCTGTAGCTATAGTCATTGCTTTCACCATCCATGCTTATTTCAGTATACAGTTTCCATGCTCATGTAATATTAACTCTCCGGAAATCCGCACTCATGTCTCTGCAGATTAACAGCAATTTGTTGTTCTTGATGGGATTTCAGACTGCCCAACTCCATGATTCAGTGGGAATCACATTCTCTTATTGCACACAGTTCAACCCCTGCAAAAATGTCTGCCAGCTCTTTTCCCTAGGCTATGGTCTGATTTGACTATTTTGCCTGTCAGTTAATCACATCTTTTCATCCCTGTGTGTCCCACTAACAGATCTGTTCCCACCATGGGTTTCAGCCTGTGTGCAAAGTAAGAACGCAGCTGCACTGGCTCCCTAGTGAGATACTTGTTTTTGACATGGTACATACTCAGATATCATTTGAGGCATGGGCAGTCAGAGCTGGATTACACTTGTCTTCCCTCCTACAACTGTGCTCCTCCCTCAGTTTCCACACAGGTAGCCTTTTTGCACAGAGTGGTTGTGCTTGGGAATCCATGTTCTGTAAAGAAATCCAAAATACCAAAAGCCTGCTTTACTTCAGAAAAGGAGTTAAACAATTGGAAATACTCTGAAAGAAAATGTGTGAATCCCACGACTGCAGTCTGAAAAAAAAACAAAGCAATGCTCTTGCACTAGCACCTCAAAAATAATTCAATAAGACTGAGCATGTGTTGGAGGAGCTTTTCATACTCTGTGCCACTGAGCTTGATGTGGGGCCTCCAGGCAGGAAGAAAGCATGAAGGATAAACACTAACCTTCAGCATTCACATAACCAGTTAAGAACATGCGTGACTAAAAAGATTCTTTTCAATGCAATTTAAGACACATTTTACATAATATATTTTCCTAGATCTTGCATGCCTGCATGAAGAACTTCTTGACTCCATAAGTGATTCTCTGATGAAAACAAACAAGGGCTGATGGTGACTAAAGTGCTTCTCAACACAAGAGCAGTGCTGCAGCCAGATTCTGCCACAGCCATTCTTGCATTAAGTAGTGACTTAGTCTACAAGTAGGATGTTTAGTCTCAGCCTGAGCACTGCTGGTGAAAGGTGCTACTCAGCCTGAAAAAGAACCTGCTTTACAACAAGAAATACAAGCCAAAACAACAGCTTCTCCAATCACAATGGTTGAGTGGGAAGGTTAAGATTTAAATGCAATGCTTGAGTTAGAATTTGTGTTGGAAAGCAGGGTTAGATCTTCTTTTCTGCAGTTCTCCTCAAAACCTTCCTGGTTGCCTACTCTGAGAATCAAGTCTGCAAAACAGGACTCAGACACACTGGCGAAACAGGACTTAGCCACACTGTGCCCTGCAGACCAATCACTAGCATTGCTTCTGCCTGATTTATACAGAAAAGAGTAAAATCAGAAAGCAATGAATTATCTTGTCCAGCCTCCTATATATCAACAGTCATTTCATGTCACGGTTAAGACCTGTCCTGACCCTCGAGTGATTTGACTGTGACTTAAACATACCTTGCAGAGGGGTCTCCGGTCTTCACCAAAAGAGTTCTTACCTTGGCTAATTACCCACATGCTTCCAATGGTATGCCCTGCTCCAAGTTTGGATTTGCCTGGCTTTCAGCCTCTGCTTTTGTTATGCTTGAGGTTTTTCCTGTAGGAAGATTAGAGCACAGCTTATGTTGTGGACCAGCTCTCTTACCACAGAGGGTTCAGCAATAAAATCCCATATGTCCCTTCGCATGATAATCAGCACAATAATCCCATGTGTCTCTGGGAAGAGATCTTTATGCTGTGATGAAATGATTTTTCAATCTTGTTTCTGCTAAACCCAGTAGAATTTTTTTTTAAGTTTTTTATCTTTTTATTTTCATCTTTCTTGAATGAGTTTGTGGCTTTTGTTTGCATGCTCTCCTGCAATGTGTTTTGAAAATATGGATGCAGCCGGTAGATACAGTGACCTAGTATTAATCTCATCAGAGCTAGAGATGGAGAGGAATAACTTTTCTTGTCCAGCTTTCCAACTCAGGATTATGTTAGCCTTTTGAACTCCACAGTTGTACCGGCACCTTCCGCTGAAATCCTGGTTCAACAGATCTCTTTCAGACCCAGGGCTTCCCAGCTATATTTTCCCTGTTCCTCCTGTAGGACCATTATGTTTCAATCTTTAATGTACCACTTTCCTGTGGTAGTATTCAAATGTTTTTTTTTTTAAGGCCTAGCTTTCAAAAGAACATGGGCTGCATTTTATGGTTGCCTTTTCCAGTCACATTGTGCCTTACACTTGGGATACCAGGGATGGGAAGAAAGAAGGGAATTGAATGGCCCTTCCAGCAGCAACGAGCTGCTAGATTAGCATCATGTTATTGACATGTTATAGATTAGCAATCATGTTATTGACAGGACGTAGAAAAGGTTTTCTGTCATCTGTGTGTGACCTGGCTTTTGAAGGTTTGACTTTGCAAATAAAAAACCAATTAAATACATCTGTATATGTAACAGCCTCTGGATAAGCACGAGGCAGACCATGAACTTTAAATTAAAGTTAAGCAGGTGCTTAAGAATTTTTCTGAATGAGACAGGCCTTAACTATCACTCTAAAACTACAGGTCAATGTAGGAATTTTTAGACTGTATACTTAGGCTTCCAAGTACACCCCTAATGGTTTCAAGGGCTAGTTTTCTGAAGTATGAAGTATCAAGCAACACTTCATCCTCAGCTAATCTATCTACAGGACATGGCTTACCCATGTGCAAGTATCTTCTACAGTTCTCACTGCTCTGTCCCTCAAAACTAATGTTTATTATTCAAATAATCCAAATAGATTTGGGTATTTTCAAGCAGTCAAGGATGGCTCAGTGCATTTAACTTGCTTGCTATACTATTTTTTCCCCTTTTTATGGTTGTGAGGGAGGCTCTGACAGCATATTCCTATATATTTGGACTGCTTCTACAGCAATGTGGAGCCCTTTTCCTGCTGAGGGGCTAGTGCTATAGATAAATACTGATGCTATATCTACAGAGTAACAACAACAAAAAAAAAAAAGGTTCCCATATGAATAATGCTTAAGACGACCTGGAGAAAGGTGGACTTCTTTATTTCCATTATTCTTTCAATCATTTGGTTTCTGATAGCAAAAAGTATTTTCCTTGAAGTTAAGATCTGCTATTCTTTAATCCCCAGGAAAATGATTACTATCATTTAAGAAAATTATATTCTCTCTAATTAAGCTGTTGTCAGACAATTAAATTGCTTCCTGATTTTCATAATTGTCTCATTGCTAAGATCTACCTCTTTCCTGATTAGCAAGGTGGAAAAACCCCAATGCTTTTACTCTGCACAATATTTAGCAGTTAAGAAAAAAGATCCAGCAAATATTCTGAGTCACTCTTCATACACACAACCTGCACATGATATCACAAAATCACAGAATTATAGAATGTTAAGCGTTGGAAGGGACCTTGAAAGTTCATCTAGTCCAACCCCCCTGCCAGAGCAGGACCACCTAGAGCAGGTCACATAGAAACACATCCAGGAGGGTTTTAAATGTCTCCAGAGAAGGAAACTCCACAACCCCTCTGGGCAGCCTGTTCCAGAGCTCTGTCCCTCACAGTGAAAAACTTTTTCCTTATGTTTCTGTGGAACCTCTTATGCTCCAGCTTGCACCCATTGCCCCTTGTCCTATCATCGGACACAAGAGAGAAGAGCCTGGCTCCATCCTCCTGACAAGCACCCTTTATGTTTTTATAAACATTAATGAGGTCACCTCTCAGTCTCCTCTTCTCCAAGCTAAAGAGACCCAGCTCCCTCAGCCTTTCATCATAAGGGAGATGCTTCACTCCCTTAATCATCTTTGTGTCTTTGTGCTGGACTCTTTCCAGCAGATATATGCTGCTCTAGCTTTACAAAGTCAGATCAAATAGCCAAAGGCACCCAGAAAGGTGTCCAGAAAAGTAAGAGGAACCATGTTTGAGAAAGCTCTGTGAGCCAGCAAGCATAGAAGGCACCATACCCTGGAAGGCCAGGGTGAATGTCTCCATCACCTTCAGCTTTTACAAGGAGAAGGCTGGCTTCCTAACCAGCCTGTGGATGTGCTGTCCAGTCTGCCTGCTTCTGCAGCACAGCAGAGGATTGGGTTGAGGAGACATGTTTGAAGGATGCTAGTACCATGGCACTGTCTCACAGTCACACAGCACACAAAATCACAGTCAATGGCTGCATTTCTTGTGTTACTTCAACCAGTTCATCTGCACATCATCTCTCTCTGCAGTGGTCACATCTGAGACTCCAGATCTCCCAAGAGCTGTATATAGCTACCCTGTGACAATGCACTCTTGCTTTGTCCCTTTACATGTGCATGTTCTCTTCTTCTTTCTCACTTGAATTTTCCTTCCCTCTCGATTACCTGTTTTGTTTTGGTTTTACAGTAGGACATTAGCTGTTAATGTAAGAAGTCTAACACTTGTTATACTACACAAGTGTCCTAGGGTGATAGGTATTATAGAGACTGTGCCGTAACGTGTGACTTTTGGCCTGTGAAAGGGTGCACACTGGAAGTCCTGTGGATTTTTCCGCATTTATGGCATAGAATCATAGTATTGTCAGGGCTGGAAGGGACCTTAAAGATCATCTAGTTCCAACCCCCCTGCCATGGGCAGGGACACCTCCCACTAGAGCAGGTTGCTCAGAGCCCCATCCAGCCTGGTCTTAAAAACTTCCAAGGATGGAGCTTCCACCACCTGTCTCGGCAACCCGTTGCAGTGTCTCACCACCCTCATAGCAAAGAAATTCTTCCTAATGTCTAACCTGAATCGACCTATGTCTAGCTTTAATCCATTCCCTCTAGTTCTATCACTGCCTGACAGCCTAAAAAGTCTCTCCCCAGCTTTCTTGTAGGCCCCCTTCAGATACTGGAAGGCCACAATAAGGTCTCCCCAGAGCCTTCTTTTTTCTAGACCGAACAACCTGAACTCTTTCAGTCTGTCCCCATAGGAGAGGTGCTCCAGCCCTCTGATCATCCTGGTGGCCCTTCTCTGGACACGTTCCAGCACATCCATATCCTTCCTGTAATAGGGACTCCAAAATTGGATGCAGTATCCAGGTGAGGTCTCACAAGAGTGGAGTAGAGGGGGAGAATCACTTCCCTCGACGTGTTAGCCACACTCCTCTTGATGCAGCCCAGGATACAATTGTCCCTCTGGGCTGCGAGAGCACACTGATGGCTCATGTTGAGCTTCTCATCCACCAGCACTCCCAAGTCCTTTTCTTCAGGGCTGCTCTCAAGCCAGAAAATGCCCAGCCTATATTGGTGCTTGGGATTGCTCTGACCCAGATGGAGGACCTTGCATTTGGCCTTGTTGAACTTCATGAGGTTGGCATGGGCCCACCTCTCCAGCCTGTCAAGGTCCCTCTGGATGGCATCCCTTCCCTCCAGCATGTCAGCCACCCCACACAGCTTGGTGTCATCAGCAAACTTGCATGGTTGCCTGAAATTTCATGGAGGCTGTTCCAAATGAGCAAGAGGGTCAATACCCTTAAAATGGATTTTGGAGGAAAAAATGGTGATAGGGAGGCACTGTTTCAAATGCTCTGTTCCTAATTTGTCATGCACACACTATCAAGGGGTTCTTATGAGGAATAAAGTTAGTAGGTTGGCTAAAGACTATGAACTAGAGTCATGTAAATGTGAAGCATACGATACATATGTATTAATGCCAGCTGATTAAATTAAGCAGGTCAGACCCTCAGCTGGATATAGAGACGTTCCTAGATAGCTAAAGAGCTAGCTCATTATGTTTTTAAAGGTCAGGCTAAGACTGAAGGGATCTTTCCACCACAGCTAACTGCATGAGGGACAAACTATTTTACAGCAGGGTGAGTCTGCCTTTGAAAATGTAGAATTCATCAACTCTCATGATTTTCACAGGACTGCCACTGCAACTTTTTCAATGTCGCAGCTCTTGAAGTCAAATGATGAAATGACAGCATGTACAAACACGTGCCATTTTAGTTCCCATTGAGCTTAACAAGCTCTTTTGAAAAGATAAAATAGATCAAAAAATATTTAAAATATAACAAAATTATTTTTCCAAGAGAAACTGGACAGCGAAATTTTATCCCTTTCTTTTTAAGCTGCATGATCTTTCACACTAGCCTCATGATTTTTAATGCTTGTGTGGCATAGTCCTGAAAATGTGTCATAGACTCCTAATCATAAACACATTAATATGGCCAGAAATATTCCTTCATTAGAGATATTCATGGCAGTGTTAGATATCTCATACAGTCTCCTTCCTTTGACATTCCCAATAAAAAGAAAGAAGCCTTGAAAGAAAACAGTTTTGCCCTCCCAGTGTAAGGAGTCGGTTTGTTGTAATATCAAAGGCCATTATTGTTAACAGCCTCTTCTGTCTTTCAAATCTGTCTTTCACATTGTTCCATGAGAACTGATTTTATATGAACTTCATTTCTTTCTTGATAGTTTTGTGAGAGGAAAGGTAGTATCAGTTGAAGGCAAAGTGAGAAGGGTAGCTATGGCACAGACAGAAACAAAAGAAACGCAGGTGACAGAGCAATGGTTGAGGAGAAGCAGTCCTGAGGGTAGGAAAATGAGGGAAAGATGCAACCAGTTAGTCCATATGTTCCTTCTGAGAGTCAAGCCTCTGGTGTCAGTCTCGTTTCGGTTGCTCTCAGGAATACTGCCTCTCTCATAGTCTTGGGCTTTCTGCCTTTTCACCTCACAGCTTGATAGCCTGTCTCAGCGGGTGGTAATGAAGTACAAATAAGTCTTGTCTTTGGAGAAGAATCCAGCAGAAAATACCATGTGTGGGAAGCGATCTGTCCCAACACCTGCATGCCCCACTCCGAACTGAGGGCTGAGCTAGCTGGTGTAGAAGAGTGATACACAGATGATCAGTAAGCTCTTTGCTTGGCATTCCTTTTTCATTATGCCATTTTAGAGAAATGTTTTTATAGCCTTTGCTTGATTTTCCATCAGATCCCTCCCTCCTTATGAATCCTCCCTTCCTGCCTCCTACAGAATGTGGCCAGCTGGTTACTGCTAAATTTAAACAAAGTTGTGCTACTTGTAACTCTCTTTGCTTCATCCTCACAATGCTACTAGCCTAACTCAGCTAACAAGAAGTACTTCTATTTTGATGTGCACAGGGACTGTAAGCCCAGATGAAGGTCGATGAAGGCTGTTGCATAGATAGATCATGCTGACAGGAAGTGCCCGAACAGGTTTTCTGCAGGAAAGTGCTGATTCAGTGGAGTTGGGATGTTTGGACATCTGAATTCTGCACAATATACGGGAACATGATAGGAACTTAAAACTGAGTGCCCAGTTGGAGTTCTGCAGAGCAGCTCCATGAACAGCAGCAAAAGCCCAGGTCTGCATCAGTGCTGTAATACTGCCATGCTGGCACACAACAAAACAACCAGCATCTCCTGTGAAATGGAAATCTTCCCTTCTAGTCAGGTCTAATTACAAACAGCATACCATGTTTAAGTAACCAATAAAATGGGGCATCAACAAAGAAGCTGCTTTTTGCATCTCTGAGATTCATACAGCATCCAAGAGCTAAAACATCAAGGAGAAAACAGCAGGTAGCTTAACTCCCAAGATCTCTCCCCTGCTGTTGTTATCATTTGCAATGAAGGCAGTGTTGTAAGTGCAGAGTGCAATGGACAATTCATGCACTTACCGTATCTTGCACTCTAGCTACAGGCGTGTGATTTTCTGAAGAAATGATGACAGGATCAAACATATTCTGGCAGATGCTCACAAAATCAGAGCCCCTTTCACTCAGTAAATGACCATAAAAATGCTTTGAAGATGACAATAAAAAGTTATTTAATCATGTTCAAAACAGAAGCACCTGCCAAGTCAATATATCATTTTTTACATGATTGGCTGGTACAGTGACAATAGTGAAAAATGCAAAGTGAGGCTGTTAAGAACAGCTACTGGCCTGATTCCATAGTAGGCATAGCCTGACAGTCGAGAAAGAAAGCAAAAGGAAGGAAAAAGCAACAGAGAGAGTCACATATACATTTCCTCAGCCTCCTGATTTTTCAGATTTTTTTTCCCAGCTGCTACAAGGTGCCCTTGGGAATCTAGTCTGAAGATGTCCTTAAGCAGCCTCCATTTTCTGTGAAGTCAATGGCAGAGGGAGAAAGTACCATGACCAAAAGAAGACCTAAAACAGCCTGGGTGATCTTCAAGCTGCCATAGCAGGGGGCAAAGGCTGCTGGGGAGAAGGATAGAGATCTGGTCTTTTGGTATCATCACTGCTGTAGGATGTCTGCAAACTGGTAGGTTGGTGCTGCTAGAAATAGAGACCTAGTGTCATGTGTGGCTGGGCACAGCTTTAGTGAGCAGCCCCAGGGAGCTGGTACCTGTCATTAGCAGTGTGGGCTGTGGGGCTACACCATGCAACAAAGAAGAGCCTATACTGTTATTCAGCCGCACCACTACCCTTGCAGTTGCATATACCCCAAAATCAACAACTCTTCTAGACAAGCCATTTACCTGTGAGCTGGCATGTGCAGTTGTATCGTTGAAGAGCTTTCCAGCTATACCTGATGCAGTTCAGGTTGGTTGTACTCTTTCATGATCAGCTGCCATTAAAATAGCCCAAGGGTGGTGATAATTTACACAGGTTAATGACAGAGGATGTTCTGGCATATGAAGTCCTCTAGGGTAGCAAATTTAGATGTTCGGATTTTAAGGTCAAAAGTGCTTCTTCTGACCAAGTACTATCATCTCTAATACCATGAGGACCCCTGCGATTAATTCTCAACAGAAGGTCGACATCTATGTTTAAACTGGAACTTTTTTGTTCCAATATCCCACTAAAATTTTTCAGTCAGGGAATTTTTCACTAAGTTATGGTAAAAATGACTAATTATTCTCACTGATTAAGAGCCAGGCCAGATTTCAAACTAAGTTTTATCTAACTATTGGACCTCCTTAAACTTTGCCAGATAAACTGAAGAGCTTTTTATGACCCAGTTTATGTTTACGGTGTGAGTGCTTTAACTCACATTGCTTCTTTGGTCTCTTTGGTAAACTAAAAAAGATGGGACACATACCCCAACCTTCATTCTACAGCATGATTGTCAATCCTTTACCTTTCCCGCGGCTCTTGCAGAACTGCTTTTGAGTACTTCAACATCTTTCTTAAAATGTAGATGCCAGAACAGTATTCCTGTAGCAACTTGAAATTTCAGTGTGCCCAAAATTCAACTCTCTATTGCCAAAGGAACATTCAAAACTAAAGTACTCAAAACCAACAACAATAATAAACTGTAGTTTACTTTGAAGCATAGATAAAGTTAGTTTTCAGTAGCAAAATTTGGATATACAAATATTAAAGTAATCACAAACATACACATTGGTACTGTGAAAAACTGTTGGATAACTGGGACTGAAGGTTACTATGTGGTAAAATTAGTTCCTCAGGATTATTATATTAAACATTAGAGAAAAAAATAAAGTGCTAAATTACTGGTTTAAAAAGAAAAGTAATTGAGGAAGGGAAGAATGTTAATACAATCTCAAACTTCAGTAGAAGGCAGGTGAACCAGGCACGGGAGAAATACATGTGTTGGTGAAGGCAGAATTTCAATGCTCATCACAAACAATAGCATTGCTGTGGCATCTTGAGGCCAGTGTAGGGGAAGTAACAGGAAGAGCTGAGTAAAAGCAGTCATGTCCACCTTTTAACTGTATGTGCAAATAGTTTAGAAGGACATTTGCGAACATGATGCTCTCTGAAAGCAACTGGGAAACAGAAGAGTTCAAGAGGAGCCCCCACCAGTGCCCAGCTAGCAGCAGCAGATGCATTTTCTGAACTGTGATAGCAAAGCAATCATCACAGATGATACTGTATTTTGCAGAGAGCAGATGTGTCCAACTAGGAGTTCGACATGAACACACACAAACAACAAAAGGACACAAATCAACAGCCTGCCCGAAAGCATCACACTAGCTACTGGAATACAGCCTTTTCAGGGAAGTTTGCTTTGTCTGGCAGTGTTGGAAAGTCATGAGCATATGGGATAGGTGTAGAAGATATCCAAGACAGGATACAAACCTTGAAGAATGGCTACAGAAAGACATCGGTAATGGAAAAAAAAAGAAGTAAAGGGCTTTATATAGATTTTATGCAAACAGCATTTAACACTAATAGACATATGTCTGAGCAAAAATACAACATATGGCAATGATCTTCAGTCATTTTCCACAATATTCTGATATGGAGAAATATCAGTAGTACATTTTCTCCTCGATTGCCCTTTTATCACAGCAAAAGAAAGAAACGATTTACTTAAAATCAGGTAACATGTATGAGGTAAGGCATGCAAACACCCAACATAGCACCAATATACTGAAATTCAACTGTATAATTCATATGTAATTACATAAATCAATCTATTTTATAAAAATAAGGATTTTAATATCTCCAGAACAATATTTTCTATATATTTTATGTGACTATATTTAGTATAATCATGATTAGTATTGGATATCACTAAAGTCATTAACTTAGTACCAAATCTCCCATTCACTTACAAAAGGAAAATAAGGAGGTAAGAGGAAAACTGCATTCCCAGCATACAAAGTCCAATGCTTCTTGCCAATGAATATTTCAAAGCAGTTGGGAATGTCAAGAAATCAATTTTGTCTTTGGGGACACTGTGGGCTAGTGAGCAGGACTGTATGCATGTCAGAATCCCCTGAGGACTTAGGCTGACTGCTCAAAAGTAGCATGGAAAGTCCCTTGGAAACATACATGAGGGGATTTATCATTCATTGTTGCTACTGGCTTGTCTGCATCTTGTTCCTGCTTCTCTCTGTTCCTTTTCTCTTTTAAAGTATTTTTCAGACAAAGCCAAATTCTGTCAGATTCTGAGGACAACATCTAACTCCCAAGTTTAAGCATTAGATGGAGCAAAGGTATATGAAGATGTAACTAACATGACATTGTCTCTAAATTATTTGCTCTTCTTTTGTTCAGGAAGGCAGTCTGTGTCCTGTGGATGTCTGAAATGGACTCACTCTCCATATTGGTCCTGAATATAGAGAACTGTATAGCTCTGCTCTCGAGAGAGGTGTCCTAATTTTTGCTTGGAAGACCTATCTTTGGTAGGTATAGTTTCAACACACTTCATAACCTCTTTTAAATAGAAGAGGACTAGAGAAAGCAGGATGAAAACTGGCACAACTGACAACATCCTCAGTCTAGAGAGCTGATTGCCTTCACTGTTCAGAATGTAATTGTAAGCCTGACTATGATGAAAAGTAATCCTGATCTCATAGCTCAGTAATCTGTGCTTAGTGGCAGGCAGAGATGTGTTATCCCTGTTAAATCTTGTAGATGTGTAAGTGATTTTTTATCATATTAATAATGTTAGCTACTGCTGATCTGAGCTACTGTACTCCTGCATGATACTTGAGCAGAGCTTTATGTTTGAGGGGCGTAAAGGATCTTCTCTGACATGGGCAACTGCACGCACTGCCTCCTTTCCCACAGGAAGTTCCTTCTTAACTTAGATGAGTTAGAAGTCTCCTGGAAGTAACAAGAGGTGTCTGGGGTACTTCTGTCATTGCTGCTGCTGGCAGTACTCAACTCTGTCTGCTTTTTTTGTCTGATTTTTTGGACTCTTTGATTTACAATCCTTTGGTCATGGCAGGAATTCTAGGAATACCTGATGGCCAATATGTATAGGACTGCACCAGTGCTTAAGGGTTGGAAGCATCAGCTGAGGAAAAGGAAAATGCATTATCTAGATTTTTGATTAAAGGGCTAAATTACATTAGAATGCTCAGAAACTGCTTTTCTTTGTATCCTAGCTGTTCCCATCTTCTCAAGAATCATCAGGCATTATAGTTCAGTGAGACACTACCTTCATCAATGAACTGTGGTTTGTTTATGAAGGGCACTGAAGACAGGGATAGCCAGGCCTGTGCTCTTCCACAGACAGTGCTGCACACCATCGGTTTCAAAAAGCAAAGTGAGCTCACTGTTCCCCTCCAGCATCAGATGACCTCTAATCAGGGGTGGAAGTCTTACTCCTAGCGAGTGCTACGAGGTAGGGGTGCTGAAAAGTCCAAAGAGTTTCCACAGGCCTGATCTGCACTTAATCAACCACACAGTCAGGTGGGCTGCTAACCCAGACATACACACTGCAAGGCTGCCAGGACCCTTTCCTAGTCAGTGATAAGATAATGGCAGAGCTCTGCTTGGTTGGTAACTTTTTCACCTGTTGCAATTTTTAACAACATTTAGTGTGTACGTCCAAAGGCTAATGAGGGAAGTCCTTTGGCAGATGCATGATCAACTTGTTCACAAATTATTGCAAAGAAGCTTGATCATATGCTCTTTCGAAAATATTGTCCATTTTTTGAAGCAGTCTAGTAATTTGTTGTTTAATGCCCCAATTCTGAATTAACAAATGTGCCCAGGGGCTCCCTCTGAAACAGGACCGGGTGTTTGCAAAGTCAATAGTTTATTTACTGACTAAGAATAAAGTACCCGGGAAGATGTTTGAAGATGTTAGCAATGCTTTTCATTAGCTGAAGATGGCATTTAGGTCTTGGTCATGGCATGTTTATTCATTAGCTTCAGCGAAATCACAGTCTTGTTTGCAGGGTGAAAAGTAACAGTGAGACCTGGCGGGGCAAAAGAAAGGGAGAAAAGACAGAGATTGTGTGTATATTCATCCCTTTGAGGAAGAGAAAAAAAAAAACCAAACGAGCGAGCAACTGAGATGATTTCATGCCTTATTAAAAAGGAAGCCAAAGTAATAGAAAATACACTGAAAGGCAGTAAGTTTCTTTTGCCTCAAAGCCATTATGAATAACACTTGTTAAGGTGTATCTCCAAGGTAAGGCTTAACTGCTCATAAGGTTAATAAATCAATTTTCCTTGCTAAATACACTTAAAGTTTAGACATATTGGTTACTTTCTATAAGGAAAAACAATCTTTTCAGTCCCATTTTGTCTTCTTCACAAGACTTTTCATTGTAAATCTCCAGTCTATTGAATTGACTAATTATTTAATACATTCTTCTATTTAGGTGCATTATACTAAAGTGGCTGCTTTTCTTAGTACTTGAACTTGACTCTTGTCATCCTCCCTGCGCCCCTGTTGCAGTGGCTTCCCCTCAGCCTGCAATCACACAACTTTAGCTCTTGTCAGTGCCCAGGAATGGCACCTTTCCATTCCCCGGCCTTGGTAAAAGGCAATGCTCAAAAACTGCACCTTTTACGGTCAAGGAACCCGCATCAGGGGACGTTGCAGTCGGTGATGAGAGGAAATCGCTGCTGCCTGGGGCTGGGGGAGCACCCTCTGTATCGCCCCCGCTAACAATAACTGACACAAGCGGTAATGTGACTTCCTATTTTACAGACCCTTCCTATGACCATGTGTGGGCTTCAGGGTAGGAGAGACGCACAGATAACCAAGGACCCGGGGAGGCAGCCTTGCAAGTGAGATGCTGACAAACCCTCGGCAAGCTGAAGGAGTGTATGGGCTGAGGAGAAGGGATCTTCTCCTGTTGTCTTTGTTTCCGTTTCTACTGAGGATGTGACACTATTTCTATGGCTGATCCTGCTTGCATAGCTGGGTCTCAAAGAGTTAAAATGGAGAGCAGCATGTGCACATGCGACAAAGTCCATTGCTTGAAGCCCAGGTCCCTTCTCCCTCTGCCCCTCCCCAGCTTCCAGCAATCATTTATTATAAAGGGGTTTTATGATACAAATTTGATAATCTCCCATACACATTGGCACTGTTCTAATTGGAGTTGTAAGCCCATAAAATTCAAGCCCTTTGTTTTCATGAAGGCCACAAGGTTTTAAAAGATACTATTGTACCGCCTAAAACCCATAAAATTGTCACTAGGGACTGATTAAACAGTCCTGAATTGAAACAGTGCGGATTTTGTCTAGGTCCTTTTCATGCACAACAATGCTCTTTTCAAACCCGAAAACAAAAGGAGGTTTAAGGAGCGATTCTCTGGGAGATTCTTCCAAGATAACCCCATCCATATGGGAGACAAGGTGGCCAGCAGCTGAGACGAAAGAAAAAAAAAAAAAAAAAGGGGGGGAATGGGGCAAGAAGAAAAAAAAAAAAAAAAAAAAAAAAAAGAAGGGGGGGGATTGGGGAAGGAGGAAAATAAATAAATAAATAAATAAAAATTCGGATGGCAGGAGGAAAAATAAAGGGGAAGAAAGATAACAACAATAATTAAAAAAACAACCAAACAAACAAACAAAAAAAACCCCCAACAACCAACCAACCAAAAAAACCCAACAGGTGACACAGAGGCTGTATCTTCCCTGGTCCTTCCCGCATATCCAGAAGCCTGGTCCGCGCTGCATCTTCCTCTTAGCACATGGCCCCCTGCCCAGGCCGGGAAGGGGATGCAGGTGGAAGGAGCGGTATAGCGCCATCCTCCCCGCCCTGCCCTGCCTTGCAGCGGGGTCTGATCCTCCCGCACGGAGGCCCGAGGGGACACCGAGCCGTGCCGGTGGAGGGGACGGAGCCTTGGGAAAGAAAGTCTGAGAGAGGAGCGGGGCGATGCAGACTCCGCCGTCGCAACTGGGGCGGCGGCTAAAAGAACACATAGGTGTGTCTCGCAACCCCGTTCTCCCGGGGCTCCCCGGGATATGTAGGCAGCACGGCACATCCCAAGGGCACATCTTGTCCGAAGTAACCCCCTTCCAGGGAATAAAAAACCAAACCAAACCAAAACATAAACCCAGAACAAACCCAAACAAGTATCTTCTGTGAGTCCCTTTCTTTCGACAGCCTTTCCCCGTCGGGAAGGTTGTCTGCATCAATCCCCGGGGGTCTTCACCCCATAGAATTCCCTCCGCGTTCCTGATCCGTGGCTCCCGTCGGAGGGATAGATGCGGTCAGTATAGTCTATATTTCAGAGACCTGAGTTTGAGAGGTTTTTTTGAGGGCTTTCCCCATTGGCGGTTGCCTGGACAATTATGTTATATTTTTTTCCTCAAAATGAATAAAAGCAATAGTTCATCAAAGCATTTCAAAATGTAATTTTCTGGGCGTTAAAAGGCATGACTATTTTCTCTTGGCAATCTTTGGAACAGATCGATCCAGTCGATCTTTGGAAAAGATACAGACTAACGGGAAGATTGGCTTCATTTTGGATCCTGCCTTAGCGGCTCTAAATCAGGCAGCGATGAACCGCGGCCCCGCCGGTGCCAGCGGCCCCGAGCTGCGCCCACCGGACGGGCCGGCCGGAGTCAAACCCGCACCGCAGCCTCCGGGCCCTGGCAGGCGCTGGACATCGCTGCCCAGAACGAAAAGCTGGGGAGCCTCGAGGGAGGAGGGATTCCAGGCTCACGCTTCCCGTAGGAACTATCACCAGGTTTACAGTGAGATGCTTGCAGGCAAACTTTATTCGCCGTTTACCGGTGCATGTCGGTAAAATAAACGAACTTGAAAGTGAAATGCTCATGGCGCGATCAAGACAAGTCTTTAAGCTCTTATGGCACAGGAGGTAATCCTACGAAAAAGCTCAAATCGTCAAAAATACACTTCGCCGCCGAGAAAAACTTACCAAAAATCACTTTATTAGTCACTGGAAGAAGAATCAGCTATTTTAAAATAAACTAGCTTGCTAGGATTATTAATAATTTTTTAACAAGAAATCTCTCGAAAAAGAACAGAAGGAGAGGAGGTTGTACAAAATCAGAGCCGCACCCGGCATCCGCACCCTCAGGTGAGACCGGCGGAAGAGAGGGCTGCTCGGGAGAACTCCGTCCCGGCCGGCCGCACCGCCGACCTGACCGCCACCGCACCGGAGCCGCTCTCCGCCCTTCCGCCCGACCGACACCGGCGGCCGCGGTGCCCTGGCGCTCGCCGGCGGCCTTCCCCGCGCCGGGAGGCCGGGGCTGGGTCGGGCCTCCCCGCGTCCATGGGTTGAGTCCGGCCCCGGAGGGCGAAGCGCCGCTGTCACCATCCCCAGGAGACGACGGCGGGGTGCGGTAAGTGCTGGTAAGCGGGGAAGACGCCGAGAGCGGCGGCGGCGGCGGTGGGCGGGCAGGCTCGGTAGCCTGGCAAGGCGAGGGCAGCCTGGGCGCTGCAGCCGGCCAGGGCGCAGCCCAGCTTGGAGCGGGAGGCGGGAGGCGGCGGGCTGGCAGAGCAGCCGCGGCAGGGCTCCCCGTCCCGCACTAGCACCGGCACTACCACCCGCCGAAGAAGGGCGGGCGGGCGCGGCGAGGGGCTGCCGGGAGCCTCGCTCCGCGCCCGCTTCATCTTGTAGCGGTGGTTTTGAAACCAGATCTTCACCTGGGTGGGGGTGAGGCTGAGCAGCCGGGCCAGCTGCTCCCGCTCCGGGGCCGAGAGGTACCGCTGCTGCCGAAACCGCCGCTCCAGCTCCAGCGTCTGCGCCTTGGAGAAGAGCACGCGTCGCTTCTTCTTCTTCTCCTCGGCCTCCGAACCGCGGGCAGGAAGCGACCTTTGGGTGGAGTCGGGCAAGCTCGGCTCCGGGCCGCTCTCGTCGGAAGCTGGGGACAGCGAGGGGGTTAGAAAGAGAGGGCGGCTGGGGACGGGGCGCGGGGCAGGCACCGAGGAGACGACGGGCCGTCGAGAGCCGAAACGCCTCCCGCAGGGAGAGCCCTGGCTGTTTACCGGGCCGGATTAATCCCAACAGTCAACAAGAGATGTGAGCTAACCCCCGAATACATTAAATCTAACCTAAGGGACGGAGTGGGCTTTTCCTTCGGGGGGGACAGGCTTTGCCCCGGCGTCAATCCCCGCACGGACACGGACACTTCGCCGCGCACAGCCCAGGGGCTGGTCGGCTGGTAGCGTTTGTGCTCGCTCGGTGCTAAAACGTAATATTGGGCTGCCCAGTCCTTTCATTACTTTTACTTTCCTTACTTTCATGCTTTTCTGCAGCCGCTCAATTACCTTAATAGTTAACTTATCCCGATGGGATCCATAAAAAGGACGGTCTCTCCCCATGCACACACAGAGGTATACATTAAAGGCCATATATCAGTGGCACAGTTCCTGTGTGCGAGTGAAGACCAATGTGCTACAGAGCTAGGTTTGTGAGCCGGAGTCGGCTCTCCGCGGTGGCAGATCTAGGCGGTGGCCCAGGGAGCGCTCCGCGGCAGCGCGGAGAGGCGAGGCACGGGTGTGAACTCAGCTTTCCTCTGCGGAGTGTGGGGTGACCTGAAACCCCGCCAGCACAAAAAGGCAGGATTTCTTGCAACAGTGAAATGGGGGGGGGGGGGGGCAATAATCCGGAAAGGGAGTGTAAACGATAAGTGCAGAGAGACGGCTGGACACAGCCTGAGATTTTGCTTTCAGACATGGCTGGGAACATGTACAGACCTATTTAAAAAAAAAAAAAAAAAAAAAATATATATATATATAAAATCCTTTCTCTCTTAAGGTCGTGGTTAGGATGGTCCTGCTGTTTCATTGTTGCAATTCAGTAATATTCTATAAAATTCCCAGCCTGGATCCCCCCGATCCTGTAGTCTACACACGCTGGCGATGCGCTTCTTCGCATCTTTCCCAAAGCGGGGAAAGAAATAAAACATAGCTGTGCGGAGATGGCGAATTCCTGTCCGTTTCATACTCACAGGGATAGTGATTTCTGTCTGTTTCTATCCACCCTCGGTACGGCGAGCCGATGTAATTCTCCGCTGAGTGGTGACGATCGGAGGCTTGCTTTATGCAATTAGCATCCTGCTCTGGTAAATCCAAAATGCTCCTCACTGTAAAACTGATCCTGCCAGATGTGGCCATGGTAGGTTGTGCACACCTCCCCCAAAAAAACCTATCACCCCAAAGTCCCGAATCCCCTCCCTTAAAAGCTGCGAGGAATGGACGGCTCCCAGTTACTGGGGAATCTCCCGGCTCAAGAGGACCTTCCCTTCCATCGCCACCTAACCCCAAATATTAGTGTCGTTTACAGAGGTGTCCTGTTTATATAAACAGTCCTCCCCACTGCAAACACTGCCTGCTTTCAAACCGTCCCTGTCTATAGGATGCTAAGTACCTGAATTAGTCAAGTGCTAAAGCCCTAATGGGAGTAGGTGTAACCCCCCTTCCCGCCACCCCCATGAGAGAATAACCCGTTACCTCCCAAAGACAGCAGGAAACAGGCTTCATCATTACATATTCTGTCTGATTAGCCAAAAGTGGGGACAGATAATGGTAATTGTTAGCAGTGAATAACATCTTGGGTGGCATGTGGATGACCAACAACCACCCCCCTCCATCCGCCACCAAAGCCACCAGCGTCCCTTCTATCCGCAGACAAAGTGAATCCTCCCAGGACATCCGTAGAGCCTGCCGAGAACCCCCTCCCTGCTTCTCACTCTTTATTCCAACACCCCCACCCCCCCCTCTCCGCCTTTAGACCTGGAAGGAATTTAAGTGGTTATTTGTTTGTTGTTTTGGCTTTGGAGGTTTGTTTTGGTTTTGTGGTTTTTGTTGTTTTGGTTTTTTTGGGGGGGGGGGGTGGGGTTTTTTTTTTTTTTTCCCCGGGCTGTTTTCAGTGTTACCTCCAATTCTCCCACTTGTCATTGGCAAGTTTCTTACCCTCAACGTGGCGGGGAAGACTGGCTGGTGTATGCGCTGAAGGAAAGAGATCTCTGGGTTTGGGGGTTTTTTTACCTCTCCTGGGTATGGTGTATGGAATGATTTTTCGAGAAGGGTGATGGCGTGAGCTTGGCTGGGTAGACGCGTGGAGCCAGACACACTGGGTCCATAAGGAAGAGTCGGGAGGGGGGGTGGGGGGGATTTTTTTTTTTTTTTTTTTTACCCAACATTTTGGGTTGTACTAACCCAAGGAATATCCCCTCGGGCATTATGTGTGAATGACTGAAACGATTCTAACTGTGAGAGAGGGAGAAAAGATCAAACACGGAGCGTTTATTTATCCGCGTGTCCCCCGTCCCCGCCGAGAGCCGCTTCATCTGCCGAAAGCAGCTCAAATAAACCCGTAGCTCCCGGCCCCCCACGGGAGGAGAAGTGCGGGAATGGTCTGGGCACGGCCCGGGGAGGTCCGGCGGCAGCTCCGCGCTCCCCTCCGCGGAACAGACACCTTCTCTCAGCCCTCCACCCGGCGCCCCCCGTCCGCCCGCGAAGCTGCAGTCGGGCTTTGTCCAGCCTTGGTGGCCACAGAGGACTTACAAAAAAATATGATACAGAAACAAGAAGTCTGATGAGCCGTTCAGATGCAAAATCGCTGTGGCAGGGCTCGGTCCTCAGGCGCAGGGCAGGGGCAGAAGTGACCGATGGGCGCGATTAGCCTGTTTCACTCGGGCCGCGCAGAGTGGGTCACGCTGTGCGTGGGGGACGCAGAGGGCGGGGGTAGGACACGCGTGGGGGCCGCCTAGAAAACCAGTGGGGGGCGAGTCCGACTGGATGGAGGAAGCCTGGAAGAAAGAAGACACCTAACCTCTCTTCTCAGCTGATTTGCTTCCCTTGAATGCCGGCCAAAACGCTGACAGCACAGGCCAGCGTGAAACCCAGTGATGACTCACTGCGCGCCTGGAAATAGAAACCCAGCTACACACTGAGACAGTCTTCTAGCCGGCCGGTTTGCTGGTTCAAATGTCTCTGTCCAAACAGACATCTACAAACTATTGTGTATAGCTTATATTTATCCATCCCTTCTCTCTCCCCCCAAGCCCCGCTCCCTGCCTGTGCCAGGCCGCCGCCGTCCCTCCCCGTCCTGCTCCGAGTGTCGCTTCTGGAAGCAGTTATACTTCACGGGGGAAATGTCAATAGAGCTATAATGGCAAAGGAGAAGCGAGATTTATATCGGCGAGACTTGTGGGTGAGATGAACGGGGCACAAGGCTCCATTTGGCCAACTTCCCGCATATTTCTTCGGCGCTGGACAGGCTCCATATAAACCATTCCCAGGCCGTGATTACTGCAGCCACCTATCAAGCGTGCTTGGTGACAGTAGTTATCTTCCCCGTTGCAAGCACAGCCTCCCAGCCGTCCTGGGTGGTCGGAGCGAGGGGAGCACAAATACATGCCAACTGCTAGGCCGTGAACAAAAGGGAAATGTAGCCCTATGTCCCGGACCTGTTGGAAGCATTTGTTCCAGTCAAGATTTTGCATTTGTTCAGATCTGGAATAATAGGTGATTGACGCCTTCCCACAATGTGCTTTAACTCTGCGGGATAAATCGGAGCTTGTTCCTTGTTGTCATGGTTTTCAATAGGGTTCAATGGGATTGAACCACTATCGACTCTGCTTTACGTCTCCGGCAGCCCCGTCCATACAAATTTATTAGTTATGTCTTTTTAAATGAGATTAAATTGAAACGACGTGGCCGTTCTCGGCGGAGCGGCTCCTCCAGCGGTCGTCCTGGTCTCCCCCCCGCCCCTCCCGCTCCCGACTGCCCGTGTGACCGCCGGGGCAGCCCGCGGCCAGCGGGAGGTGGGCGCCGACCGGGCCCCCCCGCCCGCAGGTACGGCCGCGCTCACCGTCTCCGGCCCGGCCGGCAGCGCCGCTGCTGCCCCGCGCTCCCGGACGCCCGGAGTATAAAAGGAGGCCGAGAAGTGCTTATTAATATCTTGATCCCGCAGGCAAACATTTACTGAATGCCTGGGCTGGAGCGGAATTTCGGGGGGGCGTCCAGGGGAGGGGCAGGGGCTGCAGTTCAGAGAGCCACAAACTTATACAGTATCCAAGGTGGCTCTCAAGAGGACTTTGCCAAGGACACTCTAAAGAAAGTGCAAAAACTTTGCAAGGAAAAAAACTCAGGATGAGAGAAAGAGAGTCTACTTCAGTGACCTCTCTTAGCCTTTTAATCTATTTAACATCCTAAGCCCACACTGATGTGTAGAAATAAGTAAATGGTACTCTTCAAGCCTTAAGAGCTCTTCAGCATCAAATATTTGCACTTACTCTTAGAGTTTTTCTCAAATAGTGCAAGACACATTCTCCTTGGACGAGCCGAGCTGTCTAAATATACCTACGCATTGTTATCTGCGGGAAATAGTTCTCTTCAAAGGGAGAACGTAATAACCTGAAATGTTTCATCTCTTGTTTTGCTTGGGACCGGCTTGGATGCTTTTCAGCTCTGGTTGCCCGGCCTCATTTCGGAGTTTTCCAGTTTAGATTTCACCCCCTCCCCCGACCCTTTGGCGCTGGGGCAGGGGAAGCGCTATTCCCCCCGGGCCCCCGGATCCATGGTCCCCATGGGGTCTGCATCTTTGGACCGAGGGGTGGTTTTGCCTCTGGCCCCTCTGCAAGAAGGCCACATTGCCGCCCCGAGGTGCCCCATGGCAACTGGTAGCAGCGGGTCGCCACCGAGAACCGCCTCTTCCTCGAGGGCACCCACGGGGATGAGACGGGGCAGGCTTTCCCCGGGGATGCTACAGGTACGCGGCAGCACCCACGTGTGTGCTCCACGCGAAGAGGCGGTGGGGATCGCAGGGAGACCCTATAGCAGGTGACTCCCCATCCCGGGGCGAGCTCGTCTCCGTGGGCCCACAGAGTGAGACCATGAGGTACTAGCTGTGTGCCCGTCCGCCCCGTTCCTTCAGATAAATCCACAGAAACGCTTCGGGATCCCCACGCGTTTAAAAACCAGACAAGCAAAACAAAACGAAACAAAACAAAACACTCGTCCAAGGGGTTAAAGAAAAAAAAATTACTTCAATTTTTAAGTTTGATTGCTTCCACGCTGTTCGCAGCGCGCTTTTTAGTCCGCTCGCCAACGACCGCACTTGATTTGCGGCTCATGCGAAATAGGGCAGGAAAACGCGGGGCTGAGGCAGGAAAACGCGGAGCGGGGGAATCGTCCGAGTCCCCGCAGCGGCTGGAGCCGGGCGAAGAGGGGCGCGGTGGCCGTGGCCCTCGGTGGAGATGCGCGGCAGCGGCCACCCCGCCACCCGCGGCCACCTGCGCAGGTAACCCTTAAGGCGCACCGGGCTGCTCGCATCCCGGCAAAGCGGGGTCTTTGAGGGACACCACGGGCTTTCCAGCTCGAAGTGTGGCCCGGTCCTTTGAGGATATCCCGGTCTCTGTCGGACCGCCCCTTCGGGGCTTCCGTCTCACTTTTGCCCGGCTCCCTTCCCCACCAGACCCCGCCGGGGAAGTCGGGCTTTTAAAAACTCCTCCGACCACTTGAGAAAACAGCAGTTTTTCTTTTTCTTTCTTTTTCTTTTTTTTTTCTTTTTTCTTTTCTTTCCTTTTTCTTTTTTTCTTTTTGTTTTCTTTTTCTTCAGAAGCTCATTTATTGTGCTCAGTGGAGTATTGCAAAGCAGATTGACCATATCGGTGTATGTGGGATGCAAAAATCGAGCAATTTCCTGAAACAGTTGATTGCGTCTACACCTAGAGAGTAGAGGAGGGGAAAAAAATCAATTGCATCAATACAAGTGGTCGTCTGGCTGTGGCTGATGCAGTACCGGCTTGAAGGAGGAACTCTCCATAGCACTGAGCCAGACGAGCATGGGGCAACGCTCACAGACAGAAGTCCTCTTGCTGGGAGGCTTTCAGGCTGTGTTGTGGGCTGGATACGTTCGCGGGTTTAGGTTAAATCCCTGGGATAGAAGCTACCAAGACAACACACCTTGCTGGGCTGATATCCACGGGTTGGTTGATGACCAGGTACTGGGGAGAAGAAAATGACTGACTTGGCAAACATCACAAATAAAATCTGTACCAGAGGTGGCAAATGAACTCCGGACCGAGAGCTTCCTTTCTCTAGAATGCTGGATTTTAATAACTTAATCTGTATACAATGTATCTGTAAGCAAGTTAAACTCAGTACTTTGATTTTACTGAAAAGAAAACCTGACCTCACAGAACTTATTATGCATTTTAGAATTTATTTTAAAGCAGGCAGGATTCCGCCTTTCTATAAAAACAAACAATCACCTAGTTTATTTTTCCAATAATGAACATTTCCATCACTTTACACTTTTCTTTCATCATTTCCTGAAAATACTATTTCCCTCTCAACAGCTAACCAGTTTTGGATTTTGAATTTTACTATAATCTCCTTTCTGAGTTTTTGCTTTGAAACTGATGTTCATCATGGTATATTGACTAATTAGAGCAATATTGTGGAAAGAATGTAATATTCCCTTATAGGAAGGATTGGTTTCTATATATTTCTTCATGTTTCTTTTGACTCTTTTTCCCCATAGAATAATGTAATTTAATTTTGTCTGTATCTTTTTCCACTTCCTAAGAACCTACTTTTTTTTCAGCAGCTCCTGTTTTTCTTCTTTTCATGACTGTTGCCCAATCTAAGTGCATACATATATTGACTTTAACTTAGTACAAACCTCAACAAAAATAAAATAAACTTCTTTCTTTCATGACTAATTTTAAAAATTCTTGTTCTCTGGTGTCCTAACTTCCATCCCACCAAAATTATGACTCCCTCTGTTATCAGGCTTCTTTTGGTTTTACAGAGCTCATTAATTAAATAATAATTATTAAGTCTGGTACGTGCAAAGCATTCTATCCAAGGCTTACACTTTCTCTGAAACCTTCAATTTTCTATTTTGCATTTAAACAAGAGACTTTACTCTTTGGAACAGGGATTACCCACACCAGCAGAGGATTCGGGATTGAGTTTTTCATTTGCTGTGTGATCATCCTGGAGGAATTATTTTGCAAATTGACTGCAAGCAAAGCAGCAAGGGACAAGCCCTCTCTGCTTTCTAAGTTGGTTTGGAATGAACTTGTGCAGAGCTGAACTGGTGTGGACATGAGTGGGCCTTCCCAGCTGCCTGGTCTTTTCTTTCCTTGGGCTCCTTGGAACTCAGCTCTCAAAAAAGGCTGAGGGGATGGGGATTTCGCTTCCCTGTCAACACATTCCTCTTGGGCAAGTAGGGAATGGCCAGTGACTTGGGTCATGAAACTGCAGCAGTCACTCCATTACCAGCTGGAGTACAGGCTCTGTACCTACCATCCCTGCGATACCGTTCTACTCCTTGCACCATTTTCATCCCACACTCTCAGACTGCACTGGGATGTACATGGGGGGCAGGAGCCAGTTCCAGCCAAAGGGCAAAGTCCCCCCAGGACAAGATGTGCTCTAGGGCCTAGATTCAGCCGCTGGAGTGTGGGGCCCCTTCCCCTCCCTATTATAACACATCGATGCAGGATGAGTGGGCTCCAGGGCGTAGGTTGTATGTCTGGAGCCCAGAGGGGAGCCAGTAACACTAATGAACTTGAAAGGGGCTGCTCCAGAGCACAGTCAGTGATCTTGCCCCAGATACTCTGGAGAGTTTAGGCAGAACCCCATCTTTATTTCAGTGGCAGTTATGTGCCTAAAGGCCCTTGAGAGTCTTGCCCCAAAACTGGAGTGGATGGTGCTGGGAAAACAGGAGGAATGGCAAGGTAAAAGTAAAGTCTTTAATCAGTTGTTGAGGAACTGCAATAGAGGACAGCGGTGTCCATGAGGGAATCTGTCCTGTCACCATCACCATAGCCTTCAATACACCTTCACAAAGACAAAAGGCATTTTGTTTTTTGGACAGCTTACAAGAGTATATATTGAATTTCAATGTATAATTCTTAATTTGGCCCTATAAGATATCAACTGTATTTCTAAGTAGTCATTAAATTCTGATAAATATCCTCTACTGGTTAAATTCTCTTAGATTCTTATGCATAACCTCTACTAGAATAAAATAATAAACATGGTAGACAACATGATAAACTTAAAAAAGATCCTTTTGTTATTTTCATAAGGCATTATTTTCTTGCTCTTTGACATGCCAGGTCACCAGGAAGCATCAGTGCTTTGGCTAGGTACAGGCTAGCTGACTGACTGACGATCACATGCACTGACTGGTGAGCAGGCTGCTCCCAAACAAAATATTTGTTTCCTGGTAGTGAGACAATTAGTTGGGGGTTTTTTTCCCTCAAGGTTTCACAAACCTCCTGTGACCATAATAGGTTTTGAGACTTCTTCTGATCATCTATCAAATTTGGTTGAGGTTTCTTTTTTTTTTTTTTTTTCTTCAGATGGCAGGCAGAAAATAATATTGTATAAGCCTTGCACTTTGAGAAATCAGGATAAAAAGGCATTTGTAGCTCCAAACCGAAAATGTTATGGAAAACGCATCTCATAGCTGTTTCTAAAACTGAGAGATTTGTCCCCGATGCTGCAGGTAAAATGAGAACAGTAAGTCAATTTTACAATTGCAGTCCACAGTTTCTTGCCATTTTGGGCTGAATTTACACATTGTTGACTACAGCTGCTTTTAAAATGTTCAGCAAAGTAACTGCTGACTTCAAGAGGATTCAGCTGGTTGAAGCAGTGCTGGCTTGGGCATGCCACACAAAGAATGGTAGAGGAGCTTTGGCTGTACAAGAAGGTACCACAAGGGAGTTTACAAGGGAAAGAGTCACTACCAGTCTCTAGCAATAAAAATTGGTTTTTATGTATGACTATACATGGACCAAACCCCAGATCCAAATGTCCCCATTTCCAAATGTGATTCAAAATCTGTGTCTGAATTTTTTAGTTTTGTCCTGTCTTGATACTAAGCAACTTTTTTTTGCCCCTACAAATTTATGTTGTAAATAAGGCTGTTTCAGGTCTATACAGCAAGAGGCTCTAGTTTATTTTCACACACAGCAAACTTCCCAACTAAGAATCAGTGAAAGACACACATTCAGCTCTCTATATTTAACATATGAAAGTATATACACACAGTTTTGATACTCATTATTTAACATAATAATAGTCTTTAAGCATCACAGTAGAAGATTCATCTTCTTTTCTACCTCAGTGTGTGTGTCCACAGCTCTCTTTTGGTTTTCTTCCCTTCTCTCATGTTTTTAGCTATTTTTGCCCTCATTTTTCTCTCCTCACAGTTTCCATTTTAAAACTGTCATTTTCTGACAGTAACATCCATTGCCAAACATGTGTATGTTCAGTGGTTTCATTAAAAAGCCATGAGAATATGTGGTAATTTCTCAGTTGTGCTGCAGTTTCTTAAATGCCATTAATAAGCAGAACTGAAGTGCAAATCTTCAAAAGATTCCCAGACAATCCCAGACTAGAATATTATGAGACAATAGCTGAAAACATGATTTCAGATATGACTTCTTTTAAGATAATCAGGGAGACTGGTAGAGTTACTGAGCCCGATTCTGCTGTTATTATTAATTCAGATATAGTTTGTGGCAGGTATTTTAACTTAGTAATTTATTTGAATTAGAATAATTTATTTGAATTACTGAGAGCTGTACAGACTGGAAAATTGGGTGGAAGAAAACCTAATGAAGCTAAACAAGGGCAATTGTAGAGTCCTGCACTTGAGATGGAACTACCCCATGTACAGGTCAGGGGTTGACCTGCTGGAAAGCAGCACTGTAGAGAAAGACCTGGGAATATTAATGGACAACAGGTTAACCATGAGCCAGAAGTGTGCTCTTGTAGACAAGAAGGACAATGGTAACCTGGCGTCCCTTAAGAAAATTGTGACCAACAGGTTGAGGGAAGGTCTTCTCCCTCTCTACTCCGCCCTAGTGAGGCCACATCCAGAGTACTATGTCCATCTCTGGACTCCCCAGTTCAACAGAGACAGGGAAATACTGGAAAGAGTCCAATGGAGGGACACAGAGGTGATTAGGGGAATGAAGCATTTTTCTTACAAGGAAAGGCTGAGACGCTTGGGGCTGTTTAGACTGGAAAAGAGAAGACTGAGAGGGGATCTTATCAATGCCCATGAATATTTAAAGGGCTGGTGTCAAGAGGATGGGGCCAGTATCTTTTCAGTGGTACCCAGTGACAGGACAAGGGGCAACAGGCACAAACTGTAACTCTGGAAGTTCCACCTAAACATAAGGAAGATCTTTACTGTGAAGGTGACGGAGCCCTGGAACAGACTGCCTAGAGAGGTTGTGGAGTCTCCTTCTCTAGAGACTTTCAAAACCCACCTGGATATGTTCCTGTGAACCCACTTTGGCAGGTGGATTGGACTAGATGATCTCCAGAGGTCCCTTCCAACCCCTGCATTCTGTGATTCTGTAATTAGATGAAAATCAGTTTATGCAGCTACTTTTACATATAGTGAAAATATAAACATCTCTCCAGGTTATTTTCTCAAAGGTTCTTTTGCATACTAATTACCAAAGTACAGCTTTAGCAAGATGGTGACATGGTCTGAAGGAGCATGTGTTAGATAAGAATGGAGGAAGAGTTAAAACCTGACTTTGGTTCTGCCACTCTCATCCCACATGGAATCGCTTCCTTCATCTATTTCCTTGCTCATAAAATAAGGGTCAGGTTATATTAAATCAGCTATCTCATACAACTGCTGTGGTTGTACACGGTGTGACTAGTGAATATCCTTAAAGTGCATTAACCATATAAAATGCAGTCAAAAATTCCAAATAAGCACTCACACAAGACTGTGGGGACAAGTATTTAATAATGGACTCACTGTCCAATTCACACTATTGAAAGATCTGTGGTTAGTTCTGGACTGGTGTGTGTGCCATGCTTTTATTCACTGAAACTATCTAAACAGCCACAGTTCTTAAGGCAGAGAAGTTATGAATCATGTGTGGAAACTGCTACTCAAGAACATTTCAAAAGAAAAGTTGTTTGGGGGTTTTACTCACCTGCAGACCTTGTGACATCATATGAAGTAACAGCTTCCAAAATGTGACTACTGAAGCTCCCATATAAAATCCAGGAGTGATTTCTCGTAAAGTTTTCAGCCAGGCAGTAACACTGCTAAAAAAGGAAAGAGTAATTTTTACTGCTGCGCAGAAATTAACAACATAGGAAAATCCAGTTTGCTTTCACAGCACTTCAGTCCCTCTTGTTGGTGCGCTCCTCTCCCAGTGCAGCTCCATGCCAGCGCTCAGCTGCTGAGCACATGACTGCTGCCTTGTGAGAAGTTAATGTTTATGAATACTCATAGACATACTTTGGGGTTTTTTTGACTTTGAGTGGACTTCGGTGATAATTTAGAACAATGTGCTCCCCTTGAGGCTACTGTGGGTGAGGGCAGTGCGCTGGAGAGCTGTTTGAATCCCTGCGGATGCAGAAGCGGGGCAGTCTGTATCTGACACTCGTCCTACAAAAACAGCCAGCAAATCCCTTGGCTGGCTTATCAGAGAAGGACCTGGCTCAGGCATCAGGCAAATCCTGAGCACACAGGCTATGTGAAAAAGGGAGGACAGAAAGCCAAGGAGCTGAAAGAACACACAATAACTAATAGTGAATAAATGACTGCTCACCCTACCTCTGCTCACCTTTGCTCTCCTTTTCAAGGTGATCTCAGAGTAAGGTTGTACATCAGCTGTTTTCTTCACAAGTCTTTAGTCAGCTCCACACACAGAGTTTTAAACTCAGCTGAATAATCTTGTAACTTCTTCACTGATTGGTTGTGTGCTGACATCCTTCCTAAATTAAAATACTTGGAATTAATATTTCTGACCACCTCATCTGTGATAATCTCTCAGCCTTTCACTGGGCAAATACTAACCACTTTAAACACCTAGAGGTCAGTTCTGTTAGATTCAGAGCAGTTTACTTTTTGAGTACTGCAGCTAAGTGACACCTCTCACTGAAATTCTCTAATTCATGTTATAGTCTGGGAATATCCCTTCCTGCCTCTGATCTTGGGCATTGGATGAATATAAAAAAACAGTTCCAGTATTTTCTCCCTCATATTTCAGTGCTTAAGCCTACTGACAGGAAGGAAGAACAGTGGATGATTAACTTTAAAACAAAATATTCCTGCCAGCCCTCTGCAGCTAAATGGAAGTTGTGGTGACTGAGGCATTTATGGAGAATATTTCAAAGTGAGATATATTTATCCCATGACAACACTCTATTACCATGACATTACGTGGTATACCTTTAATAACGAGTAACCTTTGTATAATAGTTTTCATATGATGGAATTTTTTACATCAGTGAAACAAAGCTACTGTAGTATTTCTGGAGCAGACACATTCCAATATTTGGTTTTTGTTGTTGGGGTTTTTTTTATAATAACACACTTTCTCTCCCTGTTCCTCATTCAGTCAGCAAAAATATCCATTGATTAACAATACTGTTACAATTCCAGCTCACATAATTATGTGTACTATGCCTGACATCAAAAAGACTTACAGAACTTAAAGAAATGATTAATAGTACTAGCTTTAGAAGACTGACGACTTCTGTGAGTTCTAATAGGTTGCATCAATTTAGTAGGCATTTAAGGTTAAAGAGTCAGCATAAGATTGCACAATCTATATCTAACTTGATAAATATATTCAGTCTCTTTACAGTAGCAGATGGTTTTATTCTTCTAATCAAAGAAGTGTTTTGTAAAACTATTCTGTGCTTTCATCCGTAACAAATGTTTACTTTGGAGTAGGAAGAAGTTTGTCTGTGCTCACATAGTTACATCATGCATGCTATCCTGTTGTACTGCGGGGGGAATTACATTTGCAAATAGAAAATAAAAATGGAATGACAGAGGGGGAAAAGCAAACACTATTTGTAGTGCCTTATCTTGCAGACACATCTCAAAATGCTAAAGAGAAATGGTTCAAAAAGGGGTGTTAGGAATGATTCTTCTGAAATCTCAATGACTTTCATCCAGCTAATGACCAATGAGCACAACTGTGTCTTGTGTCTGGACTTTAACCGCAGGGAAGGTAGCAGTGCTGGTACTGTCAGGAGGCAATGGGGCCACGTGCACAATGGCTGAAAGAGCGACCACCCAAAGTGACATGTTTCAGTATTGAAGATGCACAGAGACCTGTATCAGTTGACCTCAGCCTGTGACCAACAGAGTAAAGAGTCACTAACTCAGAAAGGTAACTTGGGCTCTGCTTTTCAATGGCTTTGCAAATCAGCATAAGCACCTTAAAACAAATGCAAAACTTTCTCGGTAACCAAGTGCAACTGAGATGGGATTGGGAGGCTGGGGGGGGTGGTTCCTAGGAGAAAGCCTCTAGCAGCAGGCGGAGTCCCAGCTGCTCTTTTTGTACAGTACTGTCTGAAACACCACACAGCAAACAAGTCAGACTGCTAGGAAATATTGCAGAGCTCAGTTCAGAAGTGTAGTTCTGCACCTTCTGATTGCTTGGGTCACCAAAATCAAAAGTTGCAGAATCTGCCATCAAGAGTCTTGAAATTGAGGTGGAAAAACAGGGCAGAGGTCTCATCCATACACTGTCAGCAAGACAGTTAGAATATGCATTTTAACAACCACCAAAGCAGATTTTAAGCTTTTCTGGGCCTATAGAGCTATTTTATGCCACTGGGTGATTCCAGGCTACTTTTTCATACCCTAAATAAACATTTGCCTTGAGATGCAGAGAAAAAATACTGCTTCACTTAAATAATGTTAGTTTATTCTGGTTTTAGGTCCTCACGGGGTTTTAATTTGTTTGGATGTGGCAGCTGTATTGCAGCTGCACACAGAATATTCTCTGTCTTTCTTTAGTGTCAACAGCAACATTTTTAGAAATTTCCTGTACTGCCTTGTTTGGCTCTTTTATTTCTTCCAGCTTTTATTTGATGTAGTTAATCTTTGTATGCATAGTGTTTAAGTTTGTGTTCTTCCTGCCTTATTTTTGATTCTCATATCCTCTGTTTGGTGTTTCACTTGTGCTGTAACTACTACAGCAACATTTTCCCTTTACATCTTACAGATCCAGAAACTCAGGGTCCAGAATCTACCTATGACTAGTATTTGAATTGCATGTTATATTTTGGGTACTGCACCTAATGTGCAGGGACCTGGCTCACTGCATCTTCACATTATTTTTCTGCATCTCCAGTCCAATCATTTGAGTTGCAGTAGCTATAAATCATAGGAGTTCAAAACAGAATCAGATCCTGGATTTTTAATCTATTGTGAAGGTGTAACACTCACTAGACAGCATGATCTTTAATGCATTTAATTATCATAAGACGATTGCATTTATGCAAGGCATCTATATCAGTTGAAACACACAAAAAATAATATTGACTAGTAAGCTGTCAATACTCCTTTAAATAAAGTTATTGTCTTCTCTTCAAAACAGAACACAACCACCTGCAGAAGCAATAAGAGAGAAATAAAGTATGGATAGACATATGAAAGCCAGTGAGTATTGATTTTTTCAATATAAAACCAGATTCAGAGTGTGTGTATATCTCTATTGCCCCATTGACTTTGTGGAGCTACACTGATTTAAGCCAGTTAAGTTGCTGGCTCTAGCTTTTTTATTCCTTCCTTTATTGCCTTACCATGCCAGGCTTACAGAACAGACAGGAGAAATGAAGGCTTACAACACTTGAAAATGAGCTGGAATTCTGCAGTGCTGGTTAAGTGTTTAACTGCTCGTCAAGGTTAACAGTGTGTTTAGTGTGCACACATGAGGGAAATCTTAAACAAGTGGATTTACAGAAACAAGCCCTTGCTAAATTGAGAGCATAAAGGTCTATAGCTACAAGTTGGAAGATAATTGCTTGAAAATATTGCTATAAAAATAAACCATAAACCTCCATGACCAGCCTCAGATAATGTCATGGGAACAGGCTGCATGCCAAGAAACAGCAGGGAAGGTAAGAGCTAAAGCTCGCTCCTCTGGGTCCAGCAGCACTCCAGCACGGACTGTCCACTCCCAGATCGGCTGGGTGCCCAAGTCAGGCTCATCTGGCCAGAAAATTGCACCATACAAATGGGAATAACAGAGAAGAGAAGCAGGCTCCACAGCATCTAGATTTTACAGATTCTTAGAGGAAGGATTGTGCTAAATAGAGTTTCCATCCTCCACTCAGAAAACTCCTTGTTCCCTTTTTAAATTTTTTTTTTCTTCTTTTTTCTTCTTCTCTTCAGCATCATATATAGCTATCCCATAGCATGACAGCTGACACACAGCACCAGGGTACAGCTCTTGTAGTTGGCCATGATACAGGTGCACAAACTTTTATAGAAAAATCTGCCTCTTTTGTCCATTCCTGCAGAGCTGTTTAAAGATACACTTGTTTAAAAGGTATAAATACACCTGAGCTGGCAAAGGTAGAGTTTGTACTGGCATTTTAGGCATCAAATGGGGAATAACAGCACACTAAAGGCTGCAGTCTGGACACAGTCTGCAGGGAGTTTACCTCATAGGGTATTGGCAGTAGATTATGTCCATTCAGCCGCTGGAAAAGACAGCACCGGGACTTCTGCTCTTTTGCTGCCATCTTTTTGGACTTTCAAAATTACTTGCCATCACTTTTCTTCTAGAAGGCAGTAAACAGGAAGTGGGCAGCATGGCTTCTGTGTCTATAGGTTTGAACTTCTCTTTCTCTCCAGCTTTTTGCCTGGGACATAATCTAAGATATATTTTAGCCTAATAAAGGAAGAATAACTATAATTATCATTCAGCGTCAATATTTTAGAGGAATTATACAGTTCAAAATTATATATATATATATCAGAAACAATGTATTACCCTCACTGTAATCTTTATTTAAAGTACGCAAACAAATATTTCCAAGTATTTTCAACATTTTGCTTTGGGTTTGTGGGTTTTTTTCACATATAATAGAAAAAAATGTGCAATAATGTTGTCCCTAATCATGAGCTAATTATAATTATATTGTAATAAACAGCTTGGATTCTAAGGTCCTTTTGAGAAATAATATCCTGCAAACACAAAAGCTAGAAATGAGCCTTTTTTGAAAGCTGAGTTTCTTTTATGTTTGTATGATGTCATGACACGGGGTTGTAAAGGAAAACATCAAATTACTATAAATCCGTGAGACTCACTGGCCTTACAAAGGTCTCATCCCTTTGCTCTGACAATATGAAATACCTTTCCAGGGCTTCTGCATTGTGTTTGTACCCACTTTAACTTACTTTGATGTTTATTGTCAAAATGAGGCCCTTAGTTTAAATAACAATCTGCACATCTATCTTTTACAATAATAAGGTATTACATTCCACCCTTGAAGAATAAACGTTGTTCAGGGGACTCAAATTAAAAGGTAGTGGAGGATAAAAAATATTAGCTGAGCCCTCAGTGGCATGAGACACAGTGGATTTTAATGGGAATTTATGGGGTTAGGAAGGAAAATGGTGGCTGAGGTTTTCCTGCAACCTGTCCGTTTGATCCTGTTCAGAAAGGTAGACACACTGAGCTGACAGGTGATTTTAAGACCTCTAAAGCCATATGTTGAGAAAAATATCAACCCTTGCTAAGTCTGCTGAATTGAACCTACAGCAACAACATTAAATCCTTCATGAATGAAGCTCATTGCCAATCCTCTGATACTCAGTCCCGTGGCAGATGGGATGAAGGAGATCAATCCAGTCTGTCAGTGATTCAAAACTAAACAACATTTTTGAGAGCTTCAGTAAAATGAGTCGATCGAAGTAGTTCTTTCCCCGGTGAGTGGAGGATGGATGGCCCAGTGAATGCTGGAGCCAGTAGCATGTATGCCCTTGACTAATCCCCTTCACCAGAAGTCAGTAAGGAGCTCAGAGACTGAGGGCTTGTGGAAATGCATCTAGCTTTTTATTGTATGTGTTCTATGCACAGGTATTACGTTGCCTTCTCTAGGGCAGGACAACTGGCATGAACAGTATAAAATCACCTAGAAGTTAGATGCTCATATATGGGACAAGGAAGTGGCTGGGACCTGGACATGCAAAGATAGAAGCCTGTTTTCACCCTTCCTGCATTTCTTTCTTTGTAATAACCTGAAATATTTCATGGCAGTATAAAATCAACAACAGAGAAAGGGAAACCTAGGAGTGCTTGTTTTTAAAGTGTCTTTCCTTCCCACACATGATCCTTTAAGATTAGCAAGTAAAAAGCTCTTGTCAACCTTCCACTCCGTTTATTTATCTGGCTTCTCAATGTGCTTTCCCTCCTTGCTTCCCATTGCAGCCTGCTGTTGGCTCTTTGTTGTCTGGAGACTCACTAGGATTCTAACATTTTACCTAAATTGCTCAGTGGAAAAATATCAGAATATTTCATTTCATCAGCTTGAAGTGGTTACTTCTCTACAGTTGAAGCACTTCAATTCAGCTGTAATATTTTGACTGTAGCAAAATAATAAAATACCCTAAAATGTAAGCACTGAAGTCAATGAAAAAAAATTTAAGTTTGCTGTGAGTGTCTTTTTGAGATATTTCCTGTCATGAGCAATTTTGATTTTTTTATTCTGATTTTAAGCAAGAGAAAAAGTATTTTTTTTAGGAAAGTTTCCCCAAAAGTCTGAAATGGAAATTTCAAATTTTGTTTCTAATAAAAATAGCTGTTGTCCAACCATTGATTGCTTATACGAAAAATATGGTTGTTTCCCTCAGAATTTAGTCTTTTGATTATCATTGACCATACCATGATACACAGATTGACAAGTTTCTGCAAGAGAACTGCTCTCCACAGTTTATTTACTTTTGATTTTAAACATTGTGGAATTTTGTGTGTCTTTGCCTGACCACATTTGTCTTGGGTTTAACACAGTGCTTAAAACTGAAGTCACTAAATAAAATGAACCCCAAAGTATATTCATACTTCATTCTACCCAGATTGATAGCTAAAGTCTTGTCCAGTCTCCTCGTGTCAGCATGAGATTCCAGCACACAGCCTTGTGATCTGGCCCCTTCACACACTGTGCCGTGTGCTTCTCTCCCATCTCAGCTGGCCACAGGATCCGCAAGCCACAGGAAACCACTCAGGACAAAGAGAATGGTCTTCCTTTTTTGTTTTAGCCGTGTCCCCATCATGCTGTCAAACTCTCCATCACCCTACCAGAGAATACCAGACCACCTCTCCTCCCAAGCCCTATGTGGAGCTATACAGAGGGCAAGCTGGGTAACTGGGTAAATTGTGAAGTCCATGCCTGGCACATGAGAGACCTCTGTAATTAATAGGATAAATATCGAGCTCCAGACCATGTAGGGCAATCAAAACTAGCCTCATGTAACTTCTATCCCAGAAATGTCTAGAGGTTGCGATCGAGTCACATGAAATTATCTTCTAGCTAAATGGCAAAGCAACTTATGTCATCCCCATATTCCATAAACCACTTCAGAACCAGAGCAGAGATTTAATTTGTTTTTTGTCCTCAAATGAGCAAAGCTTCATAGATGAGTCATGCAGGCCTCCAGCCTTGTCTCACAGCCCAGAAAAGGCTGAACTTCCAGCCTTTTCTCTCCAGAAAAAAACAAAAAAAAAGTTACTTCAATAAACAACCAGTAATCGAAGAGAACCCACTATCTGAAGCTGAGTGGTTGACTGCAGCTCATTAGGCTTCAGAGGGGTAAAAAACCCTTTGATGCGTGAGTGAAAAAAAGGTATATGTTCTTCCTCAGCATGGTTCACCTTCTTATAATTTCATAATGACTCCATCCAACAAACACTATTAAAATCAAACGCCTTAAAACCTTAACTGCAGTTATAGCTTCTATGGAATCAGCACTACTTAAAAATAAGATGGACAACATTTATCTTTGTTTGATTTCTGTTTACCTCAAGTCACTTCTCAAGTCAAAAAAAGCATGAGCTGAACAGTAAATTTTGGAAATTCAGAAAAAGAAAAAAAGTGAGAAAGGACATTACATGTGATAATTTTTTTTACACAAAAACTGATTTTAAAAAACCCCAAAGTTAAGTTGCTGCATTTCAATCCTTCAAATTAATATTTCAGGAATTATTTTATTTCTTATACTCACAAGGCTTAGAGATTGAGGGTAAGTTTTCTATTTTCTAATGTAAGATTTTTCTTAATTTAGATGTGTGTCAATAGGAAAATAATTTGTTGATGTACTTTCATATGCAGCGTAACTCTTTTCATGGTCCCAAGATGTTTTACACTGTATAATGTTTAATTTTAAAACTATCACTGGCAGGAGTTTCTAAGTGATAGCTAAATTAGACATAATCCACTTTCTGTGCTTGAAGAGGCAAAAAAATCAGATTTTAAAATTTAAAATATATTTTCTGTATATATTTGTAAGTTTTTTCCTGGGACATAAAAAAGTGGGTGGTGGTTTTTGGTCTCTTCTATATTTCTGACAATGGATGTTGGATGTTGGCTGGTACCACCAGTAACCTGTGATTCAGCTTGAGATCCTAAGCAAATACAAGCTGAAAATGTTACCCATGGACAAGATGCTTCCACTGACTGCAAATGAAGAATCTCTCCTGCCAGGGGAATCCAGGCTTAAAACATGTATGCAGGTTCTGTACATCAGGTGATTATGGGTCCAGCACTTCCAAGGCTGAGCAGATCCACTAAGCAGCTTGCACATAGATGACCAGCCTGTACATAGCACATTCAGCATATTGCAAATACACCAGACAATTTACATGCATAAGCAAACAACACAGCAGAGATGAACCTTGTCTGCAGACACTCTATGCATGGTCTGCACTGTTAATGTACACATGGGAATTGTCCAGGGCTTCCAAACATCTGGAAACTCCAAATAAGTGGCTAAATTCCTTTTCCATCTGGAGATCATTTATACACAATGGCCATGCTAGCTGTCGTGCTGTTCCCTTATCTCCTGAATGACAGGGCGGAATGAGGAAGGCAAGAGGAATTACTTATATGCATTATTTTTGTTTGTATTTCTCATAAACAGAATCTCTTACATTACTGAAACTCTGGATTTCTGTGGAGCTGCAGGACAGACCTTCCCACGGGGGCAACACCTCCTCTGCTTTGCTTTCTCTGCTACTGGTAACCCCAAGTTTTATCTCAACACCTCACTTCCAGATCACCTCTGTAGGCAAGAAGACATGCAATACTTGTGTTTTAACCTCATATTTTTTTGCCTTGCTCTCGTTGCAGGAGAGCATGTGATGCCCTCTGGCCTTTGCAGTGTCAAAGTGAAGAGGGGCTCTGAGGACAGCAAAGGTCCTTATATGTAAGCAGATTATGGGGACAACTCATTCCCCCAGTTTAAAAGCCTGCAGTCACTCTCTCGGCAGAAAAACAAGTGATGCCAAAGAGTTCCCAGCTGGTAGAGCAAGGATTGCTACAGGGATTCCTTACAGACCAGAGCCTCCAGCTCTGGCAAAACCATCGTGTATTCAGGTATTCAGTAACATTTACAGGGTATTCGACAGAAAATAGTGCCGCAGTGAAGATCCGGCTGAGCTGTCCCTGCCACGGGCTGAAAGCAGTACACAAGTATCTACCCCCCTCTAGAGGTAAAAGTCTGAAGCATCTGTTTCATGAGCAAAAAGCACTTGGCTGGTCTGAAGCAACTGCTGCGGCCCAGGCTCTCTCCCGGCTGCTACAGCACTAACATAGTTAATGACTTAGGTTGTATTTCTTGCTGCAGAGGTTGAATCCTCACAGCTTCAGCATTTCCCATCTGTAGAAGCCCTGTATGCATGTGTAAAGTGGGTACAAACTCGCCATCAGTTCATCGGGATTGTAAGAAATGGTAAAAGGCAGCAAAGAACCCAGGTTCCTGACTCAGTGTTCACTGCACAGAAGAAAAATCCACCATAGATAGTAAGAGCTTTAAATAGTTCTTAGTATTTTGCCTTCTTTGTTTTGATTTCATACTGCCATTGCCCACATCTGAAGGGTATTACTATATTTGGGTGTTTTTTTCACATTAATCACAAGACTGCAAAGTTCTGACAAGCCCTTAAGAAATGTGCCACATAGGTACATATACGTGCAGAGACCCTATATCTGAGTTACTCTGAGCTCTGCCTTCCCAAACAGAACCAGGACCTCATGGTGACCCTGGAGGGACACAGAAAACCTATAGTTATCACAATTACTATGCACAGAGATGTCCCATTTACCACTACAGACATGGAAATACATTGCGTGAGTATTGTAAAGCCACCTGACCCACCTGAATATGGTGGGCTGGAAAATATTAGAAGCACAAGAAAATGTAAGATGCCTTACCCCATAATATACCTTCCCTAAAACACATGGAAGCATGGAATAATGCAATGCAAAAAAAATCACATTATTGTATAAAAACAGATTTGTCAAAAAGACCCCATGGTCTTGAATTTAAGCTTTTGAGGTTTTAATTTTTTCAGAAGGTTCTGATGCTGCAGCCCTGAAATTCCCTGAAGGCAAGGTGAGTGTTGTTGTTGATTTCTGTTCAGAATAGGATGGAAGGAAGTAAAAAAGAATGGTCAATAACCTTGTTAAGGCATGAAATTAATTTGGAGGGCACAGACAGTGGTGACATGATTGGAAGGACAGACAGGCCTTGAAAGAAGGTGTTTCATCTGTAAATTTGATTCTCAAAGTGAGAGTATGCAATTGAAAATGTACAAGTGTTTGTTTGATTTGAACAGCTCATGCCCTGACGATGAAGGAATTTATTGTGGACATATGTTCAAAGTCTGTAGATGTTTCAGCATGGGTCACAGGGCCTTACTCTCCCTCTTCTCACGGGGGTCAGAAAGTTTGAAATAAGCAGGGAGAAGATACTAAATTTCTGGTGTGTGGCTCATTTTTTAATCCTCTGTTTTTTAAAAGCCACAGAATCATAGACTAGTTGAGGTTGGAAAGCACCTCTAGAGATCATCTAGTCCAAAACTGGGACAGTCCTACTCCTCAAAGCAGTGTCAGCTACAGCAAGTTTCTCAGGGCAGTGTTTTCTTGGATTTTAGCTTTCTCCATTGTGGAGAATGCACAGTCTCTCAAGACAATCTGTTCCCTTTCTTGACTATACTTACAGCATTTTTTTTTCCTTATGTTTAAATGCAATTTCCTACATTTTGACTGTTGCAGTGCAAAGATGAAAAAGAGGATGCTGATCTTGCTTTTACCACTACAAGACATTTGTGAGGCAAAAGACTGCAAAGTAAAAAGCATATCCAGAGCAAGGGTAGGAGTTGACATAAAATTTACCATCACACATCTGTCTCTTATGTGCTAGCACTGTATGTATTAAGAGTCCTTCATGCTGCTATTTTGCCACAAGTTGTCTGTAAGTGCTCAGAGGTAACTCTGTAAATCTTTCTTACACAAAAAATGGTGGTCATTATTAAAAATAGGATATCACCTCTGTCAAGAGAGCTCCTAACCTAAATATTGCTCAAGATCAGGATGGTATTCTGGGTACATGTGGTCACATGAGCGCTCTCTTCCTGTGTTTCTCTACACACAGCTATTTTGGGCCACTGATGAAGACATGATTCTTTGGGGTGGTTAGACCTTTGATCTAAAGCAGAATTATTCTTCCTCATGCATTTAGAAGGCCCAGTAGATATAGCACTACTGACTCAGTGTAATGTGAGACCAGGAAGACAGGAAGACCGTTAAAATACAACTGTAACCAAGAGGAGAAGCAGAAGCCCATCATGTGTACCAACAAGCCAACTTTGAAGGAAGAAAAGAGCACATACAGGCATGGTGCTTCTGACCGGGCAGTCTAAAGTAAGTGTGTTTCTGCAATGGCTTTAGGAAAGCTGTGTTTGCAAAGTGCCTAACTCACTGAGGTCATGGCTACAGCCATTAAATCACCATTAAATCTCAGCTTTCCTGAGGGAGGTTCATTTTGCTGTTTTGCTCCTGACTGGAATTTAATTCCTTGTTAATCTCTGGGTTTTAAACACAGTGAGCCTTGTTTTATCAATGCTCTGCAGAAGAACCTCACTAGATGAGAAACTTTGGGTTACTCCCTTCAAATTACCAGTCTAATATTACCTAACAGTCTAGGAAGAGTTGCTCCTAGAATTTGAGTCACACTGCTTGTGGGAAAACATGAACATTGACACAAATCCCAGAGAAAAGATGAAAAGTCTTTCAGTTGACTTCAGTAGGCTTCGTAAATTCTCAGGGATTGCTCATTCTGGTGAATACTGTGTGCCTTCCTATCAGATTTCTGTGCTTTTATATCAGAATACCTCAGAAACTTGGGTAACAAGAGTGACTACTCAATCATCTATTGATAGAGAATTCTCAGTTTGCTGCTCAAGGCTGAGCCATATTTATAACATTCATCTCATATTTACCATTATGAGAAATTTCAGCTAGACTTGGAGCCAAGTAATTCAGTGGCTTTGTCAACATCTATTACTCAAGCATAGGAAGATGAAACAAATTTGTTTTGATTAGATCAATCTGAAGGAGTATTTCTATGGCCCATTTAGTAGTGTATTTCTTCTCTAATGGAGAATAAATTGTTTGAGCCTTTTCCTAGAGCATTTTTCCAGAGAAGAAATTTAATGAGTTACAAGTTCGCGGTTTGATTTGGAGAATGGAATTCCAGACTGGCCACAAAATTTGATTTTATATGCATATGCTGGGGGGGCTCTCTAGAAGGAAAAATTAAAAAAGAAACAACTGAGAGTTACTTCAGAAAATGTGTTCCAAATACACCTGCAGGCCTTCATTAATATGAATGACATAGGAAAACATTCACACTTACACATATATCCACCACTAAGACTTGCACGCAAAATGCTTGAGTGCTTAGTTCCAAAAGGAAAAACAAGATCTTTAATTGATTATGACTTGTGGTGCTAGTTTAGCCAAAGGCAAAGTTGTACTTGGGCAGGAAACAGATTGCACAAAAACCACACTTTTTTCCAAGCTGATCACATGTTCCAATCAGGAAATTCACTTTGTATTTGGCAAAAACCACTACAGATTCTGTGGATCTTCAGAGGCAGACTGAGTCAAAAAATAGTGGTGTTCTGCTTCTGCAGAGTCCTCTCCATCAACAACTCACTGCCTCTTTTACAAATCATGTTTTACAAAATGTTAAATCAATTTATATATGTGTGTCCATTAAAAAAAAAACCAAAAAACCAAAAAACCACAAACAAACAAAACCAAACCTTTGTATAAAGGAAAAAGAAAACAGAAAGAAAATTCTTTTATTAGTGTAAAACCAAAAATTGCTTTTAAAAGGTCAGATTACATTAAGTAAGAAAAGAAATGTTTCTTACAAAATAAATTTAATTTGAACTTCCATCCAGATGAAACGTGATTTGTAGAAACAATATTCTGTTGCTAGGGGCCTGCCTTCTATTGTAGACAATCCTGCCTTTGCTTACAGAAAGGCAACATGCTGGCTGCTTCTCTTACACCAGTCCTTTGTTGCTCTGACCCCGCTAGACTTGCAGGTATAAATAACATTTTACAGCTGTGTGAGTACATTTGGTGCTCATTGAAGACAGTGGAAGCAGAGCAATCTCTAAGTTGCAGAATAGATTAGAATTTCAAAGCAAAATACTTCCTGGTGTCCTTTTATAATGGGCTAGATCCTCCCCGTAATTCACCCTTTTGCTCTTTAGAACTGACTGCACCGAGGTTAATCCCTCATGTCTGCACCTTCAGCCCCTGTGAGATGTAGTGTAGGCCTGGCTCCAGTCATGTCTGCCTCACACACCTGCCTGGTTGAATGGTAAAAGAATGTGAGCAGGAACATACCATCTTTACATTACGTGATGAATTCCTAGAGTATGTGGTGACTAGTGAGTTATCTGTGAAGAGACATAAGAGTTTAATGAGTTTCAGAAGGAAGGTGGATTTATTTTAGGTGCATTAACACTGTTTTATGAATAAAGTAGTTAGAAAAGCCAATGCAAACAGTGTGTGATGTTTTTATAAATCTAGCCTGTAATTGTTAACATATGAAGCACACTTATTTTACTGCAACTTGAATTGCACAGTAAAATCTTGATTCATGAAGGCATTATGCAATAATTAAGTGGGTTTTCTGTGAACTTAACCAATAAAAAAGTGCAGAAAGGACATGCCTGGAAGTTTCACTGGTCACTAAAAGTGCAGAAACTTGCAGCACACAGGTGTTCCTATGGTATCAGCCAGTGCCTGCTTGCAGCAGGGAAGGGGGGAAGAACTGTTTTCAACATAAACTTACAGACTGCTATATGTAGTTATGGTGCTTCAAGTAAATTAGGGAAATGCTGTAAGTATCAGGCTTTGCCTTAAAATATTAATGTGATAAAGTGAACCTGTGACATCAGCCCTCTTTGGTCACTTTCTGTATATATAAATATATTGTCTTCATCAAAAAGTATCTCTTGGTATGTTGGCCACAATATCTTATATTGGTGTTGGAAGCATTAAAATGTAACAGTTAGAAGCATCCAAGAAATATCTTGGATTTCCACCCCCCCTCCCCAAGAAGTAACTAACCCAATATTGTAAGTTCTATAGTTCTGTTAAGCCACGCAATCAAAGATCCAATTCTGGCTCTATAACTAAAAGAAACTTGAAATAATTGTACCTACGGTTGAGGGGTGAGGGAGATTATGTTAAACCACTTTAATATTCTCTAGATCTGCAAGGTAAAGTAAATGCTGTTATAATTCAATTAGTCAATTAGTCGTAAATGAGGTGTCACCTTGTACCCATCAATCTCCTCTCTAATGTTGGGAAGAAGACTGGAAGAATTTCCAGCTCATTGTTTGCTGCTGAAGCCTTGCACATATCCACAAGGGTGTCTTAACACCTAACACATCGTCCCTGGTAGCTGAAGTGTGCTAAGAGCACTCGTACACTCATTTACGGCAGCTCAGCTGATGGGATGTCACTTGTTACTCAGCACATTAAAATGTGCAACTACTTATTCAAACCTGGTCATAAACCTGACTTACTGTCTCTCCTGCTTTTGAGAGACTGAAAAAAAAACAAAGGAAGCAAACCAGGTACAGCTGCTAGCTAGCCCTGAATATACCCCTTACTCTTGCTGCCCAAATCCCCTGCATGCCCACAGTTCTCTGGCAGGGTCTGTGAAGAGCAACTGAAAACTTTCTGTAAGGAAACAGCTCCCATGTAAGCCCCATGGGATTCATCCTTTTGTCCATCTTGCCTGGCATCCCTGGCCTCTTTCAGGCAGGGGAAGGTCCTGAGACATTACCTTTTCTAGTGCTGCCGGTCTCAAGGACCCCTCATTAATGCCAGACCTATTTTAAATATTTTTCAAAACTGAACTAGCTTGATGGTTTTTGAATCTATTGTCCATGTCAGTCATTAGCCATAGCTTTGAAAGCAAAGGTGAAACATGTTAGCTAAAACTTAGCCAGCTCTTCTCCTGTGACCTGCAATGCTTTCTCACAGGGTAAATTTTTTGGTTGATTTCTGGTGTCAGAGCCAGAAAGAGTCCTCTACTGAGCAACAGACCAGGTCAGCTGTGTCTGCTCAGCCTTGAAAACTTCTTTGGATGGAGAATCTGCAGCCCCTCAGAGTAATCGCTTCCAGTACTGCATTACTCTCATAAGAAATACATTTCTCTGAAAATATGATCTGAACAAAAGATTTATTTTTTATTTCTGCTGAGTAACTGAAAATACCTTCAGAAAATGTAATCTCAGCACTCTGAGTCTGTAACATCTTTCAAGTTTTACTGCTGGATTTTTTTTTCTCCTGGCTAAGATGTTCCTCCCACACAGTTTCTAGAGAGAATATGAGAATGGGGGTTTATGAAGGCACTAAAAAATAAGATGTGATATGTCACATTTAAAATAATAAGTTGAACTCTCTAGACTCACCTGTCTCTCTTAATCACACTCTCCCCTCTTCATTCCCTTCTTCCTGCCAACGTAGCCAAGGCATTCACTTTGGTCCTTCTTACACTCTAACCTCAGTAGGTACTGCGTGAAACCCTCTGGAGCTCCTGCATCAGAAACTTCCTTCCAGTATCCCTTCACTTCAACCTAATCTGATCTTGACTGTGAGTAAGTAACTTCTCAGTTGTCACCACCTTTTAATTTCTCTTTTCTTCTGCATCTATTTTTTGCTAAACAAACTGTGCCTCTTAACTCCGCAAAACCATTTTGGGATGCCGTAGGTTTGAAAGCTGTCATCCCTCACAGAAGGATACCTTCAGGCTGATATGTTCTTGAAATTTCTGTCCTCAGTTCAGAAATACCAGGAAAGTCAGGTATAGCTATTCTATTTCTAATGGAGGGCCACCTGCTATGTGAACCAGTCATAGGAAATCTATCAGAGGTGCTTTTCATGGCTTTTTAGTCAAAGGGAGGTAACATGAACCCGTTTGGAGATTCTTGTGTGAAGTGCCCAGCATAGCATGTATTTTCCCTTCATTACATACAAGTAGCTCCTAGTGATCCTGATGGAAATTACAGGTGTATGCACTTAGAGGAGAATACAGATCTACATTGTGCAAATTACTTGAGAAAACAAACTCAATTTATGGACATGGACCATGCAGGGCTGAGCGACAGTATATTTCGAGCAGTGCTCCCTGTATACCACATAGTAAAGGGAAGGGGGGGCTGGGAAGCAAGGGAGGGAAGAGATCTGGATTTTACAAGTACTTTTAATAACAACCATGGAGGATAAAACCTGCAAAGTTTTGACTAGCTTCATAATCACTTCTCACTTCTGGTTTTGAAATCTCCAGCCCAATTATTTGTTTACTTGATAGTGCTAAAGTCTTATTCTACATCGTTATTTGCTTACTGGTAAGGAACCACAAAGAACAGCAGTCCAAAGGTAACCACACAACTAAATTACTTCCAGATGATAAATTTCACTCTGATGGTGAATGCAGACTTTACAGTTTCAGCATGCCAGGTAAAATATGGCAGTCACACAGTTCTTATTAGGTGTTTGTAATAGTATATACACATACTCTCTGTTTTTGGTTTTTTTGGTGGGTTTTTTTGTGTGGTTTTTTTTTTGGTTTTTTGTTTTTGTTGGTTGGTTGGTTTTTGATGTTTTGGTTTTGTTTGTGGGGGGTTTTGTTGGATTTTTTTGTTTGTTTGTTGGTGTTGTTTTGTTTTTGCTTATTTAAGTGTTTTGTTTATTTGGTTAGCTTGTTTTGATTTTGCCTTTTTTAAGTGGTTTGTTTGTTTGTTTGCTTGTTGTGCTTTTGGTTTGATTTGATTTAGTTTTGTTCAGTTTTGGTTTGTTTTTTTCTTGGTTGATTTTTTTGGGTTTTTTTTGAGATGGATTAGGGTTGGCTAATAGCACATACACGCAATGTTTATCTCAAGACAATTCTAAAGCATCTCTTATCCCTAACCCCCCCCACACACTGTAATTGTATTAGCGATTTTTGTTGTGAAATTAAGTGTACAGCAGTTTGAATAGACAGCCCTAGGAGCATACAGTCTAAATATGCTCCCTCTATATCTACGCTTGTGATGCCATCTTTGAATACACAACCACTTATGACTTTCCCACAGGGTCCCTGCCACATTCACTGCTCTGGAGGGGTGGCACTCATTTATTGGAAAGACATTTCATATTTTGCTTTCTCCATGTGTTTAACATGTGGTCTAAAGCCCTATTTACCACAGACCAGTCGATCTTGATCTAAAGAAAGAGGTTTTAATTTAATTTGGGAAGTTTTCCATGGTCTTAATGACTGTAGTCCCTGAGCAGTTCACAAATGTGTATTTATTTTCAGATTGCTCCCCATTATCATCCCCATTTTACAAATAGAAAACAGAAGAATAGAGAGGTGCAATGATTTCAGGTGCCCAATTTAAAACTTCAGGACCTAATTTGTCAGGGTACTTACTATTATGTAATTCTTCAGATATACAGAGGAGAGCTCCCATTGAGTCTTACTGCAGCTGTGAGTGCTCAGCATTCTCCAGATCAGACCCTGGAATTTCAATCAGGTATCCATATAACTGGGAACATGCCATTAGTGACCATGTGTGTAAAATTTAGTGTAAGAACTCACAGATGTCGCATAAGAGATATGTGACACAAGGGGAGAGGGATGTATCCAGTTCTTCAGATTGGCATTCAAAAACTTTAAGCAAGATAATTGCCGTTGTTTTCCCAAATCCTCAACTGTATTCAAAACACACCACTCAACCTGAAGAAAATGAATAGGGGGCTGAGCATCTCTTGTTACACAGTCCTGACTCTTCTTGAGCAGGACCAAGACTGAGAACAGCCTGACACATCTTCTCTGGGAAAAGAATATGGCTTTCTCTATTCCCAGTGCATACATGTAAAAGGGGAAAAAACTGCACAGATAACTTCAGCTCTGGCATTTTCCAACTTCTGCGTGTTTGCTTTGGCAGCTCACAGAATTCTTTCAAGAGAGTGTTTGTAGGTAATTTCCTAGGTTCTTAATGAAGCAAAGTGGAAAAACAAAAATTCTATTATGTGGCATCGTATTAACACCTCTATGCCTCACACTATTTGGGTTAGCTCTTAGCTTCTCCATATGGACTTCTGGCCTCTGAGTTAATAGGGTAATTTGTAGTAATACTAAGTTGCCAACTTCTCTGTTGACCAAAGGACACTTTTGCTAGAGGCTAAGACTAGAGTAGTGCCATGACCCAGGGTTCTCATGCTCCATTCACTGCCCTGGAATGACCACTGAGGTGGCTGTAGACTCTAATGAACATTTTACTCCTCTAGCTCTGCCTTACTCTCTTCTAACCATTTCTGTCCAAGTCCTGTTCCTTCCTCATCTCTGACTTCTTTTCAGTGACTGCTTTCTTTCTCAGCCAGCTGCTGCTCCTATTTCCCAGACAGTCCTAATTGTTCATCCTTTCTCTCTTATCTGAAGGTGCTGGTTTTGACCATCTGGGTTTTCAGACCCAGCTCTCCACTCCCTGAATGCAGCCTCTTAGCTCAAGGTTGTTCCCCACATGCTTAGTGTCGAAGGTTTATCCCCATTTCCCCTCCCAGCTGCTCTCTAGTCACGTGCCTGTATTTCTCTCTCATCATCTTCTGCTTTTGTTCTCCTGCAGTCACAGAGAAATGAAGAAGTAAAAAAACCTTCACTGGGATAAAATCACCTGTCATCATCCAGAATGTCTCCCCTCCTTACTCCAGATACTTATTTTTTAATTACATCCCTTCAGGAGGGCCCACTTTCATTTTTACCAGAAATAAAAGAAGCATTTATCACCTTTATAACTATGCTGCTCTTTCTGGAAGCAGTCTGTCAGATTAATGTGACTCAACCTATAGAAGCTAGCTATCGATTTTTTTTAGGGAACGTAATTTTCTCTGGGTGGATAAATGCCTGTGTATGTAGTGTTAATGCCAATGCTGTGTAGCTTTCTACTGGGCTTTCGGCAAGGGTTTGATGGAGGGGGCTGAGAGCTGGGGTTGCTGCCTGGATTTCTTTTTGAGCTACATGTGAGCAATGAAAACCAGATACTCCTACAAGGGTCTGCCAAGCCAGACGTTGCTGAAAAAAGAAAAAAAAAAGAAGGGGGTGAGTGGAAAACACATGCTGCTATTATGGGGTTCAAATTTTGGGTATGGTAAAAAGCTTTTATCTTCAACACAAGAGGCAAGTAAATAAATATATATATACAGAGACACTGATAAAGATGCAGACACATCCTTATAATTCATTTATGTTTTAAATCTGTGGGTTATGCTTAGTTGATTGTTACTGACAGTAATGGGAGTGTTGTCTGCAAAAGGAGTGCTATGTCAAGTCCCTCAGCATAAGCAGAATTTGGCTGTTACATTTGGAAGAGTTTTAAAGTACATTTTCTTACACATTTATTTATTACAAACGTGATCTAAACTGAGGAGAAGAGTTTGGGATAACCTACACTGTCTGAAGCCCCATATCTCTCTGCCTTCAAGTTTAGTCTATCAACCCTTGAAGTCAGGGGAAGATTTGTGTTCAGCTGAGGAAGACATTGATCACACCTTCATCTCAGTCCTTCAGTTTGGTCTATACTGAGCAAAGGACAGGATGAAGTACTGGACATGTGTAAAATTTTCTCTTGCCTGCGTAGTTTTCCTATCACAAGCATGAGGGAAGCTTTGGGACATGCTGGTGTAATAATAATCCTCTGGTTTAAAATGATATCCTATGTGTGTGGCTCTTACCCTCATAGACATGCATATTCATAAATAAAGCCAACTATTAAAAAAAACCCCCAAATAAATTAACAAGGTCATTAGTCAACCAAATGTTCCAGAACTGTTGTAAGGAAGAAGAAATAGTGATCTTGAGTTACTTCAGCCCACCATCAGTGTCAACTTGGAGTATGACTATGAAGCTAAACTATTTCATACACTCCACACATGAGAATGAAGATGGGAAGTGATGAGCTCTTTATATGCCTCTTTCCAAATAAATTTGGAGAAGAGCTTAGGAAGTTAAGCAGGTCCCAAATGGTTTCTGCTGCTGAAATAGCCTATTGATGCTTTATTTTCCCTTTAGATTTTCCACTACATTAAACATTTTAAACTACCAAATATTTCTTTTTAAAGGGGAATGGAATGGAATGAAAAGATGTCCTACATGATTTATTACAAATTCAGAGGGAAATACTCCCCATGTAAATAGTTCTAAAAAAATGAGCATCATCAATTTAAATGCTGACATGCTCAATATTAAAGGGTTATATTGTACTCAAGTTCTTTAAGGAGAACTTCCCATTCAAAGGAGTTGATTTCAGTGAGAACTGATTGAAGGGGGGCTTGTGCCTTCTGGTAGTTGGTCTTTCTCTGGACTTAATTCTGTGATTTTCAGTGCAACTTGCACCTAAATCTTATTTTTTGTGGGTCAGATGAGTTCATTCCCTATTTCATCCTGCAGGGTCCCGTGCCACGGACACCCTCACACTGCAGGCACCTGGGCTGAAACCTTACCAAATCCATACTGATGCTCTGGGGACACATGGGTGCCATGGCACCCAGGGAGTAAACTTGGAAGACTGAGACCTGGCAGGGCCTTACCTGGTCCTTATGGTGTCCTTGGCTCACCCTTCTCTTGCTCAGCCTTTGCGCTCAGGAGTTTGCATCAGCAAGTGCAAACAAACACGAAGCCAGGTAAAATCACATTATCAGCTGTGTCCAGAACAGCCTCCCATAACGTTCTTCATCCTCACGGCCTAACCGTACTCCAGCAGCTCACACAGCGACTGTCAACGCTTCCAGAGGCGACCATGGCTTCTGACCCTCTCCACACCTGAGCCGGCCCGGCAGCCTCCCCTGAAGTGGCAGAGTGATGCATGCAAGATTTCCCCAAGCTGGGTAGGGTGCCCAGGTGTTCAATATTTAACACATTAAAACTTGCAGAGCACCTCTTATCAGAAGCAAAGACTAGATTTCCACTGGAAAGAAAGCCCACACTATTTTGGTTTTTTTGTTTTATTTATATTTTTATAATTCTAAAGTTTGTGTTTATTCAGGGATTTTTTTTTTTTTTTTACCATTAAACTCAGTGTTCTGGAAAAAACCCCACTTCATTTAGAGAAAATATTCAATCCTTTTTTTGTCTTTCTGTTATTATTCAATATGAAAAGGATATTGTAAGTGCATATTCAGCTGAATATGCGGTTTGGCAGTGAGTGGCTATTTAGCGGCCCTGCTTCTACCTCAGAGTTTATTCAGGTCATAAAAGAGACATATAAGCATTTGAGTTAAGATTTATAGTTACATTAACTGTATCAGAAGCTTTTTGTACTTAATGTAAAACACACTCTAGCAACTCAACATTGCTTTATTCCACAATATAGTCAATATTAGACATGTTACCTCCTGTAATTACTGACATTAATAGCCTCAGGAATAACGGAAATTGAGTTAAACACCAATGTGGTAGATGTAAATGGGACTTTACAGTACATGTCATTTTGAAATATTGTATGTCATGAAATTTGTACTTAATATTTCTTTATTTAGTAATTAAGCAATAATGCAACAAAACAAAGGATGTCTTCATTTTAGTACTGCATGAGTCAGATTTTGTTATAAAATCAGTAAAGAGATTGCCATAAGAATTGATTTTAAATTCCAGGAATGATTCAACCCAGCCCTGACCGAGCAGAAGAGAAGCTCTTGCAAATAATTTTTAGGAGAACGGGGTCAGGATTTTTACAGCTCCCTCCAGCACCTCACAGTGACTCTTTAAACAGCATTGCATGGAACAATGTTCTTCTGGAAAGAAAGATGAAGCCATCAGCAAGTCAGGCAAGAAATCTTATGTATATTATCTCTGAGCTGCCCTCAATTTGCTAATACTGAAATGCTATTCTTACTCCAACTACCTCAAATTATAATTTTGTAAGACATCTACTTTAGAAGTTCCTCTTTCCTTCCTTGTTCTTTCTATTGCAAATAAAGATTCGTTCTAAGCCTTTGCACAGAAGTAGAGCCCACTGTTGCTTCCCAAAGCAAGACTGGAAAAAGATAAGACTGGGGTTTCTTAGTTAAATAGTATCTCCAGAATGGCACACTGCCTGAAATGTTGAAGATGAGGAATATGCTGCATATTTTTCTCTGCAGCCTTTCTAATCTGTGTATTAATTAAGCTAATATTATCAAAACAAACACAGTCAACATATTAGCACTCAGGTGATCCTATTTTAGCTTGATGCTCACCTGTTAAGGTGAGCAAAAAATAAAATAGAACCCATTTTTACTGTAACCCTGATCTATTTTGAGATCCCAAGGCTTTTCTGTTAATAATAAAAACACCAATAAATCCTCATCTCTTTTCTTTTTAAGCCTGACAGATAGTCTTTGAAGCATTATTGCATTTATTTCCTCTAACCAGATGTGCAATTTATATTATATTTGATAGCAAACTTTAGCATTACAGAAGACACTTGTGCTAAAATAATAACACAAATATATTTTCCATCACTGGGCTAAAACCTTCCCAGGAATGTCTCCAGTCCCTCCCATATTCCAGTGCCTTGTTAATTCTCTTGCAATATCTCCTTTGATGCTGGTAAGTTGGCTCATGCTCATTTCACGGAGATCTAAATGAAGTTAGTCTGCAAACAAAATTAATAAGTAGGTTTAAGCAGGATGGCATCTAAGACTCCAGCCTGCACTTGCAAGCAGCGCTCACTCTAAGGAGAACATTTAAATGCTACTTTTGAAGAAAGCTGCTTTTTTATCTCCTTAAAAACAGATTCAAAGGACCAAGTATGTGACTTTTTCTACTCGTGCATGAAACTTTATCCCTTTATGCACATCGGAAATGTGCAAATGGGATATTTGGGTTTTGCTCTCTTAAGTCATTATTAGCCTAGCGTGGACCCCTAATACTGTACAGAATTGAAAAATAAACACTTCAGTGATTTTGAACAGTTCAGCTGTGGTTCAACTTATGACAGAGAAATGCAGAACAATGCTAGTGGACAACTGACTGCACTTTCCAAGTCACTTATCATGGGTGGATATGACCCAGCAAGGGTTCCTGATGCGCCTATCTACAGGTCCTCTGTAGGGTGAGCTAGCCTCAGAGATTTAACTCCCAGCTCATAGAAATAAATTACCCTTTACCATCACTGTGAATTACTCCAAGAGCAGACTTTTTCCTCCTGTGTCTGAAGAGTATAGCATATGCCTTGAGGCTCTCAGACAACAGACGATGGTGGTGTGTGTCTTTCAAGGTTAGAGATACTGGCAGCTGTACTTCCAGACAGTATTGCCACCTGTATGCCAGGAACCTTTGGGATTTTACTGGCTGGGAAAAGTGATTACTCTTGCCTGGTGAAAAATTTCTAAACAGAAGTGGGAGGGAGCTATGGACCTTTACTTCTGCACCTAGAAGAGGCATGCACTCACCTCACGGGCAGAGAGAAGTCCAAGAGCTCTCTCTCAAAGACAGTCTGCCACATTACTCACCTTTCTTTTGCTATGTTTTCCAACCTGGAGTAGGGTGACTCTGTGCCATTTTCAGTATCTTAAAGGTACAGTTCTGCTTCCCCTAGGGATGAGCAACTGCAGAACTCAAGTAGTAAGTCACGTTTCCACTCCTAACTCACCATAGTGTAATTCTTGCATATTTGGTTTACTGCAGGTGAAGCACCAGGCAGGATTATGTCCAGTTGTGTTCATTGATGTACAAAACATACAGGAAGGTACAGAAACATTTTTAAAAATACTACAGTCTTACACAGTGTGTATGTGATGTGGTAGTTATAGTTATTATCCTCTTGGTGGCAGAATTAAGTCTATAAAAATAACATACTGAGAAATCAAAGGATCACAGTAACTTGAGTCAGTTTCGCCTTCTTATATATTTGAAAAGTCTTTATTAAAAAGATAAATGACAATAGAAAAAATGTTGCCATGGGAGAAGTTCTGATACACAGTAATTGCAAACAGATATGCACATTCATTGTATATGGTATAGCTCCTCCTAGTGAAAACCTGCACAAACAGTTGAGGACTGATTTTCCTCCCTTCTGGGATTTCCACCACCTCTTGAACAGCAGTTACTTGGAGAGGGGGAAGAAACAACAACCAAAAATAGGGATTAATTGCAGTTCTACTTCATAAACAAACTTTTGCCTTCAGAGGTCCTGGCTTCTGCGGCTCCTTTACAAGTTTGTATTTACCAATTACCATTTGGGCCATCGTGAATCAAAAACTGTCTCAAGAAACTCCAGAGTGAAAGCATAAGCTGATAAAGTTTGAGCTAACAAGAAAATTGTCATGCCTCTTTCGTACCTTCTGGTACCTCCTACACAATCTGGAAAGACAAGCAGGTGAATCATAAGGCAAAACTTGGCCCTATGGCTTCTAAAATATTGCACTTTACAGTCACATAGAGAAAATATATCTTTTACAGCTATTTCACCTGTTTATCACTACTGCTGGATATTCCATTCAGTTAATAAATATCATTTTTGCAATTAGTTTAACCAATTTTCTTGTAATAACAACTTAATGTTTTAGTCATAAATAACTTCCAGCAACAAAAGTAGAAAATAAGGTTGCAAGGAGACAGGTGTCTTCATTGACAGTAAGGTTAAAAATGGAAGTGGACAAACAATGGATTTGATAGAAATATGAAGAATTCATACCTTAGAAATTTCTTAGAAATTTATTTTTTTAAACACAAAAATACTTTCTGTCCAATTAAAGGACCTGTCCTGTGTGGGCTAAATAGTATCTAAGTGAGTGAGTTAAAGACAGTATACTCCAGAGCCAGTGCTCCATAGAAAGAGAAAGTAAATTGCACATCCTTAATAAGCTCCTTCATGGTTTGCTCAATTCTCTTCCATATGCTGTGCCTGACTGCCTCTGGTACTGGGGATGGCATGGAAAAGGAGATGTTTGGGATGGAGGGGTGCTGCAGTTTAGAAAAAAATGGACAGATAATTGCCTATAGTAAAAATGGACAGATATTGCCTATAGTAAAAACTTACTCTTGTCCTGAAGCCAGGATAAGCCTCTGTGATCAGCTCCTTCCTGCATCCTAAATCTGACAGTGTCTCTCTCCACACTGACCAAGCTGGAAGCTGCAAGAAATGGGCTGTAGGCACAACACTCACACAGCAAGAATCTAAAGCTAACAGCAGTCCAGCTGAGTGGAATACATACCACTGGCACAGAGGTCAGGATTACACCAATCGGCTCCTCTATTAATGTTTCAAGAACAGACCCTGAAATAATTAAATAAATTAAAACCTCAGTTAGAGTCAAGTGACATTCAGACCCCAAAGACGTCTTTGACTCTGACCCTGAATCTTACCACTGCTGTTTCATTGTATTACCTGTGATAGATGCAAAACTCCAACCGATGCACAGTTGTTCTTCCCTTACAATTAGGTACGAATTTGTTACAGAAAGCCAGCTGGTTATTTCTAGACTTTCCTGAAATGACTCTCCAAACACAGCTGCCTCACAGTCATGGTAAACATTCTTCACAAAGGCCAGTTTGCTCTGCAGGCCCCAAGGAATGTGACAGCTTGATACCTGGATAAGCCTGGGCTCAGTTTCTATTTCTGCAGAAAAGCTGGAGTCTCTAGTGGATGTTGGTAAACAAACCCCGGAGCCATTACTTGATAGGGTACATAAGCTGTTACTCAGCACCTTGTAATATGGAGCTGGATGGGACCAAAATGTAAGACAACAAAAAAAAAGCTGAAAAGCACTGCAGAAATACCTGGGATGAGTAATCTTGCACAGAGCAAGCTGTTACTGAGGTGCTATGCCCAGTTATTCGGCTCCTATATGTGGCCTGACTTGGCTTACCTTATGCCAGGCTGAAGTATTCAAGTAATTGCAGCTGCTAGTAAGCATAAGACCTATTCCCCAGTGTCCACAAATAGCTCTCACAGGCTTCATTACAGGAATGGAAGGAAGGGCAGGAGGGATCAAGACTGAAATACTGAGACAAGATCTGTAATCCACTCATTTTATCAAATGTCGAGACTATTTGTCTAGAAGACTAAGTCATTTTAATATTTTGGTCTCTGAAAGTTGAGGCAAGGTAAATTCAGGTTAGAAGCAGAATACGCCGAAGTCAGTATTGTTAACCACTGGATAACTCTATTAAAAAAAAGGGTTTAGTTCTCCATTGCATAAAAGAGTTAGTGTCTTCCTAGGAGTTCAATACTAGAAAGGATATGCTACAGCTCAAACTATAGCTCAAGGTCTTGAAGCAAGCACCATCTGGCAAAATTTGGACTGGTGAGGAGCCAGATAACTCTGAACTTGCTGCTGCCTTCTGGGAGCTTCTGTTTGCTTTTGTGATGGGGCAGCCATGTAGGGAGTGTTGCAAAGGATGCAGGTAAAGAGCTATTATTGTTGTTGTTGTAGGACCAATTCCATCTTCGTGATTAAGACTGCGTGAAACTCACTGCCAAATAAGATATTACTTGCTTTGGTGCATGATGGTGGTATTAAGCCCAGTAAGAAAATACCTGGAAATCTGGACTTGACTGTACAAGTGTCAAACACCACACATGAAATTCCAGGCATGCCAGTGCCAGGCAGCCTCCACACCCACTGGCAGCCCAGGGAAGGCTGAGTTCTGCCCACAGCTGGGCACAGCAGATTACCTTGGTGTCTTTAATACACTAGTTTGTCTGAGAGAACTTATTCTTTCCATGCACTATGATTGCTTTGAAGGGACTGTTCCTCCATAGGTTAGTGGAAAGGTTTTCAGGTTTGCATCCTCACAGGTAGACAAATGAAGGAAGAGAATTAATCAGAGATTTCTTAAATGCTTCAAGAGGGACAGTTTGCTGACTGGATCTCAGAAAAGACTAGAGGACTTCCATAGTAATGAAGGTAAAAAAGGATCTCAAGGACAGAGGCTATTAGCAGAGAAGCCCTTGTCTGATTGTGAGTAATCTCATTCAAGTGCAGTATTGGTACCAGAGAAGGAGGGAAAGCATAAACTTAAAACTGTAATCCTGGGACTGGTAGAGAGAAGATTTAAAAAAAAAAAAAAAACAAACCCGAAATAAAACAGAAACTAGCTGTCAGTAAGAGCTGCTCTGTTACTTCAGTGTGTATTGATCTTGCTTCCTGTGGTCTTGCCTTATAGCAAATAAGACAACCATCATCACTATCAACACATGAGTCACATTCTTTCAAGCAGATTTCCACCATAAGCTGGATGAATGACAATGCTTGAATCTGTCTTTCATAGCTTGCTAATTATTCTCAAAATTGTGACTGACTCAAATGTAAAGAGGAGTGTTGGATGTAAACACTGCACTTAGCCAAGGATTACCTTCATGCTCAGAGGGGAGATGGAGAAGGAAGGAGAAGAAGAGATAAGCTTTTGGTATATTAATACACTCCAAAATACAACGCCTTGCAATGACCCAGCAGAAAGTTCCAGTCTCACTCTCTGTCACTGCAATGTCCCATCCCAAATGTTGCAGATGAATTCAATCATGCAGAGGCCTGGAGCACTTTCCACATTGGAAACAAACAGTTTCTGTGACTGAAACGAAAAGTGGAAAATTCCCAGCACAGTTAAGCTCAGAGACGTTCCTCCACCCCACATGTTCAGCAAGCAAGAGTTATTCTAACCACACATCACATTGACTTGCGGGAGGCTGCCTAGCTGCTTCTTTGAGATGCTGCACTCTGAGAGGATGGCTAGCACACAGAAGGAGAAGCCCAACGGCTGCGCCTGCAGGAGCAGTATAGATCAGGTCACACTGCAGTCACCACTAAGACAATGGTGTCACCCTCTGGCCCAGCTCTGGACCTGGCCCCAGAGCCTGACTGATGTGGCAAAGGCAGCAGCATGACTGTTTTGATGGGTCAGGCACAGACTGTAATTCAAGGCTGACAGAGGCACCTATCATTACCTGTTTTCTTCTCCCGAGGAGCTGCTTTCCCAAGATCTGAGGAAAAAAAAAAAAAAACAACAAACACAAAAAACCCAATCAAACAAACAACAAAACAAAACAAACAAACAAAGCCCCAAAAACAACAACAACAAAAAAAAAAAACCCACACAAAACCAAAAAACCCCAAACCCCCACCAAAACACACACATCTCTCCTCCGGGACGGCCTGAGTACCCCCGGGCACCAAGGTCCGACACCGAGCCCTCTCGGGACTCTGCAGCGTCAGACCCACAAACGGGGCATTTTGGAGTGGGGGCGGCTGTTTCCAGAGCGATCTCTATTAAGCAGGATGAGGCAGGTATTGCTCCAAATCGTTAACTACTCTTAATATCAACCTGGCAAGAGAATAAAGCTGATTTTCCCGGAGAAACAAAGACGGTGCACCCACAGCTCCTGCCTCCTCTCCCGGCAAATTCAGGCAGCTCCGGAGAGCGCGGGTGGCGGGCAGAGTTATTTCTCTCTCAGGGTATGTCACAGTGTCATGCGACGCGGAGCCCCTTTTTCCTACCTAATGCAATGTGTAGAAAAAATGTAGAAATAAGACATCAGCCTCTACAGGCAAACAACATCCTGGCAAACCGGCCGAGCTGAGCTGCCCCTCGCCCGGTGGTAGCTGAGCCCGCTGAGGTGGGGAGGGAGAAAAGGAAAGAGGGCGGGAGGGAGGCAGGCAAGGAAAGCTCCAGCAGCCGGGCCCGGCACCCATCGCCTCCTCCTGCGGGGATTTCGGGCTCCTGTCGGGAGAAGTGTCACTCTCCAGACTCAAAAAAATACATTTCTCTCTCTGTCGCTCTGTCCACACCGTTGTGTCTCCCTCCACCCCTTCCCCATCCTGCTCAAATATTTAAGGAGTGATGGGAAAAAAGAAAAAAAAAACCAGAGAAACAGAAGCGCCTGCATTTGCTGCGTTTGCTTCTGACGCCAGAAGGGATTTAGATACATTACGGAAGCTTACTTAGAGAGTCCCAAAGAACACGGAGAGAAAAACAAACAAGCAGGAAAAAACGCGCTGGGTTTAAGCAAGCAGGCGGGGAGCACCGGCGCAGGACCGAGAGCAAACGTTGCTTTCTTATTCCGGCAGAGGTCCCGGCCAAGAAACCTCCTCCTGCTCACACAAAACGTCCCGGTTCGTGTAAGACACAACTACGCTGAAAATAAACTTTATATAAATACATATATATACACACAACTATATATGTATGGATCGTGCGATGGGAAAGGACTGGTGCTTACCCCTGTCCTTCCCGCCAGCACAGAAAGCAGGGGCATTTCTCGGCCCCGGGATTCTCCCTGTTCCACCGGCAGCCGGGGCCGGGGCTCCCCCTCTCCCCCGGAGCCGAGAGAGATATTGCGCCCGAGCGAGACGTTACGCTCAACATCCACGGGCGTCCGCGCTCCCTACTCCCAGGTGTGCGCTGCCAAGGCAGAGCGGTCCTGGTGCCGCACCCCCTGCTCTTTTCTTCTCGAGGTGTGCCGGTCTGTCGACCGACAGCGATAAAAACCCGGGCGATCGCAAATTGTACTCCATTCAGAGCCGATGCTGCCTCACGGTGTCCCTTCCTCCGAGTGTAGGCTACAAAGGCTCCATCGAAGCACAGGTTTCGGCCCCGCGGAGGCCGGGGACTGCTGCGGGGCCACAGGAAGCGCTCCCGGGGCTGGGAGGCGGGAGGGACCCGCTGTCGGAAACGGGGCAGAATGGGATGAGAAGGGCTGCAGGCGTGTGCCGCCGCCCGGGACCTACGCAGCCGGTTGCTTTCTGCAATGTTCATGCAGTCACCTTGAGCTGGCATCAGACGAGTATCGCCCGGGGGACTCGGAAAACGATTCCTTTGGTCATTTGGTGTCACGGAGGTCGTGCTCCACCCGCCCCCCGAGCGCGTTACCTGCGGTCGGCCGTTCCACGCCGGTTCACTAATACAGAGATACGACCCTGTAAAATCTTTTACCTACTACCGCTGAATTTGGACGTCCTAACAACCTAATACCTTTCCCTTAGTCCAACGCGTGAGCACTCGTATGCAAATAACCATATACTTTTAGCTAAAGGAGACCAATTTTAATGCGCACCTGTACATTTTAAGAAAATAACCGGGAAATACGAGCACAAAAGTCCATCTTTATTGTCTAAATCCGCATCACATTCCCCGTGTAACTAGCTCTTTTGATTTGTTTCTCGGAACAGCGTGCTCAGATTTGCTTGTAAATGAAAAACTGTATTTTATGTGCATAAAGACAGAAATAGTGAAGGTAATAGGTTCAGAAGTTTTAATTCATTTTGGTTGCTGAATGTCAAGGTTTAGGTTTTAGGAAGGTTTAATAAACGATCCACAATTTTAAAAGAAAGTTTTATGGTTATTCATATAGGAAGTTGGTCCCGGTAGTTTTTTGTATGGTGCTGTACGTGTCCAAATATAAAATGATTGTTAACTTATAGTACGAGACCATTAATAATTAACCTATACTTTTTTATTATTTTAAACGAATTTTTCTTTCAGAGCATCGCAATTATATGTCTTGTAACTACATTTAACAGGAGTGAGAATTATAATAGATTTTTTTCCTTTGATAGTCACAGTTTACTAATGGAGAATACAGTTTAAAAACTACAACATAAAAAGTTAATTTTATTCAAATGTAAGCCCCCGCCCTCATCATCAATTGTGTGCATATAAAGAATAAACAAACCCTTCAAATATGAAGAACAATGGGATGGTTGTTGGGGGTTTGGTTTTTTTTTTTTCCCTTAAGTGACATTTCATCTAATAATCCTATTAAAACTGGGTTCTGTTTGTACATAAATGGAGAGATGTACTATGTGGCTTATAAGCTGTTATCCAGAGACTTAAGAGGCTGTTCACAGTACTCTGGATGATACAAGAGAGATATCAGACAAATATCTGCAGGTTTTGACAGTGAACGGAAGCAGATGAACTGAGTTTCCTAAATTGCTGAGCAGTTGCTGAGTTCGTAGGTATGATCAATCAATCTATAAACTTGTGCCTAAGCCCCACCTCGGCCACTTCACCTTGCCTTTGCCCAGCGACTGGCAGCAGGTCTTTGCTGCTGAAAGGTTACTCTCCTCGGTTAGGGACTGGTCTTATACCTGGAAATCGCAGAAATGCGGTAAATCTCGCACTGTACTGCAGGTTGCTTCTGGCTCAGCACCCCTGTTTTGTCTGATCTGGGATAAGCATTGACCTTTGTCATGTAGAGAAGCCCTGGTACAGAGGTGCGGGGGGTGGAAGTTGCTAGCAGCAGTATTTCCAGCAGCAGCTATACTTGAAGGTCTGGCCTGAAAACTTTCGCTGGAGGCCTTGGCATCACCTCTCTTTCCATGATATAGGTCCTAATCTCCCACAGGCAGCAGGAAAAGTCCACATCTCCCAAGGCCCTTCTGTTGCCCTGTCGCTAAGCACTTATTGATTATTGGGCGGTCTGAGACGACCTAAAACGCGTCGAGGAAAAATGTCCCAAAAGAGGATGTCTCAGATCTCAGTCTTGGGGAGGAGGAAAACTGTCAAGGCAAACACTGGTAAGGCCGGGTGGATGCAGAACGCATCAGCCCGGGGGCTGTGAGGAGCGCAGGAGTTGTGACACGGCACCCTGCCGCCGCAGCCCCGAGGGAGTCTGAGCCGGGGTCAGGCAGCGAGCAGCCCCGCCTCTGCCTGCCGGTGTGGAGCCGTCCAGAGCCGCTGAGAGGAAGCCTCGTCGCTCAGCACTGAGCTGTACACAGCAAATTTCCTTCATCTTCCTCCCTCCAGCTCCGCCGCTGAAAATAATCCCAGGGCAGTGTATGAACTTCAAGGACCGGATCTGTCTCTCCAGCCTGGAAGCTCCCCCCATTGGGCATGCTCCGGGACTGTCTTGCCAGGAGTGGGACTATTCTGCAGCCCAGGCTCTGGTCCTGCTGCGCCCTCTCCCTGGGGAGTAGCCCGGGATATTGGGCTAGTGGTGGGCAGCAGCGTGAGTGGGCAAAGGGTAGTCCCGACATGCCGACCTGCTGGCTGCAAGAGGCTCCTCTTCCACAGCCCGCGGACTGCACACGTCCCTGGGGGCTGTATGGGGGTCACGAAAAGGGGGGGCGGTGTGTGGTGTCCCTTTAGCAGGCAGCTACAGGCTCTGGGGCTCGAACATCAGCCTTCGCAGGCCCTGGGAAAGAAGTGTGTGGGGGTAAGGAACTGTTAAATCACAGCACGACGGGGGAAGCTAAAATGTCACGTCGCAGCTGGCCCTGCATCGTCACTGAGTTACTCATTATAGGTGCATTTGACAGAAAACCCACCGAGAAGCCACACTTAAATGTGGTTTTCTGACGCTACCAGAGCCCGAGGGAAGATAACCCTCCACGCCGAGCACCATCTGCCTCTCCACGGGTGAGGAGTCACGTTAGGTGGGTAGTGGCGAAGGGCCGATGATCTCCAAAGGAAAAAAAAAACAAACAAAACCCCAAACTATTTGCACCACTGTTCTGCATCTCAACGTTGTAAATGAGCTGTGTGGGTTTTGTTATCTCAGTTATTATACCGCAGTTACGGGAGAGAAATATTTTGGAAGTGAAACCGAGACATCCCGGTATGAAAGCCGGCCGCCGAGCTCTTGCACTTCCGAGGCCAGTGGCTTTTCTTCGGGAGTGGGTTTAGCTGCCCTGGTCCCGCCGGGCTGCAGCCCCCACCGTGGGCTGGAGCCCTCCCACTCCCCGGGCCGTCGAGGCGTTGGGCTTTTGCCGGAGAAGCGGCAGCGCAGGCTGCTGGGGATAGTAGCGATCTGGCTACCTGGCTGGTACTCAGCGTGGGTGAATTGACACTTTAATTTCGACGCGTGGTGTAAGCTGACGGGGTTTGACCCCTCATCTGCCATGTAAAGAGCACTTAAGTTTCACCAAAGGAACTTTAAGCAGAGGAGGCAGAAATTTTCGTCTGCTTTATAAAAACAAAACAAAATAAAACAAACAAAACAGCAACCTATAACAAACTCCAAGCCTGGTTACGTCTTCGCTATTTCACGTCGCAAATCATATTTTCACGTGCATCCGGCCCTTCGGGCAGTGGACTGAGGGGCGTGATGCAGGGGTCCCCACGGGGACCAAACACAGCTGTGGACTCACTCAGGACAGGAGGGGACAGGGCAGGGAGAAAGGACAGTTCGTCTCTCTCTCCACGTCTCTTTTCCCCCTGGTTTTATTCTTACAACGAAGGGAAACTCTCAGAGCGGGAACAGTTGAGTTTTCTCCAGGTAGTAAAACATTAAAATGGCTACAAAACTTGCAGGGTAGGCCAAAAAACTCGTTTGCTTTCTTTCATATACGTGCTCACATTTCCTATCGGGGACTCACCCCTCCCCACTCCGAGGTTTGTGACTGTACAATGCAAGGGGGACGAGGTTTTGGAAGAGGTCGCTGACAGCCCTTTCCCTTTGGAACTGCCTCCAGCCCAGACTCCGTCTTGGTGCGTTCGGGCCCCATGTGTCCCACCTTCCCCGACTTTCTACCTGGGCTGGTTGCCGTGGTCCGTGAGCGCGGGTGCCGTTGTCCGTCATTTGCGGACAAACTGAGCTCGTCTGGGAAGCATCTCCTTTCCAGAGCCACAGGGCATCAACGAGTATGGTGCACAGGATAAAGGTATCCATATATATGTTTTTGGATAAGGGGTTTATGCACGCTTGAAGCTATAGGAACTGAAAACCCTTGAAGAGAAAGGATCGAGAGAAAAGGAGCGCACTTTAAATCTGATCAGGAAGGATTGCCACCGCCATTATCAACCGAAGACAAATATTTAAGGGATCGGTTTAACCAAGGGAAAGAATCATCAGACGCAAAGTCAGTGAGGAAACTCCTTCCCCGGCGGAGCCACCTGCGGCAGCGCGGCCCGGGCCGCTGCCGGCCGACCCTGGAGGCCCTCTTTAGAGTCGGCAACGGCTCCGGGCTCACTCCGCCCGACTGCACGGCCGCAGCGAAAGAAAAACCCCGCTGGCAGCCAAGGCCTGCCCCACCAAAAAAGCGAGGGAGGGAATAATTATTCTTCCCCCTCAATTCCGGAGACATTCGTTATAAATCGTCAGACGAAGGTAAAGCCCCGAAGTGTGCAGGAAAGCAAGTCAGACCCGCGTTTGGGTTGTAACTACCTCTTGTAATAACACAACCAGGAGATAAGCAAGCATTGATTTGTGTCGCTGTGCAGACGAGATCCTAAATTCCCCGTGCCCTTAGGTGTGCTATGCTCTGCTGGCGCAAGCGGGAGCTGGTGGCCTGCCATCCCCCCTCTGCTCGGCCCCCTGGCCGGCACCGAGCCGGGCATCGCCAGAGACATCCAAGAACACCGGTGTGTGTAAGCAAACGGTGCTGCCCCTCACCTTGGCTTGCAGCGGCTCCCCTGCCCCCGACGGAATGGCTCCGTCCCTCCACCTGCCCTGGCAGAGGGCAGCCGGCTTGCGTTTGCACACCTGTCCACGCTGGTGCGTATTTGGTCTCGAATGAAAGCAACGAAGAAAAACAACTACTTTCCAAGTCAGACTTTTCTGCTATGTTTTCAGGAAGACGACAGTTACCAAGACTCCCTCAAACGTTTCTGGTTACTTGAAAGCAGGTCGAAAAATGTAATTATTCCTGTAGGTGGCACTGGTACTAGGTGTTGCAAAAGCGAAGGCAGAAATGGAGAAAATTGCCTAAGAATTCCCAGTTGGTTCCTATAATTTGATGCAGAACAATAGCGGTATTTTTTTCATTTGCTCCAAATTCAAGTAACATGTAACAAATGAAAACCTGATCGCTTTATTAGAACAAAATATGCTTTTAAAATCTGGCCCTCTGTAGCTTTATGGCCTGGTCCATGAGAATTGTCTATTTCCCTATATGTCATTAAACAAATCCTAGTGCAAAGAGAAATTAACTCAGCAGCGCTCATTCGAGTCAAATATTTGCACCAGGAAAGCACTAATGAGACACTGTCTGGTTTCCAGAGGGGTTGCTAAGAACAAGTGGCGGCAAAGTTGTTAAATCTGTCCAAGCAACCAACACATAATTAACGGACCCCCCCCCCCCCCCCCCCCCCCCCCCCCCCTGAATATTCAAGTGAGGGTGGAAGGAGTCGGAGGGTGGCACCGTCGCCGTGGGTCGGTGGGATGCCCCCCGCCCAGGGGGGCGGGCTGGGGCAGCCCCGGGGCTCGGTAGCGGGGGCAGGCGCGACGGGGTTTGGCGGAGAAGATAGGTCAGCGGGGGCGTCGTTTAACCCCGGGTCTTTGCCCGTCTTCGCACTGCTGTACATTCATTTCACCTGTCTTCAATGTATACGAGAAAAATGCGAGTGCCCGCTCACTGGGGAGGATCTGCTACGGACCTGAGACGGAGGGGTCAACCCAGACAAGGTAGCCGGGTCTGTCTGTCCCCTCCTCTCTCCTGGGAAGGGGCCAAATGCCCGGAGGCGGTCGCCACGGTTCGTCTGAGCTTTTACAGACCTTGCCAGCTCCTTCTCCCACCAGGCCAGGGGCAGGCTCCCCGCGGCGTCCCTCGGGGCTGAGAACCCCGGCCGGGACGGGCCGGGCGCTGGGGACCCGCCGGCGCCGAGCGGCGGGGAGCCGCTACCCCAGCACAGGCGAGATGCCTGCGCTCCAGCCAAGCCGCCGAGACAACCCGGCACTGCATGGACATTTTCTAACCGCTGAAATGGAGTTTTCCTGCATCTGCACGCCAGAAAGGAGATTTGTAGGATGTTGTGCCCTTACCCCAAAAGCATGACACTCAAAAGCTTTGTGCTTTGATTTCTTGCTATGTTCCATTTTCCTTCAGATTTTGGGGTCTATCAACACCAAGGTGACTCCAAGACCTGACTGTATTTTGCACGACATTGCTTCGTAAGCGTGCAGGAAATTTTCAGACGTGGCTTGCTTGTACCCTATGAAATTTTGTTAAACAAAACTTCATCCTATAATTTCCATTCTCTGTTTTGTCTTTGACGTCAAACCAGTTTGCTGAAACTGAAATCACATAGTCACAATACCCCTCTCCATCTCCTACCTTGTTTGAGGACGGGCCAAAAAAAAAATACTTTGTGGAATTTTCGGAGGTGTTGGGAGTATTTCCATGCACGTTTGAATATTATATTAATTCAATTAATCTAAAAATAACCCCCCGTGGGTTCACATGAACTTTCGTACATGGACGCAGACAGTTTATGTGATCACAAATGTATAAGCGTGTGTTTTTTGACGAGATAAAATAAGGCAGCAGGCAGCAATAAAAGACGCGACATCTACCAACGAAGGATCGGCAGCGTGTCCCAGGATCATTCTCACAAAGCCTTTTTTCCCCGAACAGGGAAGAACAAGTGGAAAACCAGGCCTGCCTCCGCAGAAGGACGGGGGCCGAGGGTAGCCAAGAGGCTCGGCGGCTCCGGAGAATCGGCGGTCCCTGCCTGCAGCCGCAGCTACCTAAAAGGGAAAATCCCCCCTCTCCTTCGCAGCCTCTTCCAAGCAAGGGTCTGTCGGGGACTTGCTAGAAGTGCGCTTGTCTCAATACTATGCGAGAGAGTCAGCACACGAGACCCTCGCTTGGAGGGGGAGTGGGTGCGGCGGAATCCCCCTCCATTGCCGAGGGAGCATGGGATCAGCTGGGACCAGCCCCGCACCTCTTCCCGCGCCCTGCTAAGGCACGATGCTGTCTCTAACCTGCTCGACTCAGCTATTCCGTCGCGTAAGGAAATATACATGGCAGTCAGCGATACGCGAAGGCCCTTTCATCCTGCATTTGGTTCCTTACATGTCTCAAAGAAAATGAGAGCGATTCCGGGAAACCCCGCGGGTTTTATATCCACGTCTGTAGGAATAGCTCTGTGCAAAACGAAAGCCCCGTTTCGAAGTTCCATGGGTCTCATCTCTCTCTACATCACACAGCACCTTCTCTCCGTGTTGAATCACCTCCGGGCACAGCCCAAAGTTGTCGCTAGATTGCCTCTGCCCTTCCACCCGCCTCTGCCCGCTTTTCGCTGCTTTTCTTTCAGAGGTGCCTAAAGGCTTCTCCGACACTCATACACGTTGTCCCTCCAACCCCTGCTCCGTCTCCAAGGTGCTCTTTGCCCTCCAAACTGTCCACATCGCTTTCCGAGGGGGGGATTTCGCGGCTCTGTGCCTCATGGCAGGAGCTGCAGAGTGTGGGGGGGAAGACGTCAGGACAGCTGCGACAGTCTGAGACAGTCCCTGCGACAAAAACACCACGTCTGTGTGGCTCTAATCTCCGCCAGCCCAGACCCACACCTTCCTCACACCACCTTGAGAAACACGGCCACTCGATTGCACATGCACGGGGAAGCTTTGTCTTTCCGGAAGAATCGGGGACGGCTTCTACTTACAAAATATGTTGTCATATGAGTATCCTTCTGCCTTAACAGCTCCTTAGTAGCCTCCACCCCTCGGGGAAGGAGAGAAAGATTTAGGTTCCTTCCTAAAAAAAAAAAAAAAAAAAAAAAATCATAAAAAACCTGCAGCTTCAAAGAGGGGCTGGGGTGTGGGGTATGCCGCTTTCTATTTGGCTGATCCCTTCCTACAGTGGGAAAGCGGAGGAAGCTGGGGATCAGCGAGGCAACACATCCCGCGGGAACCCTACAGAAAGGCCCTCGTGGAGGACGGGCTCTCTCTGAAGGCGGCTCCGGAAGGCAGGAGCTGAGCGCGCCGGAGCGAGCACGGCAGCGCTGGGGCCTCGGCCGCCTCCCAGGCCGGAGCCCTGCCGGAAGGGCGGGATGTCGCCGCGCCGGGACCCCGCTCCCAGCCACGGGAGGGGCTCCAGGGAGCCCGGATTCTGGACATTCACTAGAGGCTCCCCGGCCCCGGAGACGGCCCTCATGGGCGGGGAGAGCCAGGGGCTGCCAGCCGCCGCCTCGCCGGTACCGGCCGCGCACCGAGGCTGCTGCCTTGCAGACGATTTGCTGCAGACAACTCACTCCAAGTCCGTTTCGTGGAGGAGAGAGGGAGAGAGATGGATTTTAGGGAATGGAAAGGCTGGGGAGCGGCCTCTAGCTCCCTTCTACGATACCCCGGCGTCGGGAGGAGGCAAGGTAGCGGCAGTGACCTCTGAAAAACATCGGCTGCCGACACCCGAGGCTCCGGCGGCATCGTGAGGGACAGGCAGTTCAGTCCCTTTCTTCGGCACGGAGGGAAGAAGAGCGAGGGGAAAGCCGTCTCTCTGCCGGCCCTTGCCCGAGTCTCTCTCAGCCCCCCCCCGCTTTGCTTTGCCCAGCCGGGGGGACCCCGCGGTGGGGGCGTGCCGGGGCGGCCGCCGGCGGAGCGGTCCGCACCTCGGGGCGAGCCCCCTGCTCGGCCTCGCGTGCCCTTCCCCGGGTGGAGAAACCCCGATCCCACGGCCCCCGCCCTCCTCTCTCTCTGCCGCCTTTCCCCTCCGATTCTTTAATAGTTTCCTACCTGAAAAAAAAATTAATCTTTTTGCCAGGCAGGTCAGAAGCGATCAACAGGCTGTTGTATATTATAATGTTTTCATATTCCTCTTTGCTCCCCCTGCCCTCTACCGACTCACTGTAGATGTGACCTTTGGTATTTCAGCCCACACTCAGCAGTTGAATGGAAACAAGTTGAGCACGTTCACTTCTGATAAACATTATCCTTAAACCACTGGAGACCCGAGTAGAGTAAACGAGCTTTTCCGACAGGACCACATCAGGAACACACATTGAGAAAGGGAAAGAAACCGAATATCCAGATCAGAGGCGGGCTTGGGGGTGGAGGGGTGGAAGAGGGAAGCAGGGGGGACAGGTTGGAGGACACGGCGGAGGGGGGAGAAAAGAACACAACTGTGGTCACAATAGGCACAGATGGGGAGAAAAACTGCCTGGGCAGCGTGGGAGAGCAGCGCAGGGTCACGCCCGAGCAACCCAGCAACTCTGTGGGAGCTTCAGGGGCGCCGAGCGGGTCCAGGAGTCGCGGGGCCGGGTTTACAGCAGCCATGCTCCCAGAGATGGCCCCCGGCCACACGCCGCTGGACCGGACTGAAGCAGCGGGAGAAGGCGGGATGCGTGTGCGAGGCGGCGGGGGCGGCGGGCCGGCTGCGGGCAGAGCCCTGCAGGCAAGCAGTCCGGGCTCTGCCGGGCGGGCAGCCTTGTCGGGGATCACTCTAGTGACTGCCTCGGGAAGAAGCACGTTATTAATGCAGATCGGAAGTTTTACGGACGCGCAACCCTTCCATTGCTTAATTACATAATTAACTTAATTAAAGCTGGATCCGGGTCCCACTAGTTCCATGTCTCCTGCCTTAAAAATATCCAAAGCAGGTCAGCTCCCAACACCGAAAAGGATTCTGGCTTCACCACATGCTTGCGAGTATTGCTTGCTTTCCGACAATGACATTTGCGCGGCGTGTGTGTGTGTGTCGTCCTCATCAGAGGTAATTTTATCTAGATTGAGGAAACACTAAAATTTATAAGTGTGATATTCTGAACCGGCAACTCACATTTGTGGAATAACCACAAAACTGCCATATAAATTTTGTTAGATTTTTTGTTTGCTTGTTTGGGGTTTGGTTTTGTTTTGTTTGTATGCTTTTTTGTTTGGTTGGTTGGTTTTATTCCCTGTGGAGGAAACAGAAGTATCGCCTGATATTCCTATCAGATAAAGAGATACCTTCGAAAGAACCACGATCGGTTTCTTCCCACCACAAAACTTTTACAATGTGACATGAATTTCTGCGCGATCTACTGCAACATCCTACTTAGTCCCAATTACGCACGTTCATTGCGAAATGTGCAAGCTCTGAAATCTAGGGGGGGGGGTGTGTGTCCTAAAAAACAAAACCTTACAAACTTTTCAATTAAAATAATATTTATACAGTGTTCATACAGACCAGAGACATCAATTTAATATTTTACTCGTTGATATTTCAGGCACTCTGGTCACCACGTTATTTCTTTTGAACGTTTTATTTAATTTATAGAGACTGTACCTTCGAGACTCTACATTTAAGAAAACAACAACAAAAAAAACCCTAACAACAACAAACCCCAAAACAACAAACCAAGTACGCAATAAAATAATTTCAGGAAAAAGAAATGAAAGAAAACCATAGTAAATTCTTGGCTGGAGCTGTGAAGCCCATGATTTTTGTGTGCAACATGATGTATGTGGGATATATGTAAAAGACATAAGCACAAGGTTACGGATTAGGATTCGTACACCTAATGCCAAACTAAACACTTCCACATACATAAACACGCCGTGACCCACACATACTTTAATTCCTACCAGCTTTGTCTGTTTTTCTTAGAAATGTTAATATGTAGCAGTGTCTTTGATAAAGTTGAAATCGGCTCCGAGGCGTTGACATTTTACAGTTAAGAGCGCTGCAATGTTTAATGTGGGGATTAAAACAGAAGCGGAGACAGTCTTTGATGGCCAAGGAAAATCGGCATCCTGATGCCCGGCTGCCGCAAGCCCCGTCCCGCCTCCTCCCGGGGCAAGCGAAGCTACTCCTAATTTCCCGACCGGTTTGTGGTTTTCACCAAAAATATCTTAACTCTGCTCTCATCGCTCACAGCGATCTTATACACTACTCGTGAAATACTCGTTACTGAAAAAGTGCTTTATTATCACAAGGCGACCGTAAGCAAGGAAGAACTTCTTTCCCGCATCCGCTAAACCAACGTGGGGGAAACGGCGTGTATGTCAAAACGTCGCTCTGCTTCTGTCAGGGACAGACGGAACCCCTCCGTTATCCCCGGCGCCCCCTGCCCGGCCGCTTGCTCTGACAAGAGGGCGGCGAAGGGGTCGCGGCAGCCCGGCGGATGCCCGGCCGATGCCCGGCGCTGCGCCCTGCCCGGCCCCGCGGGGCCGAGTGATGCCCCACCACAGTGCCAGCCCCGCTCCGCACCGCCCCAGCCTTAACGGCACTTTCCGCGCAACTTACCGTCCGACAGGTACGAAATAGCCAGCGCTACCGTGGCGGGTACCCAGGTGCCGAGCACGCCTGCGAGGGAGAGCGGAAGGACCGCCCGCACCGAGCTGTCCGTCATGTCCCCTGGCCACTGGGAGGGCTGCTGGGCGGCGGGGACGCCCCCGGGGGCGGTGTCGGGGAGCGGCGGGCCGCGGCGCCCGGCCCAGCCCAGCCCTGCCCACGTTGCCCTGAGGTTGAAATGCAGAAGTCAAGGCTCTCTCGTCGGGAAGTAGATTTCTTTGTGGCCCTTTTTCCTTCACGCCCATTCTGCCTCCTCAGTGGAGTCCAGAGAGCCTCGGGGCTAGTGCCGCCGGGAGCGCGGAGGGCTGGGCGCCTGGCTCTGGACATAGGGCTCCGTTCGGGATTTAGGGCAGCCCCAGAGGTGTCCTGCTCAGAGGAATGGGTAAGTGGCTGGGAGCTGCAGGAGGGTTCAAGTGCTGTCAAGAGAGAGGGAACACCCGTGCGCTGTCATGTGCCGCTGCCGCAGCTCCCTTATTGACTTTGCTCGTGTTCCTACAAGTTGTAAGAACACGTTAGGGGTCAGGAGCAGGGAAGAAAGCAAGCTAATGACTACTCGGTTTATTATTAATGTTATTAGGCGAGTGCGAGGCAGGGTCGCAGACGAGTGGATGGCTGGAGCCTGTGGCACGTTGTATATTATTCCTGACACCGATCTTAGCAGTTAACATTTTAGCACGTTTGTTTTACAGCCTGGTGTAATTGTGCTGTTAAGCGAGAGGCGCTAACAGCACCAGAAATGGTCTCTAAAAAGTTAGTCGCGACTCAGAAGCACCGCATTGCCCTTGCCTCTCCCAAGATGTAAAAAGAATTTCCTCAACTACTTTTCCTTCCTCCCCCTCCCCCACGCCTTCGAAAATGTTTTTCTTTTCTTTTTCTTTTCTTCGTGTTCCTTTTTCCTGTGGCAATAAAGCTGACTTGTCTTTTGGGGCGGTCTCTTTTTTCATCTGTGGAATGTGCGTTTTTGGAGTATGCTTGGCATACTTCGGAGAGCTCTGACATTTCTTGCTACGAATTTTCTTTCTTTGTTTATCTTTTTTTTTTCCTCCCACGATTTTTTTATGTTTTATGTTTTTCTTTTTTTTTTTTTTTTTTTTTTCCCCCCCCCCCCCCCCCCTCTTCAATTTCGGGGGCATCCCACTATTATAGAGAAGTGTTCGTGGAGTGACTGGGGCGTCCCCGGGCTGTGACATTTGCCTTATGATGCAAAGCAGCCCGGACGCCCCCTTCTGAGCCATTCACCGTGTCCAACGGGTTTGTTTGTGCGTTTGCTTGCAGAACCTGCCTTCGGGGAAGTGAACCAGCTCGGGGGGGTGTTTGTCAACGGGAGACCCCTGCCCAATGCCATCAGGCTGCGGATTGTGGAACTGGCGCAACTGGGTATCAGACCGTGTGACATTAGCCGGCAGCTCCGCGTTTCCCACGGCTGTGTTAGCAAAATCCTGGCTCGCTACAACGAGACCGGCTCCATCCTACCGGGAGCTATCGGAGGCAGCAAGCCTCGGGTCACCACCCCCACGGTGGTAAAACATATCCGGACCTACAAACAAAGGGATCCGGGCATCTTCGCCTGGGAGATCCGGGATCGCCTGCTGGCCGATGGCGTGTGTGACAAGTACAACGTGCCGTCGGTGAGCTCCATCAGCCGCATCCTTCGGAACAAAATCGGGAACCTGTCTCAGCAGAGTCACTACGAGTCCTACAAGCAGCACCAGCCGCCCCCACAGCCTGCTCTGCCCTACAACCACATCTACTCCTACCCCAGCCCCATCGCCGCTGCAGGAGCCAAGGTGCCCACCCCTCCCGGGGTGCCGGCGATCCCCAGCACCATGGCCATGCCCAGGACGTGGCCGTCCTCCCACTCGGTGACGGACATCCTGGGGATCCGCTCCATCACAGACCAAGGTGAGGAGGGGGAACCCCGGGCCGCAGCAGAAGCCAGGCAGGGCCGGAGCGTTTCGGTCCCCTGCTCCTGGGCTCCTTCCTCTCCGAGGGTCGGAAGGAGGTTTCGTTGTGTGCCTCGGGAAACCTTTCGCGTTTTCTCCAGCCCGAGCCGGGAGCACTGATCTTACCGAAGGATGTGCCTCAGGAAGCGGGCAGACCAGAGGTCTCGGGGTGGGCTACAGGCAGGCCAGTAAAAGGTACATAAAGGCCGTCACCCCTGTCATTGTGACCCCAGAAGTGGCGACCTTGTCCGGAGGGAACGACCTGGGGTGCGGCGGTCTCAGGGCGCGCTCGGCCGCGGCCCCGCGGCCATTCCAGTCCCGATCCCGGTGCCGGTACAGGTCTCGGCCGGGGCTCGTTGCCGCCCTCCGGTTACAGGCGCCGCCTTGGCGTTAGTTAGCGAGAAGTCCATTTTCTCCAGTTTTTTTGCAATCAGGCAAAATTTGCTTCGGCAGGAAGTTCAAATGTCACCTAATTGCTTTCATTCTGATGCTGTATTTTCCTCCGAAGCGGTGGTCCAGGAAAACCAACCCCTCAAGTTTTGCTTTTTTATCCCTTTCATCTTCTATTCTGTTTCTCCGCCTGGAAAAAGCGTCGCGTCTCCCAGCCGTTCGCTGCACTTCGCCGCAAAGAAAGGGACATTTTTTCCATTTCTGTCTTTGCCAGTGAAATAAGAGTGAAAGTGGTTAAAACAACAGTCTAAAATAACCTTCGCCTACAGCGATCTTTGTATCCCACTCTTCCTTCCCAATTGGGGGTGGGGGAGGGGGCTGTGATTTCTGTTTTCTTTGCGTTTTTAACAGCAACAATACGGTTACAACAACACTTAGATGCAAATAGATCCTTCAGGCATTGCAGAATGTTTTCTCAAGAAGGTGTCATTTTTTTTTTCAAGCAATAAACACACACATAAGTACTTTTTATTTATACTCGTACACACATAAATACAAAAGTTTTGTCCTTCACCCTCTACTTCATGATTTAAACTTTATCCTCAGACCACCCTGGCACAAACAAATGCATTTCTGAGTCGACTTTAACAAATACATGCCTGGCAGTCTGTGCTGGGGAGAGACAGTGTTAGCACTGAACATTAAAAAGAATGAGAACATTACAATCACATGAGAAACGAAGGTTGTTTCTTTTCTTTCTTTCTTTCTCTCCCTCTCTCTCTCTCTGTTTTTTTTTTTTTTTTTTTAAAGTGAGTTCCTCTTTTATTAACACCACATTGGCACGCAGGCAGGCCTCTGACCGTAGTGCTGGGTGCTTCGGTATCTCTACCCCGTCTCCCTCAGACCGCGGAGCTGCACACATCTTTCTGCAGTGTAAAGTTTCGCCCCTCCACTTCCCAGCAGAGAGCCCAGGCTGCTGAGCGGCCGGTGCTGCAGATGGGGGCTGCTCGCCCTTGATTTATAGGATAAACTGACCTTGCTGACACGGAAAGGAAGCCCCTATTCATGGGAAAGTGTGAGATCAGCAGAAAAGGGCGCTCACCGAGAGAGCTCAATTTCTTAAGACAACTTCAGATTTGTGCCTTGCCCCAGCCTCGGCGAGGGGCCGGGCGAGGCGGTGTGGCGGGGAAGACCGCTCCCACGGCGGCTCCGGCGGGCTCGCAGCTCCGCAGGCTTCGATGCAGCCGGGCGCGGGGCTCGGGCCTCGGGGGGGCCGCCCCCGCCCTTGCATCCCCGGTGGGGACCTGGGAATTTGCTAGCCTGCGAAACAGCCCGGTATTTCCGTCCCTCGGCTGATGTTCGTGTAAATAACAGGACTTTTTTTCCCCTATTTCTTCTCTTGACTTTTTTTTTTTTTTTTCCCCCTCCCCCCCTCCTTGCTTACTCCCCTTCAAAAATTTTTGGTTTTGTGGTTTGTTTTCCTGTGTTTTTTTCGTCCCAAAATTGTTTGGAGACTTGTTCGGAGACTTGTTCATCTGTAGCCATGTCAGGGTTATTTCTAAGAGGGGGTATCGTTTGCCCTCGCACTTGCACCCACACGAGACAATTTCCGTAAATCGCCCTTGGGAGATCCTGGGGGTCAATTACCGGGGGGAGTTCCATCCTGCCAGTGCAGGGACGAGCGTCTTAACCAACTCCGGGCTCGGATAGCTATCGCTGCCATCAGCTCCAGGGAGATACTCGACTCCCTTTTCCCCCCGCATCACCCTTTCCAGGGGCTCAGTGAGATGTAGTGGGTGATGGACAGGCTTCCCCTTAGCTCTGCCCTCTCGACTGTGTCCTGCGGCGAGGGGAGCCGTTTCCAGCCCGGAGCAAAGTGCTCCGCATCCCGGCTCCTGCCTCTTAACCGCCCCCCCTCCCTTCCCCCCGTGTTTCCCAGCAGTGAGCGACACCTCGCCTTACCCCAGCCCCAAGGTGGAGGAATGGAGCAGCCTGGGCCGAAACAACTTCCCCACCCCGGCCCAACAAGCAGTGAACGGGCTGGAGAAGAGTTCCCTGGAGCAGGAGGCCAAGTACAGCCAGGTAAAGGGGGGGGAGGGTGGTGATGCACAGAGCCCCTGAGCTCGGCTTCGGGCTTGTGGCCCTTGCCCGGGGCTGGCGCCCGGGGTTTTGAGACGGTGCGGGCCTCCCCTTGGTTTTGGTTTGCAAACGAGTCCGCCAAGACGGGCGACGTCGGGAAAGAGCCTTGCTCCCTTCTTCGCTCCTCTTCGCTCCCTCTCTCGGCATAGCTGCCGCTACCCCCCGGCTGCCCCGAGCCCGCCTTTCTCCTGGTCGAGAGGCTCCCGGCGGGCGGAGGGCTGGCGGGGCCGGCAGCGCCCGTATCCAGGCCGCCCCGGGCTCCCGATGCTGCCCCCACCGCCCAGCAGACCCTCGAGAATCGCTGCGCACCGGCCCCCGCCCGCCTATCTACCCGGCCACGGGACCCTGCCGCGCCGCCCACCTGGGGCTTTGCCCCCGGCTCGGCCCCGAGCCCCCGCTTCGGGCCGTCCCGTGCCGTGCCGTGCAGCCCCAGGTCGTGCCGAGCCGTGCAGCCCCGGGCCGTGTGAGCGGGCACGTCCCGCCGCCGCCTTTAGTGCCGCGTTTTCCCCTGTCCGCAGCGTGCTCTGTAGGCAGGGGAATAATTTGAAAATGAGATGTAATTGCTTCCTACATTAAACATTTTTAAACGCTTAAGTAGACGGCGAATTTCCTACGTTTTAATTACAACACAATGTAACTGTTACTTAATAAATCTCTGTCTAAATCTCTATACATGCTAATCAAGTCCCATGCCAGGAGAAAAGCTATAAAAGGCTCAACTGTTACTCTCTGTGAAAGCACAGGTTTTTGGGGATTTTTTTTTTTTCTTTTTTCCCGTGAGTGGAAATAATTCAAAACCTATCAGAGATTTCTCAGATACATCAACTTCCCGGCCATTCTTTTGTTACACTTAAAACGAAGTCGAGGAAAAACGGTGATCCCTGTTTAGCTTGTTCCCCAGTTTAGCTTGTTCCCATTGAAAGACAGCGGACTGGGACATAGTTTTCGAGTTCTGTGTCTGGTGTTGGATTCCGTGTCGAGGAGACTTCTGTAGCTCATATTTGGTGCTGTGAGCAGCTGAATCAGACCATTTCAAATTCAAGATGTGGAGCGCAAATTGTGAGAATGCTCGCAAAGGGGTGAATGAGGCAGAGTGGGAAATACTGCAGGCCCCAAAGGTGAACAACCACTTTATTAAATATATTGCTTTACAAACAGTATGCTGCCCTGTTTGATTTGTACCACATTTTTCTATTATCCCATTATTATGATGTCAATTTCTTATCACATTTTGCACTGTAGTATAACCGCGACTGTATGGTTAAAGATAGAGTTAGGTTTAGAGTTAATATTCATCCTTTCACAATTTTATTGAAAAATGAAACAAATGAAGTCTTAGCAGTCTTACAAAAAAATGATGGAAAAAGCTTGTCATTCTGTTAAGAACATCTGTACTGCGGCTGCATTGTCTTAGGTTCCAGTCTGGGCCTTCTGCACATGGGTCTGCTGAAATGTTCACAGGTTCTGGCTCATAGGCTACAAACCATTGCCTCTGTTGGAATATCATTTACCTCAATAGATGTGTTGAGGAGCAATGCTATGTAAATTGATTTATTTTCAATGCTGGTGTCAGAAATTATTTTTGATCTTTTTTTTTTTTTTTTTTCATACTTTCAATATTTATGCTTTCATCTTCATAATATATCACTGTTCTTCTGTCAATACCAGTCTTTAAAGTTTTGTTCAACGTGAAAGACCACCTGATAAATGTAATTTAAACACTTTTGCTATTTAAAAATGGAGCAAATTGCGATCAATAAAATGGAATTCATTTATCAAAATACATTGTCCTGAGAGTTTAAAAGGGCAGAAAAGCTAAAAAGTATCTATCCAAAAGGTCATTTTCAAGAACCCTGCTCACTAAAAGAACACACAGAGGAGATGCCCCCCCCCTCCTTCTCTGTAATAATATGGGTAAATAGAATTTGTCTTTGGAAAGTTCTAAGGTATAGACCAGTCTATTCATGTAGCATTTGGATTGGCTTTGAAGAGAATTCATTCACATGTAAATTATTTGCTTAATATACCACAAGTTTACTACCTTGTTAATTTAAAATGTATTCAGAAAAAAAAAATAATGTCAAATAAGGATGTGAAAGTGTGGTTTTTTTTTTTTCTTCCAGTTTTTGCAACACTCTTTTTGCCAAAAGATTTGTTCCAACCAGGTGCAAAGTGAAACATATGAACTGAATTCTTGCTGCATGTAGCACTGACTTGATAGCTGTCCATTCGGTGAAGTGCAGTGAGTCTGGGGTGGCAGTCTGTGGCAGTAAAGTCTCACCAAAAGTCTCTGATATCCTTGAAGCTTTTCATAGTGTCTTGAAATGTGTACTGCTTTGGGTATAAATAAATGAACAGGGGACAGGAGAGAACATTGGCTCATTTGTGTGAATCTAGCAAAGGGGTATCTGGAATGGTGAAAAAAAGGGGAAGCAGTTGTAATTTACATGCCAGAAGGACTACAGTGAAATAGTCTTAGTCTTTGGACTTCAAGGCGAATGCCGTTTTCCTCATCTCCTTTGGGAGAAGCTTATTACAAAAGTTGGGGTAAGAAGGCGAGAGAGCAGATTTCCCCCAGAGAAGTGACTGTTCTGTAATATTCTAGTTTTATGTCTGTATTACCGAAGTCAGAGGCGCCTACAAGAGGAGTGGAGCAGCAGGGAATCAAGCGTGCATGTTTTACTTAGGCTTTCCAATTACAAAACAAGAGCAGAGGGAATGTGCTCTGAAGCACATCAACAAAGGATTTTGTGTGAGTGATAAGGAATTATGCTGTTTCAAACAATTTTCAGCTATGTATTTTAAGCATCAGCAACATTAAAGGTTCACCTGTCCGCAGCTTTCAAATAGTTCCATAGCTGTGACTTATTTCTTCAGACTTAGTCATGGGGGATAATATTTTACTTCTCAAGAAATCCCCTGGAAAATCCCTCTGAATGAGAAAGACTAGACAATTTGAGGCCAAAGAACGAGGTCTTCTGTACTTAAAAATTATATTTATTTAATCCCTCCTTTTTCTGTAGGCTTTTTTTCAGGCCAAACCCTTACTGACCTGCTAGACTTGTCAGCCTGCAGCCAAGGCTGATCTCTTCGATGGTTTGAATGGCTGCTGTGCACCCCTTACCCTGCACATCAGTGGTTATTCAGTCTAGGAAAGGACTCCACAAAAGAGGCAGAAAGACTTCACATTTTTGTCTCAGCAATGCACAGTCAGGCTCATTTAACATAAAACTGAAACTCTTTATGTATAACATTTTTCACTTTAAGTCTTATGAATTTCCTGATGTCTCTGGGGCCTTTGTTTATGATGTTGTTCAGTATTTGGGTTTGGGGAGGTGAAAGCTCTGCCTTGCAGACTGTGATTCTGTACCAAATGTTCCCCAGGAAACTACAGAAATGCCTTGTCAAGTTTCTCTTCATTTTTACTTACCTGGTGTCCCTAGTCATCATTTATGCATAAACAATTGCATTATATTTTCCTGGTGCATCATATTAACAAATTTGTCATATTGCTTTGCAAACAAAGTGATTGTGATTCAGAGAAATTGAAAAGGAAAAGAAGTCTTTCTGAGAGCTCAGCAGTTTTGTCTCATACATGTTTCATACAGAGATCAGTTATATTGTAGTATTTATATGGATAGGCACATTCGATGTGGTGTTGGGGCGATGGCTTCTACAGCTAATTATATTAATACAAAGGATGAATATTCTGAGTATTTTGTGAATTATGCATCTTATATTGACAGCTGCATTAAGAAAAAATTAGAGCTGAAATCACTGAAATACAAACCCATTTGTACCGTGCATTGGATATGAAAACATATAATAAATATGTATCTTATTTAATATGCAGTTTTCAGATATTTGATGCTTGTAACTTTCTGGACTAACATCATGGACGTGCAAACTGAAAAAAATCGTGGTCTGTAGTTACACATGTATGAAAATGCAGAAGATCTGTTGTATGCTTGTACAATTTGTTGAGAGGCAAATAGCTCTGGAAATTTTTTTTTTTTCCCCCCAGAATTATTTGCTGTGTGCGTTGCTGGAAGCAGATGTGCACAATGCCAAAGGGAGCTGATACTCATTAATGGGAAAAAGCTTGTAACTAGGGGGTCTATGGTCAAGTGGTTGTTGCAGGCTTGTTCCTGGAAAGCTGGCTATTTGGCGGTCTGATCCCAAACCTATTGGAGCTGCAGAAAACATTCCTAATTCAGAGGGGCTTGTGGACATGCTTTGAGTGAAGTCTTCCTCTGACATATTGGGCAGACCACAAAGCAGAAACCACTTCACCTCTGTCTCAGCTGAACTTCATCAGCTGCTAGTGGCTTTGCTGGGATATCACTCCCTGTCCTTTGGTTGCATTCTGATTAGGGGTCATGAGCTCCATGTGCTGTAAGCACATAAAGGGAAGACTTTTTTTAGGGCAAGTGATTGCAAATAATTATGGGTGCAATTCTGGACAATTATTTGCACAGAAAATATAGGCAATGTAAATATTTAGTTCCTGATCTTTGATTGTAGATGAACAATGAACTGTATATTCAGTGGCCAAAGCATGTGTAATCGTTTTTATCAGCAGTACTTAGAATCCACAACATACAGGGATAAGATGAAAATGTAACTTTAAATGTTGTGGCCAATTACATGCCCCTCCTACACATATTATTTATTGAAAAAAAACCCCATCAGATTATTTATTTAGCATCTTATATTCTAACTCAGGATTCAGACAGTTGGGTTTTTGCTATGAGTCTGTGCGAAATCCATCAATGATAAAGGTCCAGACCTCCTGCTCCTCACTCATACTTGGGGGTGGGAAGAAGATGTTGAGGAGAGGTGTTTATGTGCTTTTCTGCTGTAGTACTGAGCAGAATTGTTAGAAGAGTTCCTGTTTGGTGCAGGGCTTCAGACCTTGGCTTGGAGACTGTCTGGTTCTGTGTCATTCTCATTAGGATCTCCAGACCAGTGCCTGTTATTAAAATACTGTCACTAAGATGGCTTGCTGAAGGTCTAGGCATCCATGTCATTGCATGTTGTGGGTGAGGGGCATGAGCTGATCCCACTACATGCACCCGATTCCTTCCCAGGTGATCTGGATGGCACCCCATTCGAACCCCATTTGTGAGACCTGCCTCTTACTGGCCACCTGCTTCCACGGCCAAAACACAGTGCCCTGCCCACCAACCCACATGGCTTCAGGGCACTCCACCTGGATGAAACTAATAAAGAAAGTCAGAGAGGTGAGTGAATGGTATAATGACACTCCAACTGCACTCAGAGCACCAAAGTTGCCCAAAGAGCCCCAACCCACCAGGAGCTTTGCCATGACAAGCAGGACCAGGGACTGAAACGCGAAAGTGGTGGGAGATACCTATTACAGCCAAGGAGCAGAGTGCCAGGGGCAGGGGGATTAGATAGGACTTGATCTATTCAGTCTTCTGATGCTTGCAGTAGAGTGGGAAGGAGATAATGACTGTATGGTGTGTTTAAATTTGTCTGTTGTGGCAATTTATCAGCTCTTAGGAATTGCTTACATACCTAGTCATAATGACCATGGGCATTCAATAACAGATGGGCTGTGATTTAACCCTCTTTAACTTACCAGCTTCCCAGTAATTGCCTCTGCAGCATCAGAGATTTGTTAGACAAAGGGGACCGCTGCTTTGGCTCCCCTGAAGAGGACAAGGTGGAGACTTTACCAGCTTGACCTCATATTTGCCTAGCTTCTAGCCATCATGAATCCCTTTGATGTCTCTGTCCAGAAGGCTCCTTCTCCAACCTCTGTTTAATTTAAATAATACCATATTGAAATGACAGTATATTATAACAGGGCATTTTCCATAGAACCTCCTGCTAATAAATTATAGTTTTAACCATCAGTGTAGAGAAAACAAATGCTTATTTTTCCAGTGTATTTACTTGTTTAATGTCGATGCCTGCCTTGCTTGACTCCAGATTTTGCCAAAATACGAAGGGGGAATTATTGTGCAAATCTGTTCTGAAGCTAGGGGACTCTGTTGTTAGTTCCTATTCAAGGGAGTTTGCTTATATAGCATGATTTTTTTCCTGAGCTTTTCTTTTGTCCTCCTAAGTGCAGTATAGCTGTCTAAGGAAAACTCAACTTGTGTCTTTGTCATCAAAATCAAGCTTTGTGCTCATGATAATCAGAATTTGGTTTCCCTCCCCTTTGAGCCAGTCTGGTTGTGAGGTTTGTTAAATAACAGAATATATCCCAAGATCCAGCACCTTGACTTCCACTTACATCAACCTTCCTAAACTGGACTATGAATGGAAAACAATCATATAATGAACATACAGACCTCGCACAATAATCTACGTTGGGGAGACATTTTAGGTGGACATATTAGTGCATGCCTGGTGTGTTGTATGTGGCAGATCTCACTTCACTGTGAAAACAATCTAAACCTGCCCCTCTTCTGAAGATGCACTGCAAACCCTTGCTCGCCCTTTCTCCCAGGGAGTGTGCTTGGGGTTTATAACAACCTCTCTCTGCCTTGTCTCCACTGTGCCTTTTTCTCCTGCCTCTGTTTCCCTTTTTTGTTTTTGTAGTGGATTCTTCAGTCTATGAGAAAGAAGGCTTTTTTTTTTTTTTTTTTTTCTTTTGTTTCTGCTGTAGTTTGTTTTGGAAAAGATATAAAATGCCCCTGGCTCCTTTAGGAAAGGATCAGTGATGGTGTGTAAATTCAAATTACAATTATTTCCAAAACTGAGGTTTTATTTCCCTGAAGAGGCCAAGATTTAAAATTTGATAAGAAAATATAATTAAGAGTGATCTTGATGCATGTCGCAACTATAGTTAAAACACTCAATCGATATTATCTGATTTGAGTGTTATTCAGTGCAGCTGGGGATGCCTATAAGTAAAGGAAACAACTTTAAGTTAATAAAAAAGCACATTAAACACAGGGAATGGGGGCTGCTCATTACTAAGGGAAGAAACATTATTTTAGAAGTGTGATTTTCTCATAAAGTACATTGTAATGCATTGAACTTACTAACAGGAGAAGTAAGTGTAAAGAAAATGTCATCCTTGTAGGAGACATGTATAGGATTGGGTAACTAATTACGTTTAGAACCTTAAAGCACTCATGCAAATAACTCTGTTTTAAATGTGACTTCAGCTAGAACACCAGCATTGCTTTGTATGATTTCCAATGAAAGCGAAATACTGTAGTTCTCCATTCTTGAAAGATCTCTTTCCATTTCTCAAAGCTCAGGCTTGTGGGAATCAACCCAGCTCAGCTGAGCAACAGACTGCCTGTAAAACCCTTTCCTGCGTGTTATTTGAAAGGCTCCTCAATTCCAATCTATTACCACTGTTTGGTCTTTCTTGAAAATAAAGGCATGCTTGAAAGTAATAGCGTACCTACAAAATGTTTCCCCTTCTGTTCAAGATTTTTTGAATGTCAAAATTATTTAATGACAATGTCCTTATTTTTCAGAGTCTGTTTTAATATCTTCTGCTTGCAGTGAAATTAATAGAAAATCATATGGGCAATATGTTCAGTAAAATAAGTTCATTCATCTAAGAATATGGATATGCAGCCTAATATGAAAAAAAAAAAAAATCAGTAATTTTTCCCAGCATTATAAAAAGACAGCACACCCTGATTTGTAGGGTCAACTCTGACTGGGTTATTCATGTACAGCTTAGCGATTTTGTTACATTTTTCTTAGAAAGATTTTTAGTTAGCAGTTTTATCATAAATAGGAGAAATATACTCAGTGCTCACTTTTGTAATCCTTGTTCTTTAGGTAACCGATTTTACCTGTGCAGGTGTGTTAATTTTAGTGGGATGCTGATCTGAATGAGTATTTGTAGGATCACGTAATTTTTCCCATAAATGCTGTAGCACTGAATAGCAGCTTCAGAATTTAACTCTAATTTATTTGACAATTTCTACCAAAATATTATTTAATATTATTCATTTTAAAACCTTAAAAGAAACATAGGTGTATTACTTACATCTTTAGGTAATGCTATTTTCCTAAATGAGATTTCCATTACAGGCCTGCTGCTGCTGTTTTACTTGGAAAATTTGTTTACTCTTCCCTTGGGATCTCATATGTTGGTTTGATTTATAAATCGTATTTAAACTCCAATTAAAAAAGGGAGATTTAGCATGTTTGCTTCCTTTATATTTGCAGTTTGTGTTTGATTGCTCTTAGTCTTGTTGCCATAACCTTTTTGACTGATTATGTGCATGTTGCCAAAAACATGAAATATCCTTTGTGTTTTTAAGGTAACTTACTCTTCTGATTGAAGGACTAGATATTCAGCTCTGCTTCCTTCTATGCTTTTCCCTTGCTGTGGGGAAAAAAAATGACTTCTCCGGCAGCTGTTTTGTGACTCTGTTTTCAAGACATTCAGAAAAGATTCAGAGTTTCCAGAAATGATTTTTAGTTTTTCATTTTGAAAGTTGAGCAGCGAGAGGGTGTCTGTCTGTGGATCTACAGCAGCATCCTTGCAGCTACAGCTGCTGCAAGCACTCCACTTTTCTGGGGAGTGCTGCTCTCAGTAAGATGGCTGTGGTACCTCTGTAGATGTGTTTCATTTGCTCTTCCATGCTGGAGGATCAAGGCAAAGTGCTGAGCTTGCTGATCCAAGGACAGGAAGGATTTGTTCCATACAAGTCAATGCTAAAATTGAGAAATACAAATGAAACAGCAATCTTATTCACCAGAGGTGTGTTCCCCAAGTCTTGACACAGGCTGTACTTTTGCTGATTCCAGCAGGGGATTTTGGTCTGAGTCACTGTCCAAGCTCATTAGGGCTGGTGAATTAGGTAATGAGCTTGGAGCCTTTGCTGTTTCTCCAGAGACACTTTTTTTTATTTCCACAGACATTTGGAAAACATCTACAAAATATACACTATTTAGTCTATGCAACAAATTATCTATTTAATAAAATACTGTAACTATTACATTACAACGAGCAAGTAATTCAAATAATTGAAAATAATAAGTTTAAAACAAGCAGAATCATTTACATTCATTTGGACACTTCAGAGTTAGACTAGAAAACCAAGGTGGCATCCACCTGCCGCATCAAATCTGCTGTCATTTGTATTCATATAAACCTGAAGTGAGATCATTTGCATTATTGCTGTTAATGATAACTAACATAAATGCAGGCCTGTAATTTTGAATGCTATGACTATGGGTCATTTTCTGAAACATTTAGAAGACACATGGGAAGGGATCACAGGAAACAATCTAATTTTCATACTGAGAGAACACATACCTAGCAAGCAAAAAGGCAGAGAAGAGAAAGTAGAGAAGAGGATGAAACAAAATAATATAAATAAAATTAATCATAATAAACAAAAGAATAAATAAAATAATAAAAATTAATTACAATATAGAATTTGGATTTATACCACAATGTTTGAAAGTGGACTCTACGTTCTCTGGTATTAGTATAATCAAGGCAGGAAAAAACAGAACAAAACAAAACAAAACAAAACACAAACAAACAAAAATCCAAACAAAAAAAACCTCAAACCAAACCATCACCACCACCACCAAAAAAGTCAGGTAGTTTGTCTGATGTGGACTGATTGGGAAGTTGGTCCAGAAACCTTGTGCCCTGTTTTTTCTTACCATGCAGGAGAGAAGAAGGCTAAAGCTGTATAATGCATTATACAAGCATAACCCTCATAACACTAATCAGAATGTGTGTGGTGGTCTCCTCTGGTGTGGAGAAGACCTGTTGTGACTTTTAGGAGTCTGGGCAGCTAACAGAAATTACTCATTCCAAAGTCAGCCCCATGTAAGCTTGGTTCTAGATGTGCTTTTCATCCACCCACTACCTTTCTGTCCCTAAGCAGCATCATTTTATGTGACGTAAAGCAAGACTTCATGTCCACCTTGGCTTTGAATTCTTGCTTGGATATTCCTCTCACTGGCACTTGTCCATATCAGCAGTCATTTGGCAGAAAGGCACTAGACCCAATTTGTGATCCTGACCCAACTTCTGTTGTTTTGCGTGTATGTTTGTGAGAACATGTTTAAATAACTTTGTGAATTGGTGGGAGGTCATGTGTTCTGGGTTTTGAACACAGCTATAAAATTTGGAAATACCATCATTTGTCTCAAAACTTTGATGGAACTAGCAATTCAGAGCAAAAGTTTCTCTCTGATCTTTGTAGAAGCTGGACAGTAAGTGCTTTCTAAAAGGAACCCTTATCACTTGCACAGCAGAGGTTCTTGTTCAGTTAGAACTACATGTTTGTTTGTTTGCTTAAAAAATTAGATTTCCCTTGAGAAGCAATGGTTTAAATTAAGAAAAAAAATATTTATAAAACTTAAAAAGCAGGTTCAAGAAGCTCTGCACTTCAAACAAGTTCTAAGGATTTTAAAAATCCATAAACACCACGGGGTTCTCGCACTCTAATTATGAATGTTTAGATTTTGGTATTCATTTCCTCTGATTGAAATACTGCAGGATGAATTATTCATCCAGTATATACAGGGTCATGGAACTTAATCCCCTCCATTTATTTTAAGTGAATGTCATGTTTGTAAAAAGTGCCAGATTGACAGACAAGATTCAACCCTTCTGATAACCTACACTTTGTATCTAAAGCTGTTTAGGAGTAAAAACTCTTGCAGTTAAAATTATTGGGTCATGTACTTCACTGATGAAAGTCAGAGATGAAAATCAGGGTAGATTTTTTGTTTTTTTCTTTAGTAGCATATTTTTAAATCACATAAGGTGAGGTTTTCTCTATCCCCTCAGCTTTAAAGTTGAGTCAGAGGAGGCCTCTGGCTCCTTTGTGAATATAGCTCAAACCTCCCCTGAAGCAGAACCACGCTCGATGCTGGGCCAGTCCTTACCCATCCCAGTGCCACTTGCTTGGCTGAAGGCACCTACTGCCATCCACATCATCATGGGTTGGAGTGGTAAAGCTTTGTAGCATTGGAACAAAACTAAGGATGAGTCATTAATTCAGTGAGGCAGCGACAACAGCTTTTCAGCATTGGTGGCCTACGACAGGTCACAACTGGTGGTTCCTACATGACTGCCTCCGTATCCTGCTCTCAGTAGTTAGGGCAACATCTTTCTCGCATTCTAAGTAGATGCTATAAAATCAACAGCACAGTTATAATTTAAGTCAAGGGGGCGTGATAAAAGGGTTGTTCTGTCTGTTACAAATCAGGGTAGGTATTCTTTTAAATTAAGCTTTTACAAAAGTTAGTGAATTTTAGTTGTCCCATCTGTTTTATCACTAACAACTGAAGTAGCACATCCAGTGAAATTCAATAACAGCCTAGGGCTTCTCCGCTAATTATTGTTCAGAGACTTCCATCTTACTTTGTGCCATAAGAACATACTAATAAAGGCTACACAATGATAAATATAAGTAAGGCAACATAAATATGATTGGATGAAATATTTATTAACAATGTCTGCATTACTGTGAGCTGTTCAGGAGCTCAGATTTGCCCCAAAATGATGCAAAGTGATCAGTTTCTGGCTGCTGAGGAACACCTGTCAGCCTTATCTGTAGGAGCTGCAGGAGGCAGGGACATGGGCTTGAGCATTGGTGGCCCAGCAAAAAGGTGGCACATTGCCTGGCACAGATCTAGATTGTGGCCACTAGCTTATGGCCAGGCACTGTCCCAGCATGGGAGCAGGCAGGGCACAGCCCAGGGACCCTGCCTGATAGGCCCTGTGGATAAGGACACCTTGTTTCTGGCAGAAGAGAGGTGAGCTGTGGAGTTGGGTATTGCATGGCACCTCTTATCCTCAGGGCCAAAAAATTGTCGCTGGTCTGTTTTGTTTATATGTACAGACACAGTCAACAAGTCCAGGGTTTTTTTTGCATGGACATGGCATGAAGTAGGTTCTTGGGGATCAAGAATTGCCTTTCTCCACTTATATACTCTTGGCCTGTGATGGTGGAGTGGGGAGAGGTGCTTGGCAAAGTAATCGTGTCAAGCAGTATTTTGCTTTGGTATAATGCAGCACTGTGCACAACTTTAAAGGTTGCATTTACAGTCTTATTCTTCTTCAGATGAGAGGCTGTTAGAGCATCTGCATTTTCTAAAGATCTCTAAAAGGAAGTGCCAGCAGTTGAAGGGCATCCTATGGTATGTCAGTATCTACAGCATATAGAAGCATTTTCTCTTCTCTCTGGTGAAGGAAGCCTCTGTTTTTTTCCCAGAGCTACACGTGGTAGAGGGAAGCAATGACAACACAGGAGGCTGGAGGGAACTCTGCCTCCTCTGCAAGTTAGGTAAAAAGCACAGCCAAGGCTTCACAAGATATGATCACTCATAGTGAAGAGTCCTACTTAAAATAGGGTTTCCAGGCACAGCCTTGAGCCCATTGCTTGGTACCAGCCTGCTTGGGAGTGGGCAAGCCTGCAGGAGCACAGTGGCCTCGCTGAGTCCAAAACACCTCATCCAAGCTTTGGATGTTGGAGGTTTGTGTTGCCTCAATGACTACAAGGCTCTTTAGGGTCTTGCCCCAGATCTTTTGTCCTTCTAGCACACCTTTTGGGTTTCTGTACTTCTCTGCAGGATACTTTTGGGTTGTGGCTTTTCAGGCACTAGTGTTACAACCTGGCTCTAGCAGTTCTGCTGCCTCTGTGCAAAGTCTTTTGTTGCTCTTTATTAGAAAAATCCAGAGAGGTGCATGTTCTTCTTTCACATTCTTCTGAAAAGCACTTTACACTTTGAAAGAGGCAGGGAGCTTGAAGAACAGCAGCTTTTTAGGACCTGTCACACTTTTTACTTTCCAGTAAAGACAGTGGAATAATTTTCCATGTGATTTAAGAAGTGTAGTAATTTACAGTTCAATTATTTGAAGGTTTGTATTAATTAGTATTATTGCAAACACTGATACTTAGAGCTGAGGCTAAAGTGTAATTCTGAGACACAGTAGGGGACTTGTAATTGGAGTTGAAGGTCAGGTCACATATTTAGATTTTCAAAAGAATACATCAAGTTCAGCTTCAACAAAGTGTTTATAGATTCAGAATGACAATTATGTTGCTGCTGCAGCTGTATGTTTTGTACTAATTAATATACCTATTGGAGACTTGTGGCTGGGTTCCTGTCACTGTCTCCTGCTGTTTTAGATTGCTGTACATGTTTATATTGACTCCAGCAGGATTACTGCTTGGTTTCCCAAATGGCAAAAAGAAGATAGTCCAGCCAGTGGAACTGTGAGTAACACTGGTAGAAAACTCATGAGCCTGAAAGAAGGCCAGTGCTATTTATGGAGGTAAATACTGGGAATTTAGGCAGGTGAAATCCAGACAGGAATTGAACAAATGAAATGTTAAAATCATATGAAGTTTCATCAGAAACAAAAGTCTGTTTCATTTCTTAACTCTGCACTATCTAGGTTAGGTCTGGTTATGCTAGGTGCTTAAGAATGGCAGATGCTAGAAGATTTGCTGCATCAATACCTGTTCTTTCATATTCAGATTGGAAATGTTCCTGGGAAAAAGTACCACCCCAAATCCTAAAACATAAACACTAGACAAATTGAAACTTAAGCAAGATAAATGATCTTGGTTTGTACCTGTTCTGCTGGAGAAGCATTTATAGGGCGTGAAATAAACCACCTAACACTTTTTATTTAAATAAGGAGTCATTCATTGTGAAATCCTACTGTGGCAGGATGAAGGACTCTCCCTTTTCTATTTAAATAGAAACCCTTCTCCCCGGTCTATGGAAGGACCTAGGAAAATAGCTTGCAGGAAAACACCCAACCCTGCGATTGTTTTGTGCACAGAAGCCCTTTTGAAACCGGGAGAAGCTGTGAGCAAAGAATGTGTGCAAGGTTATATCCCAAGTACCTATAAAACTGATTTTTTTAAAAAACATCATCAATACTACTACTACGACAGTTCTGACTCATGCTCTAAGCAAACAGTTACCAAAGAGCTTAAGATGTTCCCACCACTGGGAAGCTTTGCTTTGGGATCTGTGCCCACACCTGCCTGCTACACCTCAGGGTTGAGCCCACCCTTCTTCAGGACTGGGGTAGGCGAGGCACTGGTATGGCCACGGTCACTGTATGTCCAGCTTAAACTGCCACACACTGCCCGCCAGGGCCTGGCTGCAGTGGCCCACACCCCATGTGAAATTTGGGAAAGGTGGGTAAATATTACAGCCCACCTGCTCCAATGTGTGGGACTAATTCCCAGGAGAATGAAGGTGCTCAGCTCGAGAGATGGGAAAACTCATCGCAAATACCTCCAGCAATAGCTCTCAAATGTCATGATCAGCTGCAGCTGTGGGCTTAAGGAGTCCATGAACAACAGCTTGCGGGAAGGCGGGCGAGCGTACTGGGGAGGCTTGTCGGTTCCTGCTCTGCTCTCTGTGTGTGTTCCCTAAACCTCTGCTGCTGGTCCCTGTCTGGGACAGGCTCCTGGGAGAGGTGTGCAGGGTCGATGCAGGGTTGCTGATCTTCAAAGAAAAGCATGAGGAGGCCACTGTGCCCCTGAAACCCAGGGGAGTGGTTATGGGTGGCTCTCTTGGTGTCCCCACCGGCCCTGGTTCTTGTATGAAGCCCCAGTAACATCTGAGGGCAGCATTTATGGCAGATCCGCTGCGTCTTATTCTCTCAGAAATGTATTTTTCCCTTTCCTTTCAGGCACCCAATGGCCTCCCAGCAGTCAGCAGCTTTGTGTCAGCACCAGCCATGCCTCCCTACGCCACACCAGCCCAAGTGTCACCTTACATGACGTACAGTGCCGCCCCGTCCAGCTACATGGCCAGCCATGGCTGGCAGCACACTGGAGGCACCCCGCTGTCCCCTCACAGCTGCGACATCCCTGCCTCACTGGCATTCAAGGGCATGCAGACGGCCAGGGAGGGCAGCCACTCTGTCACGGCCTCCGCTCTCTGATGCAGGAGCCTGTCCAGGACCACCACAAGCCCAGTCTGATCATCCCCTGAGCCTGGCTCACAGACTGCTCTCTTTGTGCCGGTGATACCTGGCATTTCTCCTCATGGCTTGTCTCCTGAAAGTCTTTTGGGATTGAAAGAGCTGAAGACAACAGCAGAAACTGAGAGAAGTGTGGTGTTGTGCTCTTTAAGTAAAGACCTTGCGTCCCTCAAAGGGCTCGTGAAGCCTTGTCCTACTCTCTCCTGGTCAAACCACACATATTTATTCTTAATCATCACAGACTTTCTAAATGTGCAATTGTTATTAAGATTTGTGTAAAAATCAATAAAGAAAAATCCCCACAGAAAATTCTGCTATGCCTTGAGTCAGCAAAAATGGCTAAATGGGAGGCATTTGCCAATTGCCTAGAGAACAACCCTTTCATCAACGAGGTTATACAATCCACTGCTATTAAGAAATCACTTTTCTTTTTATTTTTGGGTTTTGGTAACCAAACATAGAACCAAGGCAATAAGGCATCTCTCAGAGTCTTCTGGCATGTTGCCATCATCAAGCAGTAGTAATACCTTTGTGTTTTTATCCACTTGTAAATATAGGCTTTTGACAGCATTTGTTTTCACCTTCCAGTACATTTATTTCTACTTTTTTTTTTTTTTTTTTTTTAAAGGTAAAAAGGTGACTTTCTAGCTATTTTCTGTGTCTTTGTGTGGTGGGGTGATAGCTTCAGGTAATGAGGTTTAGGTAAGTATTTTTCCATCATGTTTTTTGTGCCTACAGTGGAGGCTTCAACATCTCATGAAATAGTTATCTTTTTAGCAGAAGATTAAAAGGCAGAAATCCAGCCAAGTAACTCTCCTCAGCTATACCCAGCCTCCCATATTCACGAAACACCACATTTGTGTTAAGTGTACAAACAGAAATGGGTGGAAAAATATCTAAACAAAACTGAACACTGTAGAGTAAAATGCCGTTAACGTGCAGCCTATGCAGAGATGCTTACAAAGCCATTTCAATCAACAAACTCATTGAGAAACAGAATTGTACCATCATTTCCAGCTCACTTGTGTCCAGCATTTTTGGCCCCAAGATTATGTTGTAATTTTTTAAAGAGGAAGTTGTCTTTAATTTCTGCTTTAATGAATGTAAAATACGGTTCTTGGTAAAGATTACATTGTTGTTCTGAGGCATTTTTTTTTCCCCTTATAGGTATACTGGTGGTGGTGCTACAAACACAGATATTATTTAATATTAACAAATTCCCTTTCTACATTGCTGTATCCAGTGGCAAATACTCTGTGCCAGTTATTTTGCTTTAAACTTTAATCCCAAAAGAGCTAACATTCTGATCTTTGAAAATTTACCTGTTTTCCTTGGGCAATAATAAAGTTCTGACTATTATTCCAGAATGCTTTTACATGCTGTAGGTATGTTCAGAATATGAACATTGAAAAAAAAAAAAAAAAAAAAAAAAAAGAAGCCTGGTGTGACATTTCATATCCTTCATAGAATGTTACTATATTGTGTATTTTTATAAATGTTGTGCAATAACTTAAATTACACTAGAGATAGTTCATACTTCAAATATTGCTCTGTCTGCAAATTAAACATTCACTTACTGGGAAGGTAAAATACAGTACCCTCTTAAAATACAGTTCTCTCTTTGTGGATTTTCAGTTTTCATTACTGAGATGGCTGTGGGTAAATTTTCATAATAATCTAAGTAGGCAGTACATATGCTAGGTACAGGATATCCACTGAAATATAGATGGTCTCAAATGACTGCTGCCACCCTTGCTTTTTACATTAAAAAATAGTTAATGGAACTGTATTTCTATAAAGAACACAGGTATTTTATTGTGGCCTTAAGGAAAGAAAGATCTGATCTTGGATATGATCCCGTATTCCTCAGCCCCGAGGGTATTGAATAGCTGCTTAGTTTTAACAAGATGCTGAAACCCATATTCAATAGAACAGTTTTTAAAGAATGCTTCTTTTGAAACCACTAAAAGTAATGTGTGCACATGTGCATCTCCACTCTGCCACACTGTTAGTGATGTGACAAATGCTATTCTGCGTTGATACAGTTGTAGCTGAACTAAGATGAGCCTTAATACTGTGAAAAAGAAATGGTTTAATTCTAAACAAGCTCTTCACTAAAAATACAATGGAGGAAAAAAAGACGAGAAAAAGATCATGACTCAATAAATGATTAAGTTGGCAACGGGATTTTAGCTTTCAACCTAGTTGTTTTACTGGATTATAGAATTATTGAGTAAATCTATCATTACCCATAGAGCACAGATGAGGTGCATTAAAGGAAAAAAAAACTGGGGGGGGAAGAAGAAAAACTTTTCATAGCACAGATTTTTGAACTCCAAGAAATTCACATACCTGTAACAAAGTGTGTCTACGTAGAAAGTTTGCAAAATTTTCCCAAGCAACAAGAGGTCATTTCTGGAATAAAAGTCATCTTTTCTGACATTCCCATGAGGCATTAGTGTGTTTTCGGAGACACTCAGAGAGACAGATCCTCAGCTTTTTTCAGTTGTTTGCATTATCTTGTCTTCAGCTAAATCAGGATAATTTATAAAGCAAGGTCAAGACATGATGTTAATTATTCCTCATGTGGAAACACACCATCATGAACCATTTCTGTTTTGTGCTTCTTTAGGTGCAGCTCTTTGCGCACCTGCCTCCTGTATATAATACCTTACTCTCAAGTGGAAAGTCAATGGGACTGTGTCCAGAAAGTGTTGTTCAGAGTGAGCATAGATACCTGACCTTGGCTCTTGGTGAACTGCCTGTGATGAATTTTTTCAGTGTGAACTTTCACAACAACCTTTTTTTGTTTGTTTGTTTGTGGATTTTTTTTTTTCCTTCAAATGTAAACCTACGATGCAGAATAATCCTTTGCTTTACTTTTTCCCCTGCTTATATTCATGGGTAAATTGAGAAACACAACATGTCAACTTATTAGTCACACAATTTTAAGACACTTCACAATAAACAAAGGACCAAGAGGGATTAAATTTTTTTTTTTAAATTTTGTTTTAAATAATAAACCAGGCTCAGATGTTGCTGTCAGGAGCAGGGGTATAAAATCTGGAGTGAATCCACTGAGGTGAATGCATTAATTTGGGAAATATGGAGTATATGTGAGTGCAGAATGTAAGTTTTCATTCTGAAAAGCCTACACTTCATTCCCAGAGTGTCAAATGTTTTCAGAGAAATCAGTGAAGCCTAATACTCCCTTCTATGACAGCCCCACTGTGTTTGCATGATCCTGGTACAGAATGCCTCCAGTGTAAAACTGAACCAGACCCCATATTGCACCAGGAGTGATGTGGGGTTGGTCTGGCATGTTCATGGGTTTTGTTTTTGAAAACAATGCTGTGCTTTCTGCTTTCTAATGGTTCTCTTTTCTTATCAAAGATCAGGCTGAGCTGTTAACTGAAATAAAATCATGTTGGAAAGGATGTAAAACCAAAGGCTATATATGTATATACAGTATGTTTAAAGCCTTTTATTTTTATATTTTGAATGCTCTAAATTAATAAAAGACTAATTATAAAACATTTTTGCTTTTAATTTTCAAAATTATCTCAGTAGGCTCTTCTCTTTGGCTAAGCACCAAAAATGAAATGCAACAAAGAGGAACATTTGTCTTAAAACGATAAACTGTAACAGAGCTAATTTTATTGATGTTAGCTACAAAGTGGCATAGGTATGAGAAGCCACTGTTGTCAAATTTAGACAAAAGAGATTTTATTGAGTATGTCAGTACAAGCATCCTTGAAAGAGCTGAGAATGCATTTCTATTTTTAGCTTTTTTTGCTTTTCTAATGCATTAAAAACACTCATGAGACAAGACTTCACATGTGAACTCTCATTTACAAGTACCAATCTGGAAAGATATTTCTTCAGGATTGCTGAGCAAAACGTTTGTACTTCCTTAAGAGGAAGAACATTTAACAGTGCGAATGTAGTAGGGGGTGATACAGAACCTCAGCAACTGCAAGATAAACATTAATTTGACAGCAAACCAAGTTTAGATGATGGGAACATTTCTATAACAGAATGTGTTAAGTTTAATTTATTTAAATAGATCTTCAAAAGAAACTGTAGGTTGGCAGAACTGCAGGAACTGGAACCGTCTTCAGTTAACATAGGAGAGATTACCATATTTCACAGAACTACTTTGGATGGCCAGTAAAGATAGAAATATATCACTGAAATATGATTTATATCTACACTAACTGGGAAAAGCAACAATTTTAGCTTTAGAGCAACATTCTTCATCTATAAAAAGGTGCATTTCTTTGAGGTGTATGGCTAACTATGACTGCATATGTGCTATCAGTCTAGAACATTGTTTCTCCAACTCGTGATGGTAATGAAAGGCAGTCAAAGTGCATTGAGCATTTTTGTCACAGGACAGTTCTTTAAGCAATAGTACATGAAGGTGGATAAAAAATTCACAGTAAAATCTCTTATGCCTAAAAGTATTTTTTTCCTGTTCATTTATTTATTAATTTCTTCTGTGATTCCCACAGTTGTTTGTCACTTTTATGTAACTTGATTCAGACTGATTATTTTCAGTATATTCTGTGACCCGAGTGAGATTTATATGGTGTATACGGCTAGGAACAAGTAGGACATTTAATTATAGTATGTGTGTTTTTAAGGCTGTGGCTAGCTGTGCGGTCCTTTTTCTGTCCTAACTCCCAACAACTTTAGAAGCTTGTCTATCAGTGTTGAAATTGTACTGCACTGAACTGAAACTGGACCCAAGACTGATGTAAGAGTTTGCAGAGTACGGGTCATGTTCTTAACCTGGAGTCAACAGAGCTGTTAGTTTACATGAGCTTACTATCTGGCCCCACAGGATTATTCCATTTTTTTCTTCAAAATCCCCTGAAAGTTATTATATTGCCCTTTCAGATGAATTTTTTTTTTTTAAGTTTATTGACTACATAGTATAATTCAGTGTCCAGACTTTTCAGTTTGTCCTTGAAAAACTAACTTGTTCCTATGTCTCCTTTATATTGTCTCTTGATACAGTAAAACAATTACAAGCATCAACTGTGCTGTTTACTTATGTGCTTACAGAAAAGCTTGTGCCTAACATTTTTCTTGAATCAGGACCTGAAGACCAGATTTGCTTTGAATTGTATTGACATCAGTGTAGTCTGAGGGCATTAACACCATAAAGGATGAGAATCACTTTTACTTTATTGACGTGTATCTTAGAATGCATGTAATTTAAAACCATACATTTTTCAGAAGCACTACTTGTGATCAGGCTGTCTCCTGAAGCCATGCATAAACGTATTCATAAACCAAAAGCATCACTGCACCACCTGGAAGAAAAGATATACATACAAAATTCAGTATTTTCATGATTTTGTAGAGCATTGATAGTGTGTAACCTAAATCAGGATATGTCAAAGACTTACTTGCAAAATGGATAATTCCACTAATTCCATAATTCATTAAAAAGTCACCAATTCTTAAACCATACCAATTTTACTTAATATTAGAACATAATGTTGATGTGAAAAGCTTGTATGTTAAATCAAAATCACCCTCAGTGTGATTTTTCTGAACATTTTTTCAAGATCAATGTTTTTCTTTGTTCTTTTACAAGTGAATATATATATTTGTGTGTTTGTTCAGAATTAGATTTGGACATGAATGAGCAACTTGAATGGTGGAACGACAAAAATTCATCACCAGGATGATGAAAATTCTTCCACATAAGAGTCAAGAAATGTTTTCAGCTGTTTGTTTACTGTATCATAGGATTGAGATGAATATAAACTTCCTGTGTCTGTATCTGGTTGTGAATCCACAGGCAAAGTTCTGATCTGATGAAATGACATATCTAGACATATCTGCTAGAACTGATAACAGTATAAAATCCCAGCTTGAATGCAATAGAGTATCTTTGCTATTAGTGCTAAAGCCCTTCTGTAACCAGGCTGTAATTAACTGTATGAGCTAAAGAGAACATTTCAGAAGGTATATAAACATAGAGAAGTTTCTAGTTGGAGAAGATGGGGAAAGAGAATCAGATTTCAGCCAGCAGAAGTGTTACAATGTGCTGCTACTTGTGGGTGCCAGCACTGAGGCACAAATACTCTTTCTTCCCTTTGCCTTTTGTCTCAGTAATCAGGTTAGAGTGGCACCTCTAACAAACAAGTTGCTGAACTTTCTAAGTAGATGGGATAGGCTCAGAAAATCAAGCACACAGAAATACCACCTGAGTTTTTCCATGTTATTTATCCTAAGGAACCATCACTGGACTTGAAATCCTCCATGAACAGCAACTCACAGAGAGCTAGGCAGAGCAAAAGTTTGAAAAAAGCTTTGACCAAAACGCAAATCATAGACACAATGGCTAAGATGTGATCTGAACTCAAATCAAAACTGATTCCAGTTCTTATACTGAGAGATCTGTTTGTGTATCTCTTTTCCTGAATGCATTCACATGTTGAAAGACGGAATTACCTTTCCAGTCACAATAAAGATTGCATTATTGTTTCATCAGAAAGCCAAATCTATATATTAGTCAATGGGACTACAAAAGTGTTCAGAATAAAGTGCACACTTACCTAACTTGCTGGACCTGGGCCAGAACACATAGTCATTTTTAAGACTGAAAATTGTATTCCAAAATCTGCTGTGTTAATGAGTACTGGAGAAGTGAAACCCTGCGTTCTCTTTGTCCTATATGTAATCTGGTATCTTTGGAGTGTGAGGGAAAAGGCTTTTAGCTCCAGATTTATGCTGAGCTGCCTTGTTTCCCCTCCCCACCTTCTTCCTTTACTCTGCACACTAACCAGGCATGGTCTAGCACTTAGCCAGATGGACTGGATATGCAAACATTTATAGACAAACCTAATGCCTCCTTTATACTGTAGAACAGACTCTGTACCTACTTGCTTTTAACCATGTATGTTCTTGCCTATTAAGGCACCTTGCACAATTGGAAGTACAATTTCATGGGAATGGGATACTGTTCAAATTGTGGCTTCTGCTCTTTTTGACGCTGCCTTTGTGGTCTGGAAAAGTCTAAAGGACCAGTGCTTTGCTTTCATGATTAATCAAAACCAGTCAGGGAAAACAGTCTAAAAGTCAAGGAAGATCTAGCTTTCAACCACCGTGCTCCCACATTTGGAGTAAGAATTAGTGAGAAGGGGTCAATCAAAAAACCCAGTTTTAAGTTATTCTTGTCCTCTTAGTCTTAGGGTCATGCAAGTCCTTTCCCAGCTCATGTTATTGGCCTTTTAGTGTTTGTTCTTAACAGTCTCTGCAGAGCACAGGAGAAGAAAATAACTGGAACTTGATATGCTTGGACTTTGCTTCAACTAGTTGAAGAGCACTTATACGGGAGGGACTCTAACCTGCATTTTAAGGTGACTTTACATGGGTACAGAATAGTCCTAGTGAAACCAAAAGATCACATTAGAAGGAATACGGAGCTTTAAGAAACATTTCCAAAGGTTTTACAGTTCTGGCATTTGCATGGATGCGCTTTGGCTTGTTTGCAAAGTGAACACAAACCAGCAGTTACTTGGATCTGCTATCCTCTGATGTGTATGTGTAAATTATTTTTTTTGAAGACATATATTTAGCCAAATCAATCTATGATACTATAAGATCATGCTATTATCAAAATGAATCAAAGATGAAAGAGAATTTGATGATTTCTGGTACACTGTTTCATTTATTTGACTGATGCTTACTACATTTTGTCAAGAAACTGAATATCAGAAGGCAAGAACAAAAGCGATACAGAAATGACAGAGGGGAAATTACCTGGACCAAGCCTCATGATCTTGGGAACCAAGCCTTTGTACAGAGCCAGAAATCTGTAGCAGAAGAAAAACAAACAAAACATTTCAAACAATATTCTTGCTCTAAAAGAAGAATGGAATTTTAGCATGTGTTTGTTAAAATGCTGGCAGAGTAGTTAGAAGCAATTATTTGAAATTACACATGTTCAATAGCAGGCCGTATCTGGATTTTAACATTTTACAGAGGCAGATCAGATGAAGAGAAAAAGTTAATCTATGTTCAGTCACAAAAGCAACGTTGTGAGCCTAGCCAATCAGAAATATGACTTTAATCAGTGAGATGGTTTTACTTTCAAGACAAGTCTGTTAACAACAGCTGCATACATGGACAAAATGACTGCTATAATTGACTATCAAAGCTAAAACTCAGTCCCCACTTAAGAAATATGGTAAAAAGTTGGAAAACGTTATTGCTACAAGGATCTGTCCCCAATTTAATTATTTCAGCAGCCCTTTTAAAGGTACAGAGGTCTGTATAATTATAATTACCTTAAATTGGGAAATTTTCTGTTGATATTTTCTTTTTACAAAATGAAGAGTTGAAAAAATTACACAAGAGATATGAAGCATTTGTTTGTTGAGTGTAAATTTTGACAAAGCAATAAGCACCTTGTAAGTCCTTTGTAAAAGTTCATGTGGAGTAGGAGGATATCTCCTTGTAATTCTAAAATACATTTTCAAAATGTTACGTTGTGCTTTTTTGACATGTGAGTTCAGGGTGGCTTAATGGTCCTCGTCAAATCTGAAATATAGCAGCGTGGTTTTATGGACCCATATGAACTAAAACAGAGGTCTGGACATTTATTAAAATAAGAATGTTTTACCCTTCCTCTTTATAGACTGTTGCCATAGTTTTAAAACAGGTTTTGTACTTGATCTCTCCAGGAACTGGCTGTGGTCCTTGAATTCTACTTTTTGCAACATCAAAAGGAATGTTAATAATTGAGGCTATTGTTCCTGAGACTAGCCCAATTCCAAATTTCCTCAAAAACTCCAAATTTGGATCCTACAAAAAAAGGAAGAAAGAAAGAATAAAAAGGGAAATGGAAGGACCTATGCAGGTTAAGCACTATAAAGTAATATGCATTTAATCAGAAAACTCACACAACACAACACACTCGTATTATTTTAGCGGAACACATTAGGATTTCCTATGCTGGAACTTGTTTTCTTGACAATCCTATTGGCTATGTTTTTACACATGGTCTAAATTGCTGAAGTACACATTTCCTCACACAGGATTTATAAACACAGTTCATAAAGAAAGGCTGGTATGGCATATGGGGATGATTTGTATAATTGGGCTTCACAATGTACTTAGTATTACTGTATCAAAACAGGAGAAATCCAAGCACACTATTAGCTAATTGGCCAGAATATTTTACAAATGACAGCAACTTCCACCATGAAGCCTACTAAAATGCTCATTTGTGTGTTGGACCCCCAAATGCTAAATTAAATAAAGGCTAATCTCAGTCTGCTGCCATTCCCCTCCAGGTTTTTTACATTTAGTTTCACATGTAGCTGATCCACTGTACTGAGAAGTGCTAGCTTCCTGTTATTAACAATCCGACTCGGCGCAACTGCAAAAGAGCCTCCACGTTCTGTGCATTATAAAGGGTGGTAACTCACTCAGCTAATTGGCTGAAGAATTTACAACAGATTGTTTCTGAACCCGACTATATATTCATGGTAAAAGGTAGAAGCAGGTTAGAAGTGCATCTGAAAACTTCGTTGCTCACTCACAGTTCACAGTTCAACTGGGTTTTATTTGATCTTTCAGAAAGACCTCCTACCTTGGCATTTTCTATGACATCAAAGAACCCAGAGTTTATCTGGGAGTCAAAGTCTCTTGAAGCAAGTTTAATCCTATTTCTCTAAGTAGTGGAAGTCACAGGGAAGTTTGTTCCAGGGCATTTCCTATGCACATAATTTTTTTTGCTGCTGGTCTTCAACAGCAAGGACGCTTTTTTTGCCATATCAGACTTTATATGTAGTTCCATTTTTTTTGCTATGAAGGTACTTTAATTACAGAAAAGCATCAGTAAAACAACAAAGGATCTTGCCATGTTATAACATCATCATAATAATAAAAATGAGAGTTGTTTCCTATATCTGTCCATTTGTGACTGAAAAAGGAAACAATGAAGTTTCCTTTCCAGATTAGCCCCAAGAAACATAAATTAAAACTTCTATAATATGTGCTGGACGATGTCCATACAGGTGTTTAGAGAGAAATGTCAAAACCAACCAGGCTTTTTATTACTTGCAGAAAACCTCAACACCTTGATTTCACAAAACATGAAACATACTTGTAATACCTTTTAAAAATTAGAATGGCTTGTGGTACATAAAGAATTGCAAGGCTTTATCAGCAACAAATAACTTAGCAACAAATTTCTGTTTATTCTGTACATACCGAGAGTGGTTTAAATGCAAATAAAATAAAGCAAATATTTCTGGTATCCAGATAAATAAAAAAAGATCCCTTTTGAAGTTTGAAGGGCAGCAGTATGGCAGCCCCATTCCAGCATGGTGCCTACCTACCTCCAGGCAGCAGATGTATGATTATACCCACACCTGAGAGCTAAGTACTATTCCAGATTGTGCTAAACTCCTCTAACCAGGCTGCAGTGAGAAGGCTATCACTTCTCTGTCAAATTTTACTGTGCTAATGCTTCCAATTGAAAGAAGAGATTTCCAAATTAGGTCTCTGTATAAAATATTTACTTGGACAAAGGAGCTTTGTCTGTCTACCAGGTAGGTGCAAGATGGTGCTATCAGGAAGCAATGTCTTTCTTTTCACATCAAAATCTGTCCTTTTCCATGGACAATACCAAAATATTTCTAGCAATCTAGGTTCCTGTGAAAGGTGACATAAGGATCAGTCTAGTGCTAACACTGCAACTGGCTAGTGGAGGCAGTTATCATCATTTTACTGTCACTAACTTCTGCACCATGCAGTTCACTGACCAAATATTACATGTTTCATATGTCCTACATTAGTAAAAAAGATTCTGACAAGCTCCTTTTGCTTTCATAAATGGCAGAACTGGAGAAAAAAATATACACAAATTCTAGTTTTAATGAAAGGCAATTTTTATGTAGTATGAACAGAACATTTAGAATAGAAACTTGATTTTAGATGGTACCATACCACAGTACAGTATACCACAAGGAGTGAAATACCAGTTTGCATATTCACAATGGGATAACTTCGCCATGGTTGTATAATAGAATCTGTGATCATCTCAGCTTTTTACCACGCTCTTCACAACCACATTTCTTGTACACAAGTCTGTGTCTCTGAGCACCAGCAGCCATTAAAAATAGAGAGTAAAGTAGGCATCACTAATCAATGCCATATCTATGCATTTCTTGCGGGATTTCCCTGCTTTCTTTGGCAGAAAATTTTCTGAGATATTATCTCTCTGGTTTTTTGTACTTCTTTACTCCTATCATAACATTTTAAAGCAAGTGCAGACCCTGTAAGTTCCTCCTGAACCATATGCTGCTTAATTCCTTTTTTATATTCCATAATTTTTAGCAGCAGAAAATTCTATCCCTAAATCTAGCACATACACACCCATGTATAAAAGTCTCATTCCCTGGAGGCATTATCAGTTCCAGTCTCCAAAGCCCTGGGCTTTCATTTCCCTACTACTTCATTCACCTGTTTATTTGCTGTGCACTTTATCAAAACCTCTATTATAAATACTTGATCTCAGTCAAAAGCATCCAGACTATCTTCATCTGTATTGAAGGAAGGTCTCTTAATTCAATAAACAGCATAGATATTAATCCAGCAGTGAAACAACTCTTTGGTAAAGGAATACATGCTTCGAGCTCAGTTAATTTAATTCTTTCAGAATAAAAAAAAAAATCTGAAAAGTCAGTTTAGTATAGATAATGACTCACCAGAGGAGATTTATTTGTACTAATTTAGACACTTAGGTGCAGTCCTAGGGTTCAAAGGCAGGACACCACACTTGCACATGCAGTGAACAGAAGTAGGTACTGTCAAAGGAACAGCTCAAAGTCCCTAGGGCAGGTTGCTTGAAGTAAGCAGAAATAGATAATATGGCCAGTCCACTGAAAGGTATAAGAGTGTTCGGAAACCTGACCATACAGACACTCAGAAATACTACTTGTTTTGCCCTGTGAGGCCCTGTTCAGTTTGTGCAAAAGTGTCAGAATGTGCCTAATAATAATAATATTAGAATAATGTTTGAAGTTGGTAATTGCAAAGCAGTCTATTAAAGTTAACCTGAAACTAATACTTAGAGTGTAATATTTGCATTAATTTTCTTAAACTCCTTTGAAAATGTGAGCCATAATATTAATTTTATAGATGAGTTACACTTGGCACTAAAGTGCCAAAAGTGATTTGAAATGACCACTAAATTTAAATACATTTGCTCAAGGTCACATAATGGGTCATCAGAGAAGCTAGCAATGGAGCCGAGAGACTTTGCACTTTACACTGCACATTCCAGCTCCCTGTGTGTGAGAGGGAAGACTTTAAAATACAGGGCTTTGGTTTGGCCAACTCTGGTTCCGCCCTATAATATACTCAGGAATTACAGGACTGAAGAGGGAGACAGGCTAGGAATAAGTAGAGCTTTTCCTTGTCCCTTTTAGCTAAGGCAAAATCTAAGAGCATAGGAACTCCTATGGCAAACTAAGATGTACCACAAGACCTGAGCTAGGCTATACTGGGTATAAATGTTTGACAACAAAAAGGGCTGTAAGGAAGTGCTTTAGACAACCTGATAATTTGTTTTAACCACTAAATGGAGCTTCCTTTGGCAACAGACAGTGGAAGAAGGGAACACTTGAATCTGAGGAAGGGGAGCTTCCAAAAGAGAGGAGAAAATGTATATTCAGAGAGAGTCAAGGTGGGAGATAGCTCTTAGGAAAGCAAGAAGCAACAGATGAAAAATTTGAATGAGTTGCTTTAAACACAGACACTGAGCCAGAACCCAGAGGAAAGACAGGGTCTGTGTCTTCCTGATGAGTTCTAGAGGATAGATGGGAAGAAAGGCTGTCAAATTCTGCTCTTATGAGAGGGAGAGGCTGGTATAGATATGATCAGATGATTTGGAGGCATGCAAACTCCCAGTAGAAATCAGCAGTAAGGAGAAAATAAGTATGTAGACTCATTGCAAGGCACCAGAAAGGGTGAAATTGAAAGATGAAAGAGAGTCTCATCACTGTTGTGATAACATCATGCTTTTATTCTTTTAAAGAATATTTTCAATTTTTGTTTGCGACTTAATCAAGACTTGACCTCATCTTAATGAACAGTTTCATAGTTTTATTCCCTTTAAAATCTGTCCATCTCATGCATTTACATAATAAGCTCCTTATTGTAAACTATAGCTTACTGTCTGATTACTACAATGATGGTCTAATCTTTGTCAAAAGGCATAGGAAATACTGAAATTGTAACTAGAATAAACATATTGATGACCAGGAAAGGCACTCCAAAATGCATAGTCACAGCTGCACTTCATTTGAATTAAATGTGCTTTTTCACATTGGCATTATCTCAGATGCCTCCTTGAGCACAATCTCATTGCAGCAGATGTTTTTTTAAGTTTTTTAAATCCACCAGTCAGATGACTGACAGTATAAAAACATGAATGACAGCCACTAGGATAAATGTCCTGGCCAGTCTCCAGAGTGACATGGCTGTCTACTGTACAAGGTATACATTCTAAAAGTCTTCAATCCTCTCAGTGCTTTATTTTTCTCACAATACAATTTCCTGATAAAATTATTAATCTTGCTCCAGATTTATAAGTAGCATTATTATCTATTATTTACTCTTTCGCTATAACCTTTAGGATCCACAGGGCAAAGGCACATCACTTCATTTAGTCCTAAAAAAATCATCTGCACAAAAGAACTTTTGATGTAAATAAAAAAAACAAGAGACAACAAAATTTGGTGGTCACCAAATATAAAAAAATTCTCAAGATCCAGTCAATACAGTCAGTATGAGAAACACCAGATACATCTGTACTTGTTCCTCTTATTCAACACCAATTTTGGAAATTATTGTTAGACTCTTGAAAGCAGAACATCAAAGAGGCAAAAGAAAGTCCTGCCCAGTTTCTTTAGGTCCTTAAGTTTCTTGTTGGTCTTCTCTTTTAGTCCCATAACCACCTATATCAATGACTTACAGGTCATCAGCTCTTGGGTAAGAGAGAGTACCTAGTGTTCCACTATTCAATACATGTTCTTGCAGCTCTTGGGGAATGGCCACCTGGAAAACCATTAACCACACTGGTAAAAACAAAATTGATCTTCCAACTTCTTATGAGGATTCTGCTGTAAATCCAAGTAGCTCTCTGGCATAGAGTCAGTCTACATAGAAGATCAGACTGTTCATAAAGTGTTGGGGTTACAAGCAGGTCAGCTTTTCATGGCATCATTTAGACATCAGCTATGCAGAAAAGGGCACCAAGAAATGGATGTCTTATTGCTTACCCCTGCATGCAGTACCTTTGTCTGTGCTAGCCATTCTCAGTCTCAGTTACACAGTAATGTATGAAAGAGAAAAAAAAGAGTAGCCCCATGAATACAAAAACTAAAAAAGTTTCATGTCCTATCAGCCCTTGTGACCGATTGACACTGATGTCTGGAAAGGTGCAAGCCCAGACTTGGCTTATATGGGCTTTTTCCCATGGAATTCAGTGTTTAATAAGGCATAAGTTCTCACTGAAAATTTCCCTCAGTTGGGGCACTCGTAAGATGCACTTGTGGGATCTCTAATCCTTTTAAATGATTATTTGTATGTCTTGCAAGAACTTAGTTATTTTAAGGCTGCCTCTCTGTCAGCTATGGTTGAACTTGGTTACCAGATTCAGCATCATCCTTATTTCCATACCAAAATAGAAGAAACTTGTGGTTCCTCTTCAAAATTTATTTTGACTGAAGATTCCTCTCCTTATACTTCATCTATGTCTTACCTATAGGAATACCAGACTACAGAAGCAGATGAGGTAGCAACAGATGTCCCCTTTGATATAACATCCTTTGGTGATCATGGCCTAGGCCGAAGTCTTCAAACAACACAGGCTGTCATTTCAACAGCCACAGGATACCTCCCAATGGAGTGTACTGATCAATGGGTGCCTTGTAACATTGTACTGGATGTAGCACAACCTTTTTTTTTTTTTTTTTTCAGCTCCCAGGTCATCCTGAAACTTGAGATTGGATGGTAACTGACGTTATTCCATTTCCCACTCTGATTCAGTCTTCTAAATCATCTTGGTTGACTGTTTTTTCAGCTGTTGCACCACATGCCCCTTTCACTGTCTGGCCCTACATATAACTTCTGTGTTGGCATAGATCTGAAAACAACTAAAATAAAACTGTTGTCTGCTATCTTATTTATTTGCCAAGCTGAAAAGTCCATTTTGGTTTCCCATCTCTTCTTCTTTGTTTAGAGCCCTTTCTCTGACAAAACAGCACACTGCTCAGCTCTCACTGTCTGATGCAGCAGCCCTTTTCACAGGAGGCACATCTGTAGCAGCTGGGGCAGGCAATGCCTGACTTGAAATGAGTTTTGCAGTTGGCCATTTTTCAAAGGGTATTTTTAATAGACAGGGAGGAAATTTTGCATTGTTAAGAAATACGACAGCCACTTGGAGGTGGTAGCGAGCAAAGGTTTTAATGAAACTAAACATTTGCCATCAAACCTAAGTATGATAAAAAATTGAAAAGAGAGAGCTGCTGGATGCCTGTGAAGTGTGCTATAAAAGCAGGTGCCATAAAACTGAGACGATGTAAATTTGCAGACTAATTTGATTGCTAGTGCAGATGCATAGCTGTTAATGATCTATGGTTGATACATTAGTGGAAACTGAAACAAGTCTTGGCTTATTCCATTTTCAGTAAACAGAACACGAGTTGGCTGGAAATGTGTGTTTAGCATAGTAGAATGGACATAAGAAAAATTATTCATTACAAACTTTTAGAACCCACACATGTCATTTATATCATTTGACCACTCAACATAAAAGGTTTATTGGTTTTGGCAAAATAAGCTGCAAACATCCCTAATTGGGATGCAAATTTAATGCACAGTTTAACATTGTTGACAGCTAAAAGGCTTATATGGACATTTCCATACATTTTTCCACTGACGTTACAGATGGTGAAGAGTAGATACATAGTAAAGAGCCAAAATTATTTGAAAAGTGCAGTAGTCTTATTTGACAATTTTTATAGGTTTGTCAATATTGCAAGACTGACTTTAAGATTTTTTATCTGACAAAATATACAAAGTGAACAAATTAGGTTTTGTAATGAAATAAAGTGTGTGTGAAATCTTGAAAAGTTACAACTTTCTAATATTTTTTCAGACTACCTGTGAACCATCTTCTACCAAATTCCTTGTACAGGTTTGATCACTCTTATCCTCTATCTAGTACCTGCCTACTGACAGAAGATGTTTAAGTTACAGATCATGAAGTATTGCTGAATACTTTCACTTTCCAGTCACTGAAGTGAAGTTCAATACATGTAACACCTGAGACATAACACTGGCTAGCACAAGCCAGAGGAGACCTGATCTGTATGTCAAATACAGGGTAAGATTTGCCTTGATTTTACTGTGCATTTGATCAGAATTATTTGCTATATCTGTATGTACAGTACTGTCTATAGCACTGATGCCAGCTGGCCTAGAGAGCCCTATTAACTTTATTAGTGCTATTAAATGCTATTACCATTCAGAAGAGACTGGCTGCATGAAATCTGCTTGTTAGGAATGGTTCCTTGTCTACTCTAGCTCCTAAGCCATACCCAGGAACAGTGTTGGCTGGTCTGGGCCAAAGCTGTGCCAGGGAACATTTAACAGCACAGATGACTGAGTTTCAGTGATGCTGCTCAATTTACTAGCGCAGATGTAGCCACTGTGCAAGCCACTGTGCAAGCCATTTAGCAGAAGGCAAACCTCTCCACTTATTTGCAATAAATGCAATCTAATCCTGTATTAAATAATTTTTTATTTTTGATAGTATGTACAGGACAGCCGGGCCACTGGCTGACACCACTGAAGCAATTTCTCTTTTGTTTTCTAGATGTATTTAAATCTATGTTGTAGACATTAACAATTCTCTGTATCACAGCAAATCTATATGAACTGCTAATTTCTCTTAGATCATAAACATCTGAATCTTTTTAATCATGTAATATTTGTTTCCCATTTTTCTTAATCTGAAAGTCTAAGAAAGCTGGCTTATGCCAAATACTACTACTGTTCTTCAATTGCTATGCAAGAACATTTCAGGACTTCCATAGAAGTTGCACACAAGCCTCTTTGTCCTTGCATGTGATTCTGGATGTTCTGCATAGTGATTATAAATTTTTCATCCCTTGATCAACATAAACATGTTTACTCCTATCTTAGTAGCAAGCTATGCTTGTGTCTTGAGTTTTTAGTATGTGTGATCAAAGTACCCTGTAAAATATGCTTGAATACACGAAAAGAAACTTGTAGAAACTTGTGGGCTTGCTGCTCTTCAACAATTCAATTTACTGTAATGATCTGCAAATAAGAAGTGGAGGTTTTCTCCATTTACACAATGTTGCCAACAAAAATATCAGGCTACTCAGAAGTGCAGAAAAAAAAAGAGGTGTTACTTCATCTGGGAATAGAAGCCGATCTCTTTTGATGTAAATTGCAGCTTCTTATATGAATATCACTACATATTACACCTGTGACTGTTTAACTGTCATAATCTAAAAATCACATTAGTGAAAACACAGTTCAGTAAGTAATGTAATGAACCATTAGCTGTTGTTCACACAGTCACTTAGAAAGTTGCCAGTATTACCACGTTTTCATTAGTAAGATTTCCCTTAGTAAGATTTCTCTCTGTTGTAAGGGGAAATGTTTCCTTTGTTATGTAAGGCAATATAAGATTATAAAATAAAATTGCTTCCAGTGAAATTACAGCTATAAAGATTTTTTTTTTTTTTTTTTTTTTTTACAAACTACATAAAGCCCCTGTGCATGACCCTGTGAGTCCTATTTTGGGCTGGGTCCCTCACATATGGATAAATCTGCCCTGACATCCTTTAACACTAGGTTGAACTCTCTTTACAGTAAATAGGTGCTGACTTACAGCAGCTCTGCAACCTCCTCAAGCTTAGTCCCTTACTTTATGAATACTGAAAGAAGTCTAGAAACTGATCTTTCTCTCCTAAGACAGTTTAACACAAAAGAAAAGTGCATGCATATGTAACATAAGCATATGATACCTGCCTTTTTACATTGCTACCACGGTATAAAGGGAAATTCATAAAAATAAGAATTCAAACATAACTACTTTATTTATACTCAACTTTGCTTAAAAAGTCAGAAATACAAATCCTTGGTTTGCTTCCTTTAAAATGCTATAGGTTTCTGCAAAACAGAGCTAGCTTAGTCACTGTTTATTACTAAATACCACAGCTTTGCACAGAAAAATACAATGTTTAATCAAAATGCCAAACTTCTTATCTGTTTGTCTGTTGCATTGTACGAAGAACTTACTTTATTGACTGGAAGAATGTTTTTCACATTGAAGTAGAATCCAAAGTAAACCATGTTAAAAACTCCATGACGGCCCAGTGTTGCAGTAAGACCTTTGTTGAGTCCTTGGAACCCCAGACCATCGGTTTTAATTATCTGTCGAGCTTGGACAAAGCTAGATGGTTGCTACACAAGTTAAGCAAAAGAAGGAAGAGATCATCTTTACAAAAAGAAAACAATAACCATAGCACTATTTCAATCCTGTTGACAAACAATGTTGCCAATTCTTGTAATTTGATCTTAATTCTCACCATATTGGTTATTTTCCCTTTCCTGCAATCACGCAAAAATCACAACTTGCATTAAAAAAAAAAAACAACTCATTTTTCTGATTGTATAAAAAAAATGAAAGCATGACTTGAGTACAGTAAAAGACTAAGGATCCCTAAAGCAAAGTAAAAGGTCTTAAAATAATAATTAAAAAAAAAAAGATTTTATAGAGCAACGTGTGGCTTTGAACTGGAAATCCTGTTTTGTCCTCCTAATGAATTATTTGACTTAAAAAGTGTAGGTAGATTTTGAAAATCAGAACACCCATTTAAATTCCAAGTTATAGATTTAGGAAATTGACTTTATAAATCCTGTCCTGAAAATAATTCCCAACAGGCATAGAAATCATTTTAGTCAGTCAACTTCCATTTAACAAAAAGCAGAAAGGAAAAAACTTCCTCAGAATCCAGTTATATAATGGTTAGTTTCTCAGGCAGGATCTATCTGACTACATGCACATTTGATCTATTTTCCAATATACCGTGAGACTCTGGTGTGCCCCTTCTGAACATTTTTGATTTCTTTTCAGCAAAATTATGGAAAAGTTCCTTTCAAAAAGTTGTTGACTTTGGCTTTCTCCAAAGCATAAAGCCAGCCCTGGGTAACCAAATCTTGAATTAGAAAGGCAAAACATGACTTCCACTAGGAGGCTCAAACATGAAAATATAGAAGAATTTTGACTACAGCACTGTGAACACTGCTAATTTCAATACACTTATTTGGTTACTAGCTTTCCATTTCAAAATATCACTGTGGCAGATCAACAGCATGAGCCAAATGATGTCTACTATATCTGACACACCATATCTCTTGCTTAGGTCACTGACAATTTAGTCTTTAATATTAAGTTTCATTTTGTTTTTTCTTATTTGGTAACCGATGTTATGCTGTTAATGCTCTGCATACATTTTATTATGGTTTCTTTTCTAACTACCCCCAGGGCTTCAAATCAGAATCTATTCTAAAATGTAGATAGCCAACATGGAATACAGTCCAGATACTAGCAAGAACATCCTTTCTCATGCACAGAAAATGAGGACTAGATCTTTAAAAAAATAGTATTTTATTACCACACCACCTTCTACAGCTAGTGAATTATCCATGGCTTCAGAGGAAAAAAAAAATAAAATAGAAAAACGACCAACAAGGTGTTGGGCCTTCTAGCAGTTTGCCTTAACAAAAAGTCACCATTATTTTTACCTGTAGCAATTCACATTACAGAAGTGCTGATACATGATTTATAGTGGCCTTTCTCTTTAAACCTATCAACTCTCGAAAGATGATCTGGTACCACAGAAGAATTCAGCTGTCACCATAGTGTGTGAATATTTGCTTTGGGGGTGTGCAGAAGACTGGGTGTGGGTGTATGTGTTCATACTCTTCCTTGTTCCTTTTAAACAAGATATACTTATTATTTCAGTACAATAGTCAAAGAAATATGTGAACTGCGTTAGGTTTCATCATACAGTATGAAAGCTACACAATAGAATAGGTACATACGTTACTTAAACATTTTAGAACAGTGCATGGCAATGAAATGAGTGTACCATTGCCTTACGCTGCGTAATATAACATGCATAAGTTTCTTGTAGCAGGCTTGAGATCCATGCTTTAGTATGGAATATTCTTGAACATATTCTTAATGAGAACTTGAGATCATGGTAATGAAGTCATTGGAGTTTTCCTGATTTACAGCAAAAATCTGAAATTCTAACACTTTTAAAAAAAAGATATATTAGAAATTGGTATGTCTGTGATTTAACTAGCTTTGTGATTTAAGAACTTCAGTCCCTTGGATTTTTTTCATTAGGACAAATAGACACTTTTATTTATATTTTAGGTGTACACTAGGTTCCTAGTGGAGCCCAAATATAATTCTTTTACAATTATTCTTTTAACATTATAATATACTACTTGGATTTCATGGAAATTTGCATTAAAATTAAATTCAAAGAATATTCACCTAAACCAAAACAACTTAGAATATTTTTGAACAGCTACACTGTGATTATTGAAGTATTCTGAAGGTCACCAGGAATCTTGCTGTAATTAATTACATAAAATTGCTACTAACTAAACACTCCAGACTTTGTTATAAAGTTTGCAATAGAGGGGGAAAAAAAAAAAAAAAAAAAAACCAACACATATATATATGAATCAAAATGATATATTGCTCTCTTGCAAGTTTACAGGAACTAATTTGCTCAAAATATAATACTGGTGTATTTACACTCAAAACTAGAGGTTTTATTGATATAGGTTAATATTCACAACTGTGAGGTAGAAAGATGCAGAATATCTGCTTAGTTTACTTTTCCTGGAGCAGTAGTAGTCCATAATTTTTTCATATCGCCTTCCTGAATGAGAGATCTTCTCACATATTGCTTTCTCCCACTTCAGTCTCTCTGCTTCCAGGATCCTAACCTTTTTACTCCTCTACTGTATTAGCTCTCAGTGGCTTTGCTGCCCATGGTTAAAAAAAGTCCAGGGTGCAGACTTGGAGCAACCAAAAATCTCTTTTGCATGCATTGAGAATCAAACAGAAATTTACCAAGTGTTTTAAAATTTATTCTGGAAGACAATGCTTCTCTGGGTGAGTTACAGAATGGGTACCATCTAGCTTATGACGTTAGGAAATCTAAATCAGTGTCAATATTTTGTCAGAGTATATCTGAGGAGCTTGGCCCAAACAGGTTATATAAATGGCCAGGTGGTAAATCTCTTTACAAGGGCCACAAGGCATGCAAGTCTTAACTCAGTCAAAACTTAATAGTAGAATATGCAAAAATCATGCCTCATCAGGGACTTGGCCAACCTTTTGATGCTATGCTTACATGATTTGGCATTTCTATCATGTACAGCTGATTTCTCAAAGGATTTTGAAAGAGATGATTTGACACTTGTTAGTCTTATTCACTCAAAAAAGAAAGAAGGAACTGTGTGCTGCCTTCCTTCACTTTAGCCTGGATAATTTTCTACACTAAAATTAACTGAAGCTGGTGCATTCCTGGGAACACTTGATTTTGACGAATCAGTGTTTTCCAGTTTAATCTTCTTCCCTTTTGAGTAGTACCCAGAACCGTGGACAAACTTAAGTTTTGCACACTGACTTCTTTGAACCAAGCAATATTTGAATATTAAAACTCTAAAGAAACAGAAATATAAATTATTGGTGTGCCTTATTATATAACTATTTTCCAGTTTGTGCTTGTAAGTGTGAAGACTTACAAATAAATTCATCCAAGACTCTGAAATCTAGCAGCTACACTTCCATCATAAAATACATCATCTGGACCCTGGATAGGGCAGGGGGTTGTGTTTTACGCTAACCTTTAGTGCTCACTTAAGTCTGGAGCCTGCTGGGGTAATTGCACTATGTACAAGGGTCTCAGCTTCATATTTCTGGATTATAACTCCTCACAGTGCTATTCTGAAGGGATGAAAATCCACTTCAGGCACAGGATATTTACATTGGAGATATTGACACCGCTGACAATACTGTATGCATCTCTGCATATCTGATGGCATCATCTATTGAGTCTTTTCTCTCTTTTTCCATTTCTGTTAAGCTTGGGGGAAAATAATTTGCATCACCTCAATATATTATAGATATTCTGCTCTAAATATTAATTTCAAAGTGCATTATGTGTAATAAAGCAGAAAAGGAAGAATGTAGCAATTTTCATACCTCTGTGAAGGCATCTCGATTTGTCTGTAAGGTAACCTTTACTACTTCAAAAGGGTTAACCACAACTGCCTCTGTCAACCCAGATCCCAAGCCAGCAACTGCAAATGCCTAAGGAAAGTTAAAATGAAAATTAAAAATTTAAGAAGTAAAATTTCCCATGCATCAGATTATAAAACTGAATGATTCAATGCAAACTGTGAAATTACAGTAATGCAGCAGTATTCTATTACTAAAAAACTTTAGCCCTTGATTAGATGCTGACAGTTCATGAAGACAATATGACAATAGCCATAAACCACATTTGAAAAAATAAAACATAAAATGTCATAGCAATGTCAATGAATTCTCTTTTCAGATGGAAGAAAAACTGTGGTACCAATTTGCTATGAAAACATGGAAAAACAATGCCCTCATTTTACCTTTGGGTGGAGTCTGAATAAAAACACAAATATAAATGCAGTTATGCAGCACTAGAAACAAAACCAACTCTGCATTGCGCACTAAGAAGATAACACTAAGATATTTCACTTAAAACCAAAAGAAATGTAAGAAATTAAAACAGTGCAGTACTTAAGCAAATTGCACAAGAATAAAAGTTCTCCTAAGTAAATACCAATCCTGGAAAGGTTTATATAGGAATGAGTGACACACTGTGATAAAGTCTTTAGAAGAAGACAGATGGCTGTATTTTTGTTACAGTTGCACTGTGCCTTTTAGGACAGCACTTTGAGGTTGAGGTATCACACTAGTCACAATCCTGTTAATAAATAAATATTGATAATGTTTGATATTTTTTGATGGGTTTTTTTATCAAGAATGAAGAATGACAAGCTGCATACAGACTTCCCCATGATGACTGTTGCTATCCATGTTAACAAATGTTATGACATTGTAGGGAATGCTTTTGAAGATAGTTGATATAAAAATTAACGTAACTATCATTTTCATAAATTCTGTTATCAACATTTTCAAGAGACAAGTTTGTTCTGAAAATTTTTTTGTTGAACTGGTCCCTTTAATTTTGGTCTCCTTCTTTTGGAGGAAACAGATAGGACTGTTTATTATACACATATTAATTTAGAACATGAAGTCCTGCATCCATACATACCAGTCCTGGTGGTAATGATGCATATCCTAGTAGCTTCTTGTATTGTTCAAAGGTGAAAAACTGTAAACAAAAGTTAGACTGAAATTGTGTTGAAAAGAAATGTGAGCTACTTATGCAAATTAGTAAAACCAAAATACACTGGACCTTCACTATCTCATATCCTGCACAGCCATGTGCAGTTTCACAAGATAAACATAAGCCACTTTAGTTTCACACTCTGTAGCAACAGTAGACAATCAGGCTTCAGAACTGATTTTATTTAGTGTGTCATTCATAATAGCAGCATAAATGCAGTTAAAGTAATGTTTTATATAAGTTTGCTTACAACACATGGTTCATGTTTTTAATTTATAAACTTTTCCTCCGGCACTGAACTTTCATATAATTAAAATGAAATGTAATATAAACGTAGTAGCAGATATTATCATTTATCTCAAGAAATCACCCTCACATCTTTAATATAATATACTGTAATCAGTTTCACATTTCTCAGATACTAGTCCACGTCTCATCAGAGAGATGTAATTGCAGATTTTGAAGATGGAAAACCTGTAGATTTTTTTATAAACTTTTACTGTCAACAGACACATTTCTTCTAGTTTTTGCTCTTTACAAATAAATCTTTCACCAAATTGTCTGCCTTAAGCCAGTGGCGCTCAGAAGCTCTGAGCATCTGCAGTTCCTGAGTTTTGAAAGCTGGACTCTCTGTTGTTTGAACTTCAAGAAAAAAATGAGCAGCTCATTTTGTTCTGCATCAACATGGAGAAAAGTAACCTTTGCAGCCTAACATTTCTTGCCACCCAAATCCGTTAAATTTCAGAACACCTTTTGTGAAATCTTCTAAAAATCAAAGCAGAAATGAATGGATTTGTTCTTCCAAGAAGAGTTAAGAATAATCCTGACTGTACTGAAGTCAATAAGAAGCTTCCCATCGGCACAGACAGACAGACTTCCACTGCTTTTTTTCCCTGTTTGTGGACACAAAGTCTGAGGTGCATTAGTCAAGGTACACTGTAAAGAAGGAGTATTTGGGACATTTTACAAATTATTGGTAAAATGCCTTCTGAAATACAGCACACAATCCTGGTCACCTTTGTTCAGAAAAGATGAACTCAGACTGCAGCATATTCAAAACAGGGTTACCAGGAACATAAGGAGAACTTAGAATTTTTTTTTTTTTTTTAAGAATGAAGACTAAAGGAGAGTAAATGCAAGAGCAAAGGAAAGGATGCAAAAGAATGAAAAATAAGATGTGTAACAGAGTAATTTGGCATAAAAGTAAAAACTACTAATAAATGGAAAGTAGACTGAGATCTGATGAAGCTTTCTTGCAACCAAAGAAATGGGGTCCTGAAACAGTCTTCTAATAAGAATAATGGGGAAAAAATATTAATCACTTGTAAGAGTGTTTGTTAAGTTTATGAAGGAGATTACAGAGCAGGAGGGAACTAGACTTGCTGACCTAAGAGATCATTTCTAGTCCAGTGCTTCCATGTACAGCAAATCTCCCCAAACCCTACGCTATTTCAAATTCATATTCTGCAAATATGTTACTGAAGCCACTGTGAAAGCACTTTGGGTTGATGACACATAAGACACTTCAGAGGGCTGTGAAAATGATCTTCTAGCATAAGGAATGAGGACAGCAGAAAATCTTGCAGGACAGCAGAAAATCTTGCAGGACAGCAGAAAATCTTGCAGGTTATAATGAGTAAATATCTGAATTCCAGGTAAAATCAAAGATATTGGAGATTTTATTCCACATAATTTTCACACATGGAACAACATGAGGCCTGTAACTACAGTTTGTGAGTCCTGTAATCTCTCCAAGAAGTATTCATGACTTTGCATGCAACAGGAAAGTTTTTATGCTTTTACACAGCATGTCTGGTATGATGGAACTGAACAACAACCTGTCACAGGTTCAGCAAGACTGCATCAGCGCAGGTGGATATCTATTAGAGCACAAGCTGCCACATCGCTGTATAGCAGAAGTAATTAAAACCTCTGACTTTCCTGTCTCCCTTCCAAAGTTGACCTGTAATACTTGCTCAGTTTAGAGCAAGCTGAATTCAAATGAAGGTGGGATGTTCTGTGCATTTTGCTTGCGCACATGAGGTTGTGATTGCTCCAAAGAGCACCTGCCCATGCATGTGACAATCAACCTGTTTCATCGTGAGAGGAAGGCAATGGGAAATGAGGTCAATGAAGAATAGTAAGAAAGATAAGGGAATGGAGTTATTCAGACCAATCAAAAGACTGGGTGACCTGTGCTGGATCTCAGCCAAGGAAGACAAGCTCAGTCCCCTAGGGCTCAGTTACCACGGACCTATCAGAACAAAAAGCTTTTCAATAAACCACATGTAAAGCAACGTGGATGATAAGCAGCACATTGTCATTTTAACTTCTTCAGAACCCCGTCCTATGGCAAAGTCAGTAACATTTTTCTATCACGTCTTGCTTCAAATGAAATGTCACTAGAATCACACCAAAATCATCAGAGAACTAAGCGATATGTTTTAATAATGCCACCACATTTAAAGAAGGAGGGAATATGTATATATAATGCAAAATTAAGATGTTAAACTCTGAAGAGTGAAGGACTGATACTCTGGCCTGTGGACAGATAATTTCTTTTTATCCTCAGTAGAGATTATTATCTCATTTTGCACTAAAGGTCCTAGAATCAGAGCCCAGATTTTAACTGCCCTCAAAAGAGTGTACAGATTGAACCCTGATCTTGCAAACATCCTGCAAATGTGTTTAAAATTGTTATACTAGCCTTGCCAATAATCAGAAAAGATGTAAATGTTACTTAGACTGTAGGTCTATCTTTTTGGATAACTGAAGACATTTTATACGTAAAGATTTACAAGTCTCTGAGAAAGTGTCAATTGTGGGTGGGTGAGTTACTTCACTAAACTAAATTAATTTCTTATTGTGATAAAGTTTGCTTTATTCCCTCTCCAGCATCTTTCTACTCACTGTTATCCTTCTAACCTTTAATGGAATTTTTGGTATTCCTTAATGTTTTCCATAGTGTTACAGATCTGTAAAATGTTTGTAATAAAGGCAGAAATACATTACCTAGCAATTTTTTTGTCTTAAAAATGTTACCTTAAAAATCAATAGCTTCCTAGAATCATAAATAAAATACCAACTTAATAAGAGCTATGCTTTATATAATTTTTTAAAGAAAACAGATCAATAGCAATAAAACTCAAAAAAAATGTTGCTGGGTGTACTAAAGTGGTTAGTATACATACAATTTTGCTAAAAAGTATGTAGCTATATCATATGGATTTTCATCATGTATATCCACCCAAAATGTTTTTAAAAACATAACATAGTTTTTCTTTTTCTCTGCAGTTGTATTAAGTTAATAGCTTTGGACAAAAAAATTATCAGAATAAATGTATTTAAAACATGCTATTTTTGTATATAATAATCAATATTGTCCATCTGGCAAAGATACACTTTAATTCAACTTACACAGAAAATAGTCAAAGTACTTACCAGATGTCTCAATAACTCTAAGGTAAGAATATATGCTTGAAACAAGATGTCTGGGAACACATGAACAGTATAAATTTGCCCCCAAAGTTCATCTGTTAACCATTTTATTGGCATCACCACTTCTTTCCTCCAAGTTCAATCTAACATAAAGTTATAAACTTTGACTTTTCATCTTCCAGAAATACCAGCTTTCTTTTAGAAGGGAAATAAAGAGAGAGAAAAAAAGAAATAGCAAGACAGTCATGAGAATGTAGTTGACTAAAAGTGAAGCTGTATCTTCAACAGCTGAATAACTGTGGCTAAATAACTTCGTTTTAGTAGCTTTATTTTTACTTGCAAATAACCACACCAGAAAAATACAATATTCCAGTAGCGCAAGTACATTTCTTTTTAGTATAAAATCTCCCTTGTTCATTCTCAATACGCTTTTATGAGATATAAACCACACTATAACTAGAAGTTTTCAGAAATGCTCATTACAAATACAAACCATGGCTGCTGGAACCAAGAAATTGCCTCTCTACCTTTTGTGGTATTTAGGTCTCAGGTCTCAAAACCATAGGCATGGACATAGACTTCCTCTAAATCTCACTAGTCAGTTTGGCAGTGGACAAAGGACATCTTGGGGGCTGTTAAAACGAGGAAAAGTATTTTTAGAATAAAAGGTAGAGAGTGAGCCAAAGGAAGCAGTAACTTTTCCATTGGGGTCATATTCAAATAAGGTTAGTGGAAATTTGAGACAAGTTGGATTCCTTTCAGGTCAAAGCACAGACAGAAACTCAACTTCGGATATTAGAAATTGTGCTGGCATAGAACATCTCACACTGAACTGCTTCAGTATCCAGGTTCTTACAAGGACATTACTGTCCTGCCCTATTCTGTCAGTTTTTATAATGTAGACTGTAGCTGATGTCTCAAGGTAACTTAGAGTCCTCCTGATGCCCTAGGAACAGCATAAAATTTAAAGGACTAGTGTAAGGAATCAAAGAATTCAATGATTTAATTAAAAATCATGTTTAGCATTTAAATCTGTTTCTCATGGCTGCAGAAACACTACTAAGCTCTTACATAAATGCCCAAGAATTAGGCAAAAAGCATCCCACTAAGGGACCACCAGTAAGACATTTAAGGAGCTGTGATCTTATGATGTACAAGAGGCTGAGAGAACTGAGTCTGTTTAGCCTGGAGATAAGAAGACTAAGGGGATCTAACTCCTGTCTTCCACCATCTAAAAGTCATACAGAAGGCAGACTTTCTCAGAGGTCCACAACAGAAGCACGAGAGGCAACAGGCCAAAGTTGCAACAGGGGAATTTGTATTGGATATAAGGCCAAATTCTTCACAGTGAAAGCTATTAAGCACTGGAGCAGAAGCACAGAGAGGCTGCAGTCTCCATCCTTAAGGATTTTCAGAACTTGACTAGACAAGGCAACCAAGCAACCCGATCTAACCATGAAGTCAGCCGTGATTTGAGCAGGAGGCTCACCAGATGACCTCCAAAGATCCTTCCCAATTTAAATCTTTCTATGATTAAATCTTTCTATAATTATATTGAATATTATAGGGTTTGAGCCAATTTAATCAATTTGAATAAGAGAAAGTGACTCAAGATTTTTCAAATTACTCAGGTTGACATGAGAGAAATCAAACCTTGGTTTGTGTTTTAACTAAATATAAGCTGGAATCTAAAAAGCATGATCAGATTGACTTTGACCTGTTTCAAATGAAATGAAATGGAGACAGAAGAAACATCACAGTCGGAAGACAACGAATTATTAGGAATCTTCTAAATATCACCCATCTCTTTCTCACTGCTACTTGGCTATTAAACAGACCTTTAGCCTTCTTAGTTGTATTAAATAATTTTGAGATAGGTGACACATGTCGTTTTCATGTAAAATGCTAATGCAAACAAGAAGATGACATTATCAGAACTCCTTTAGGATTCTGTTACAAGGTCACATCCTGTCCCTTTATACAAATATTATTCCTCTGTAAAGGTATTGGAATGTGAATGATTAATTGCAGACTAAGGATCAGAATCATATGCAGCCTTTTTGGAAAGAAACAGAAAAACAGAAAGAAAGAAAAATCAAGACATTCTATATGGCAACTGTGTTTAGATACATGTGATGTAACTACAGGAAACTTCAAAGCTCTGAAGTAAAAGACAAAGAAACATTTGCTCATAACACAATGGATGCTTTGATAGATTTAGAACTTTAAGATGAGGTGCTTAATTACTCGGTTTTAATTAAAAGGGTTGCATGATTTAACTTAAAAAAAAACCCCCAAGTACTGATGTATTTTGCTTAGGAAAGTTACTAAAAGAATGTTCTGCAAATCAACATAGAGGATCATAGAAGAAAATCAGATCAACATTATACAGCAAATACCCTTTGATAAGCTAGCATCTATTTCAACTGTAAGAGAGCTGGAGTAAAATCTTTGCATGATGAAGAGTTGTACCCATTACTATGTTCAATCTGTAAAAAAGTGAGAGTATGGACTAGAGTGCTCTTTGGAGTACAAGAAAACTCTGGGCAGCACTTCAAACATACAGATATACTACTTCAAGATACTGAGTAAGTACTCATAATGAGTGGTTTCTTATGTTAATTTATTAAGGTATTTCAGTTGTGTTGCAAGCTGCTAGGCATTTTCAGTAAAACAAAATGTCTAAACCAGAGGTAATTATGAGGCTAAAATATCACTTAAAGTATTTTACTAATTTTGATTATAGAAACTAATCGTAATTTGTTTTGCAGTAACATAACATACACAGGTCTAAAAGCCTAGCGTTTAAGAGCTTTATCCAACTCTTCTTAATCAAGCAGAGTTTTTATTGTGCTATAAACAGGAAAGTTTCCTCATAGTAAAAATCAGAGGATTAATATGCCAAATAAGCTTAAAATACTAAGATCAATCAGTGGGGGAGAAATAAAAGGTTTTATAGCTGTCACTGTCCTTACTCATATTTATAAAGGAGGAGGTATGGAGTTTTTACCTTCACCGCCCTTTTGGGTGTTTCAGCCAAGATGGGAGGAAATATTCCTTTGTAGAAGCCAAGTATTCTATTGAAGAAAAAAAGAAATTATTTTTGCATGGATAAATAATGTATCATTACCGTACTGCCAATTCTATTTTCACTTTTGAGTAAAGCAATTAACCTTTCTGCGTTTCCAAGCATACAGACAAATAATGATACTCTTTGGTTACTCGCTAGGTAACTAATGTGCTACCAATTCTATTATGTGCTGGTGAGATATCTAAAAAAACCTAGCAATGAATAAGTAAAACTTCATTTTTTTTCAAGTAGACAAGAAATTGTCTTTAAAGGAAGAGGACTGGATTGGAAAATGAAAAGGAAGTATTATTTAATTGTTTTAATTTTCTTGACAAAGCAATGATAATATTAAAAACTGAAGTCATAAAATACGGATTTGGCAAAAACCCTGTGACTGCAGCAAGTTGCATACAAAAAACCTGCATACTTATCTTCAGATGCTAGGTTAAGACATCTTTTAAATTTTTGTTTTAAATATGCCTCAAAAGAAATGAAATATTTTTTTTTTTGACAACTTAGTTTTAACACGAGTTATCTATTCAAAGAGCCATAACAGAATGTATGTATTTCATCTTGGAAAAAACATTTGGGCAATATCTTACCACTGTACTCATTAAGGTCTTTGCCACTCCCTTGTCTGGCTCCACAAAAACCTAAGGAATTTACATGAGCTGCTGACTTCTGGAGCTGGACTGAAGCCAAAGATCCACCTGCTTGCATCATCTAATTTTTATGTGTGTGTGTATCTATATAAATACACACACACACACACACATATATAGCCTGCTACAAGCACACATGGCATTTGCAGGCATCCTGAGCTCTGCTTACAAAGCCAATGTAAATGCATAATGCTGGGTCTTGGGAATGCTTTAAATGACAGGTAGTTCTCAAAATCCTCAGGTGAGGTAAAAGTAAACATAGTTCTTGCCTGCTAGGTCTCCACATTAACCTATATAGTGCATGAGGAGAGTTCAGAAAGGCATCTAATGCAATCAGCAAGGAGCTACCTTGCCAGCCCACAAGGGTATATCTTACAATTTATCCATCTTTGGACTTCATACATTTCTTTCAGGACTGTAAGAGGATTCTGTCTACAGAAGAAACCACTTAAAGCCAAGCATTTGTGTCTTTTTAAAATGTTGAAAGGTGTTGATGCTGAAATGTGGTGATGTTGAAAGGTAGTGATTCACCTTTCTAGAACAGCCTATTATTTGGAATATTTTTGCAGGGTGTGGAAGAGTTATCACATCAACAGATTCTCCTATAGTTATTCTGTGCACATCAAAGGAAAACAATTAAATTCATATTCCCTTTGTGAATGCAAAATACCACAAATGCTATACCATTTTTTCCACCCTTCTTCTAATGTTTCTTTGGAGTTCTCTTCCTAAGTTGCTCCAATATAAATAAAATAATTTAGGCTTTCTATGATGTTCCAGAGTGGGAATATCGCTTATCCTTCCTCTGACGTGAGCAAATTTTGAATTCCAGTCCATGATAAAAGGAAAAATTTGAGTGTTTTACACCATGATGGTTTTATTACAAAACACTAAAAGTCCTTGGGTAGGAGATTTCAGCAGTTCAGTTGAGTCATCAGGTGTTTGAATTTCCCCAAAGTCTCACTTTCCAAACACAAATGTATATACATACATATATCTATCCACCTAGATATGGATATAACTATAGATATGGATATAACAATAAAGATATACTGGATCTTATATCAGTCTTTAACAGTTCATACATACTCAGAGCATATTCTTCCTGATTCAGCAAGGTATTGAAATGTTGAATAACTTTAAGCATATGATTCATACAGTTGAATGTGAGTTCAAACCGAAATGGAGGTCCAGGTAAGATCAGCTACAAGAACACAGATCCCTATAAACACTTTCTTCCTTTCATCCCAATCTAAACCACTGTAAGCATATCTACAAGCATCCTGTTTGCAATTTCTAGTACTCCAGCATGATTGGAATTGGAAAATGAAAAGCGGTCCACTGCTCTACTCACAGGTGTAGCTCTGACTAAAAAAAAAAAAAGAGAAACAAACTTGGTCCAGATTTTCTCATTAGTAAGAGAAGCATAAGCAGAGAAATATGCAGTGTAAAGCAACAATTCATTTCTAAAACCACACAGCAGCATTACCCCTCAGTACAGGCTGCCCGCACACGTTGCCTTCTTGTATACTCAAATGTATGCAACTATTGAATATGTAAACCTTGTAATATTCCCATGGACTCTAAGGATCTCAGGGAAAACTTTTCAGAGAGAATGTGAAGGAGAAGGATATATCTGGTCTATCAGCCACTCCTCCTGATTTTGTATCATCAATAAACTTGATGAGGGTACACTCTGGCCCACAATTCAGATCATTAATGAAGGTGTTGAACACAGTTGGATCTAGTATTGAGTGCTGGAGTATGTCACTAGTTACTGGTGTCCAGCTAGACTTCATACCACTGATTACTACCTTCTGGGCCCGGCCATTCAAACAGATGGATTTATGTACATCAGATTTGCTTAAGTATTCTCTAATATTATCCTTTTCCATCAGGGGTAAGTTTTCCTTATGGCAGACATTCCTCATCTCTCCAGAGCTGGATTTCTGGATTTCTGAAGGTTGGTCTTGCTACAAAAACTGAGGTGAAGAAGACATTCAGTATTTGAGCCTTTTCCATGTCCTGTGCCACCAGGGCCTTTGCCCCATTCAGCAGTAGTCCCATGTCTTCCTTTCACCACTTACATACTTATAAAAGCCCTTCTTATTGCCCTTGACATCCTGCAGCAAGTTAAACTCTAGGTGGGCTTTGCCTTTCCTAACCACATGTCTGCATGCTCAGACTGTCTCTGTACTCTTCTTATGTTGCCTGTCCCTGCTTCCACCTTCTATATACTTCCCTTTTTATACTTTGCCAGGAGCTCCTTGCTCAACCACACAGGCCTCTTGGCATTTTTGTCTGACTTCCTGCATGCTGGGATGGACTTCTCTTAAGTGGAGGTGATCCATGAACACTATTTAGGTTTCCTGGACCCATCTTCCCTCCAGAGTGTAATACCATGGAACTTTTCCAAGCAGATTGCTGAGGAGGCCACAGTTCTGTCTGTTCTCAGATCAATCTGTTCAGATCAGTCTGTCCTCCAGATCTTGGTCTTGTTGTGATCTTGCATTTTACCCTGGTCCCTCTTCTCAAGGTCCTGAACTCCACCATCTCAGAGTTACAACAGCCAAGGCTCCTTTTTGACCCTCATATCCTCAATGAGGCTTTCCTCATTTGTGAGTACGAGGTCCAGCAGAGTACCTTTCCTCATTGACTCCTCTTTCACTTTTGTCACTAAGTTATTATTAATGCTCTCCAGTAACCTGAATTGTTCATGCCCTGCTATGTTGTCCCTCCAGAAGGTATCAAGGTGGTTGAAGTCCCCATGAGGATTAGGGTCTGCAAACAAGAGGCTGCTTCTAGCTGTCTGTAGAGGGCCTCATCTGCTTGTTCTTCCTGGTCAGGCAGCCATAGTAGACACCCACTACAAAGTCACCAGTATTGGTATGCTTTTTAATGCTTACCCATAAGCTCTCATCATTCACCCTCAGGCAGAACTCAGTGTACTCCAGCTACTCTCTCCCATTAAGGGCAACTCCCTCCCTTTGTCTTCCTGGCCTTTCTTTCCTAAAGAGTCTGTCCTGTGAGCCATCCACTGCGTCTTTTGCATCACAGCAAGATCCCAGCCCTGCAGCTACACACAGATCTCTAACTCCTTGTGTTCACACCCCATGCTGCTGTACCTTAGAGTGCAGTCACTTTGGAGAGGTTTCCTTGTTTGCATGCAAATGATTGAGGTGATGCCACTTAAACCCTGTTTTGTTCATTTTGTGTTCCTCCTTGTCACCCCAGACAATTTGTCAGCCCCGTCCAGTCCATCACTCACTCAGAGCTTTGGTAACTCTCCTCCCTTGTGTTTCCTGGTTTAAAGCCACTCTGCGGCAGAGATATCGGTTCAAAGATATCACTGTGCATGTCATGTCAAGCTGGTCTGCTTATTGCAGCTGTTAAGGTCAACATTGAAGATTTTCTGCTGGAGGAATCTTTACTGTGAACCAGAAGAACCCACAAAATGCAGAAACTCTATTCATGGTTCTATGAATCCCTAAAATTTTAAGGGCTCTTTAACTGGGTTTCACTGCTTTACTCCTCCTTTCCTCTGTGAAGGCAAATCTTAGAATAAAAAACAGACAGGAAGGAGTTAAGGTCTATTCCTATGGAACACATTAAGTTTAGAAATCTAAAAACACAGGAAAACTTTGAGGATATACATCCATATATGCAATATGTAATTCAGTAAACATGGTAAGAACTAGCTCAGTATTTAATTATGAACTGTGGTTTATTTTTTTTTTTCTTCTTCCTCATTTGAAAAAGAAACAGAAAAAAGGTTAATAAGCACAGACAGTAAGACGAAAGAAATATAGGAAAGGAGGAAGTAGAAGGCAATCCCATGTCATCACTGACTATTGTCAACTGACTAATTTTTTGCATAAAGTGTAGTCTCTTTTAGAACTTTCTGTGCCTGTGGAAGAGGACAAGCAGCTGCCTCCAACTTTTCCAAATAACGCTTCAAAAATTGTGCCCATTAAAGACACAATAATTTGAAATAGTTGCGGAATGAGCCATTTACTGAATTTTAAAAGATCAGAATGGTATTAACAAAAACTTGCATGTCTTTGTCAGTCAGAAGGTACATACACAATAATCTTATACTTCCCTTCTCTTTGGTCAGTAACACTGACTTAGACTTTCTGCACACAGTGTATAAAGTTTTTCAAAGTCAACTAATGAATGGTGATGACATTTCACATTTGAAAGATATTATCACCTGGATTCAGGCCTTCCTTCAGAAAAGTGGTGTTCAGAAAAATTATGGAACAGCAGCAGCTGTCACTGCACTGTGTGATAGAAGAGAGAGGATGTGACATCATATCCCTAGCTAGAGACACTGGAAAGAACAAGTAAATCTCTAACAGAAACACAGCTACATCTTACTTTGTTTTACCATTAAGGGTCTAAATGAACATCACCATTCAATTGTATTCTGGGCAACAGCCCAAACTCATCTTTGCAGCAGTTGATTTTGAAACATTGCAGTCAATCATATCTTCTCAATTTGTTCTTTCAGGCTTTTGCTATCCTTCTGGTTTCCATTTCTTGTTTGGAAGCCTTGAGTCATTCACCCTGGCAAGACGACCAACCTAAATCAGTTATTTTCTCCAAATTATACTGAAATTGGGATCTTACTTAGTTTGTTGTTTTCTTCCTCTGTCTTTCACATAATTTTCCCTTTAAGGACCCAATAAAGCTGATTGAAGGCATGAACACAATATTCCCTTTCTTCTATTGCTGTCAATTCCAAGTCTCTTACCCACATTGTTTTATAATTGAAACAAAAAACCTCTTAGGTCCAATTCTGCTTTCATTACCTCTGCATTATCCCAAGTATAAATAAAAGATCTTGGTTTCATAGCCACATCAGTTACGTTAAACGGGTGTGCAACTTTGTGATTGTAGAAAATGTTTTACTTCAACAAAGGGAAGGAATTTTGAAGCTATGCTTGGTAAAAGGGTGGGTGTTCTTCAAAAAAAAGAATAAATGCCTAAATGTAATAAAATTCTCTTAGAGTTTAGTTTGCACCAGGAAAAAGGTGTCATTTTATTTCATGGTACGTAGCATGTTGTGAATTTATTAGTAACAGAAAGTAAACCAATTGAAAACAGGGCAATATTACCTTAATATAGCTATTGGTGTGAAGTAATCTTTATGTTGACCTAGCTAGAAATTGAAAAGACTAAATTCACAGAAGTTTCAGTGCTTAGTGAATGCAGGCACAAATTAGTACCTACCACTGAGAAAAAGGGACTTATATTTTAGCCATTTCTTTTGAGAGCAGCAAGCCACTAGACAGTTCACACGTTTATTTTGCCCTCAGTCGGTGTCTACAACCATTTGTCCAGCTGAAGAGGTGTGCTATAGGGAAGGTTTGATGTCATTCAGGGGCAATAGGCACCGAGTTGAGCACTGTTGCTCTCCAAAAAGTTTTTTTTTCGTTAAGTATGTTATGTATATTATCCTACTACAAATGTTAAACACATGTCCCTACAGAAACCTCACATAAAGCTATCAATGACACACTTAGCCAAGCTAGCTTCTGAATTTCTATTATGCAAATATATTTCTTTATCTATTCTGTGTCCACTACAGATATGTGCCATTTTAGACACCATCACTAAATACTAAGTACTTTTTTTCATAGCATATTTCATTTTTTTTCATGGATCTTTCATTGTAACACATGGGGATTAAGGAAAAACATGGTTTTTTTTTTTTTTTTTTACAGCAAGTAAATGTAATACAGAATTATGTGTTACCATGTATCTATAGTAACACTGATTTTATACTATATGCTAAGAGAAGACCAAACATCCATCTCTAAGAATACTAACAACAGCCCAATTCATAAAAGAAATCCCTCAAATAAGTAAAGACAACATGGAGTATGAAAAGTGACTGGTTAAAAAAGGACTGTCAGTGAAAAGTATTAAGATACTTCAGGAAAATACTAAACAGTGGTGGAGTTGGCTCAGAAACAATCAGACTGGCCAAGAAGTGGATTAATAATCAGCATCAATCTACCTCACTTACTCAAAATGACAGTCATCATCATATTTACTGCATGTGGGTCAGATTATGAAGTTATTATGATCCATCATCCATTGCTATCCTTACTAAGAAATAAGTCTTTCTTCCACGACTTTTAATCACCTCTCAATCTCTTGGTCAGAATCCTTGCTAATTTTTTGCTTTCTCGACTGTACTCTGAAATTATATGAGTTACAGGACATACCTAAATATAAATCCCTCAAGAAGTGGAAAGACAAAACCTCCTCCTTCCTTTCTTGTATCTATGGCAACAAAAAGTGAGAGTAAAAAAAAAAAAAGAATCATAGAATGGCTAGGGCTGGAAGGGACCTCCAAAGGTCATCTAGTCCAGCCCCTCTGCAGCGAGCAGGGATACCCTCAACTAGACCAGGCTGCTCAGAGCCTTGGCCAACCTGACCTTGAATATCTCCAGGGATGGGGCCTCAACCAACTCCCTGGGCAGCCCATTCCACAGTTCTACCACCCTCAGTGTAAAGAACTTCTTCCTGATATCCAATCTAAATCTACTCTTCTCTAATTTAAACCCATTACCCCTCATCCTTTCACTACAGGCCCTCATAAACATCTCCTCTCCTTCCTTCCTGTAGGCCCCCTTCAGGTACTAGTCTAGTAGGTCTTCCCAGAGCCTTCTCTTCTCCAGGCTGAACAACCCCACAGCCTGTCCTTGTACGAGAGGTGCTCCAGCCCTCTGATCATCTTTGTGACCCTCCTCTGGACCCGCTCCATCAGGTCCATATCTTTCCTGTGTTGAGGGCTCCAGAGCTGGACACAGTACTCCAGGTGCAGTCTCTCCAGAGCAGAGTAGAGGGGCAGAATCACCTTCCTCGATCTGCTGGCCACACTTCTCTTGATGCAGCCCAGGATGCAATTGGCCTTCTGGGCTGCAAACGCACACTGTTGGCTCATGTCCAGCTTCTCATCCACCAACACCCCCAAGTCCTTTTCTGCAGAGCTCCTTTCTTTATTTAAAATTCATCTCTATTCAAACGAGAGTCTGGTCCTCACTTATGATACATGTTTCTTATATACATTCTGTGTTTTGCACTGAAAAAAAAAAAAAAAAAGATTCTGAGAAGGTAAGTTGAAGCCTTACATTGTAACGCACAACACAACCTCCACATTTCTCCATGTGTGAAAACAGAACACCTTGTTCCAGCTTTTTGTGACCAGGATGATTATAAATTCATTAGTTAAGTGGTACTCTGTTACCATGTATTGCCTGAGTAATAGATTCATGTGTATTATATCAAATTGTAATTTAAAAAATGTAGATATGCTCATACCTCTGCCACTTACTTTGCAACTGCCACAGCCCTGTGAAGCTGGGTTGACCGTAGCTTCAGTGAGAAGAATTGGGCTACCTGGGAGGAAGTATGGCAACTGCTGGCGGGTGGACAGGCAGGACCCTGCCAGCTCCAGCACGCACTGCTGCTCCCACTGCTGCCAGCCCAGGAGCAGGAGCAGCAACACTCTCTCTACTGGGCTCCCTGCCACCTTTGCCTGTTCCTTCTTAACACTTGAAGCCTGGCCCCCATCACCAATGAACAAAGTATCAGTTTTGCCCATGCTTCTGAGAAGCCTTAAGCTGGTCTCTTTGATGTAATTCCTGTTGAAATCAGTGCAAATGGCAACGTTATTATCACTGGCAGCTGGTCTAGGCTCTTACAAAATTGCCTGCATGTAATCACTAGCTGGGCTGTAGAATGGGTCTACATGTCTCATTTCTTACAAATGACAGCAATTTCTTCCCCCAAAGACTTTCCCTCTAGCTGCCCCTTTGTTTGCAATAGGAACAAGCTACAGACAAGCCAAAACAGCTTTGCCTAGAGCTTCTGAAACAGAAAAATTCTTCATTGCATTTTGGATTGTCAGAACTGGCAGAATGCTTCATTTGTTCAGTAGGAGTTTTAGTTGTTCAAACACTAGAAGAGAATTTAAGGGTTTTTTTTTCCCTTTTTGCTAACAGTACTGCCATAACTGGTACGACAGGAAGCAATCACCATTTTAAAGTAGCTCCACACCTATGTCTATAGAAGCTAAAGAATGCAAGAAAAAGATTAATTCTTAGTTTTGATACGAGGGGGAAAAAAAAAATAGACTTTTGTAGCTATGGCTTAGAAATGTGCTTTTGACACTAAAAAAAACCTAACAAAATCAAACCAGAGAGAGGATAACTATGTGTGTTTTCTGGAAAAGACTGACAGCATTTCTCTGTGTTAAACTGATGCTGTGATTAATTAAATAAAAAAATCATGACATGAGCAAAATTTCTGTGCTTGGCCTGGGAGTGTGTCCTACAGAGATTGATTGTGACTTCATGAAAATACAACATTCAGTTGGTTTAATTCCATCAGAAAAAAATGATGTAGCTCAGGAAGGAAATTTTTGATTGCAAGTTAATGTTAGCCTTCATTGGAATAAGTTATACCCTTCAATGTCCACATGCGTAATCCCTAAGGAGTTATATGACTACATGTATTCTTTCCCATCTGCTAGCTAAACAGGCGATTCAAGAGGCTTTCAGTGTCATTATACAGATTAGCGACTCTCCCAAGAGGACTCTAGGTTCATGATACAGTGAATAACTTACAATGAGATTTAGAAGACCAACTTTCAGACATCATTTTGTGTTTGTATGAGTTTTGCACCTGCAATTATTTGTGCTTGTAATTTAAGGTTACTTAGATGTTTTTAAGTTACAGATGCAATCAGTGATGCAGATACTTCAACTGAAGTGAACTCCAGGCAACCGTAACTGCAGGTGCAAAATTCTGCAATGATTTGAATTCATAAAAACATCCATCTTCTGAAGTCCAAAGTAAAACTAAGCCAGTAGTAGTTTTACAGTGTTTTTAACAAACTTAAAAATTTACATATTTTCCCCATTTCTCAAACAAATCTCAAGGCAGCATTTTTTAGCATTAAAAAGAACAGGGAAGCACTAAAAAATATACATAATATTTATGTATATATTATATACATAATGCACATAACAGTTAATTTGATTCCATCTTTTAGCATCTTGACCTTCCAGGTACTTTTGTCACTGCCTTTACAGTTCTTCTAGCATGAAATCATGAAAGATTCATGATTTTGTAACAGCAATACTGTTGATAGTTGCACAAGCAGAGAGCAACAGTCTTACATACACAGAGAGCAAAGCCTGCAGAATTTGTGTCACCACTTAGGTAGTGAACAGTGCTGTGAATACATGCACATACTGGCACTTGATGTTCCATCTGGCACACAGTTGTGGTACCCAGATGTACCATAAGAGTGAAAGGTATTACACAGATGTGTGAGGAAACTCACATGCATGACAATGCCCTGCATAAAGCCAGACAAAATATCTCTGTGTGTCACTGAAACTGGATTCTGTCTCAAGGCTCTGTTCACTCAGAGTTAATCATTGTATTGACAGAAGGACCCAAGTGAACCTCATGAATTTCAAAAAGGCACCTGGGTCAGGGCAATTCCAAGCACAAATACGGGCTTGGCACAGAATGGATTGAAAGCAGCCCTGAGGGAAAGTACTGGGTGATACTGGTTAACAAGAAGTTAACATGACTTGGCAACATGCGTTTGCAGACCAGAAAACCAACTATATCCTAGGCTGCATCAAAAGAAGTGTGACCAGCAGGTTGAGTGGTGATTCTGCCCCTCTACTCTGGAGAGATGGCACCTGGAGTACTGGGTTAAGTTTTGAGGGCCCCAATATGAGAAGGGCATGGACCTCTTAGAGCAAGTCCAGAGGATGACCATGAAGATGATCAGTGGGCTGGAGTGGTTCTCTCCTATCAACACAGGCTGAGACAGTTGGGGTTGCTCAGCCTGGAGAAGACAAGGCTCTGGCAAGACCTTTTAGTGGCCTTTTACCTACAGAAAGTCTGTAAGAAAGATGGAGAGGAACTTTTTATGATGGTATGTAGTGATAGGACAAGGTGATAGGACAAGGGGTAATGGCTTTAAACCGAGAGGGTAGATTTAAATTAGATGTAAGGAAGAATTTTTTTACTATGAAGATGGTGAGGTACTGTAGTGGGGTGCCCAGAGAAGCTGTGGATGCCCTATCCCTGGAAGTGTTCAAGGCCAGGTTGGATGGGGCTTTGAGAAACCTGGTCTACTGGAAGGAATCCCTGCTCATGGCAGAGGTGCTAGAACTAGGTGATCTTTAAGGTCCCTTCCAATCCAAATCATTCTATGATTCTATAAGGGAAAGCATTAACAGAAGTTTTCACTGAGAATTTTTTTTATAGAGAGTTTTATGTACTTGGGAGTAAGAAAATTATTCCTCAAAAAAGCAGGGGTATCTTACAGTTACAGGTACTGTCACTAGGTACAGAGACACAGTGCCACAGATCCTTTCTTCCACCTCAGGATTGGCATCATGCAGTGCTAGCATGATGCAGTGAGGGCATGGGTATGAAACTGCACTCCAACCCTTTGTTCCAGCCTGCTCACCCCAGGCTAGGTTACACTGCTTAAGAAACTCTGTCAGATGAAGATCTGTGTTATACACTGACTGTCATGGATGCTGGAGCAATGCCCAGAAGAATACCTATTTTTCATGCACCACACTCAAATGCCCTAAAAATATGAGTTAACACATTTTCCTCAGTGTTACTCCAATCTAAGAACACAGTTGACAGGTAATACAAACAAACATATTTTCATTTTAAAAATCACAATACATTTTAAACATGAAAGCTTCCCTTTCAGGCAATATGCAGCAATGCTTCCAAACAGGCTCCACCTTCTATACTATACTTCAATACTTCCTACACTATGATGACATTCCTCTTGTCCTTCTCACATAATTTATAAGACAAAGCACTATGATGTCATGTCCTTCCTTTGTCTAGAGAGGTTACTAACCTCCACCATGAGTTTCTCAAAGAGAAACAGGACAGGCATGGTAGGTTTAAATGATTGACAAATTAAGAAAACTTCCCAAAGATTTACCAAAGTATTCCAACCAAAGTTGAGTGTTAAATGATTAGAAACAGATTTTGCAAGGCTTTACACCAGTGCTATACTTTAGTATAGTCACTGATGAACAACCTGCTACAAGGTTGTGATGCAGAGATACATAAATACCTTCTGAGACCAGATCAACAGCAACAAAAATGTGTGAAGGGAAGAATCATGTAGACATAGCTGCCTCATTATTATTACTGCTACTTATTATTCACTTATCTACTCTTGTTTTATGTACCCATGCCTCACCTGCCAATGGTGTCCTTATCTGTATAGACATCTGTCAAGAAACCCAACAGATTTAAAAAAAAAAAAAAGAAATGGATTCTGTGTCTCGGTGATGTGGCAGTTTCTACTGGATTATTTATTTAAAAAAAACCCAACACCTTGCAATGTGTTCTTTGAGCAGCAAACCTGCCTCAGCAGGTCTAACCTGAACATCTCTTTTGAAATGTTTTCTTTTTCTCACTATACTCTTCTGATCCACCACCCTTCTCAACTTGAATTCATCTGTAGAAAAGAAATTTTGCCACTTTGTCATTGAATAAACAAAACAAATGAACCCTCCCTCACGAGTTACTTTTAAAAGAATGCAGAGTATTTTACTTTACAGATGAACAAAGCATTTCATGTAGCAATTCAAGAAAATGCAACACAAGCTATTTTACAGCAGACAGCATGACTTTGTACCTAAACTTTCTGGACTTCATGACCTAAAATAATAATACCTTTATAACCATCAATGTCAAAAAGAATGCCAATCATAGTAAAATTTTCTTCTGGATCTCTAATTTCCTCTGAAATTGTAAAAGAGAAAACCTTTTTTCTTGTGAGCTCACAAACGTGCCATGAGGTTTGCTTGGTAACCAGCTCTGAGCACTTAGAAGTCAGCCAGGTTAGCCAGAGATTATTACTGCAGCTCTGCAGTAGTATGATTTGCCATGAGCTCACACTCTGTAAATGTAACTGCAATTTCCAACCACACTACTTCCTTGTTCACCATCATCAGAGAGCATTACAAAGTCAATATAAACAATGTTTCACTAGGCATTGCTAAATGATTACCTGGTATTGTACAGAGATGATTTAGAGATGTGTGACCATACTCTACAGACAGTACAACTAGCAAGGACTTAAGAACATGTTTGTATTATTTTAACTGGGGTAACAAGCAGTCAGAACTGCAGTTTCTTCGCACACCCGTGCCTAGCAAACTGCAGTGGAACACAAGAAATTCTGTGCCACGAGCAGATTTGCAAGGCAAGGGTGGCCTGAGACTTCCAAATGTAATGATTTCTGCTGATTCTATAATTGTAGCTGGTCTTGAAGGAACAAGTGGCAAAGCAGTACAGAGCACAGGGCATCTGCAGACAGTGCTCTGAGAAAAGACGTCCAATCAGCGCTGATACACAACACAGAACTTTCTTCTAGAGGTTCTGTTCTGCTGCAAGTTAAAAATGCTGAAAACCCACAAGTGTCAGTGAGCTTTTAATAAAATGTGTGTCTGTGGTTCAAAAAAGAACTATATAATTTATGATTTTTTACTGAAACTATGTAAAACTGGGAATCCAGTAAAAAAAGGACAAACTCAGCAGTGTTGTCAACAGCCTTGTGTTCCACTTTGGGTTACAAAAATTCAGAAAAGGATAGCACCAGAGGCCAGGAGAAAATTATCTAAACAGCTGTATAACTAAAAAAAAAAAAAAAAGAGATAAATCATACTGCATTGAGCAGTAGTACTTCTGAAAGCAGTGTAACTTAACTTTCCTTCTGCCATGATGTGCCATTTGGTTTATGAGGAGTTTTTCTTCCAGGTAAGAACATACTTTTTAGTAAACAAAGTCAAAACTAAAAAGCTATGGACTCCATTCTTTAGTTCAACTACTATTGAAGTCAAAGTAGTTCTCTTTATTTTAATAGAGTTGATATCACATCTTTTGCAAAGAACTTTGAAGAGTTTGTAGAACATAATTACCCTCTTTCTTTCAAATACTACATGTCTTTTAGTTTTTTTTTCCTCTAAGAATTCAAGATATTTTTATTCCTGTGGTTCTTTCTTCCTATTTTTCTTATGGTTTTATCTGTGAAGTCTATAATCGCAAGTAAAAAAGCTTGGTACTGTTACTTTTCCAGAGATAAAGCAGAGCAGACTACTGCCACATTCAAACTTCAAGCAAAAACAGTGAATCTAATTTATGAGTACAGGTCTATGTCTATTGCCCTGTACAGATCTGTACTAACAAACACAAACAGGCTTCCCCGAGTAACATTGTACATTATTGATTCAGGATTTGTAACAGAAATTATCTTTTTTTTGTTTTAGAGAAAAAATGGATATATGTACATTCTGATGATGAATGTCCAAAACTTAAATTTGAGGGTATAAAAAAAGTCAAAAATAGAGAGTGGAAAGAGAGATGTGGTGCTTTCTATCATCTCTGGGGTCTACCCTACATATGGACCCCTCAGAAACCACAAAGTATAAAGCAGTGCCTCATAATGTAACGAATACTTGTATTTTGTGGGAAAAGTACATTTACTATGCATACAGATGCAGAACGTAGCAGTGCACAGAGGCCTGGTACCGCAGCTCGAGTCTGCTACCATTTGAGCTAAAGCAGAACTACAGTAGCTGTCACTAACAGCAGTTCATTTATCCTGTCTGTGGGCAAGCTATCATAAGGTAGCAGCACAGCACACACACGGCTAGAATAGCTTTTCAAACAAAATGAGTAGTGAAAAGAGGTAAGGAGAAAAATACAACCTTGTATTAAGTTTAATGTATATACCTAATTAATTCATTTTTCAAAATTATTTAAGCCTCTGGGAATGCAGCCTTCCTACGAGACATTATACTCAAATGCCACTACATCACAACAAGTCAAGCACATAGAATCATCTTAGAGATGATGAATAATGAAGTATTAGTTGAGATTTTCAGCTTATTCACTCCGTACTTGTTAGTGATGATGTGGTAAAAAAAATGCTTTGGATCTCAGTTTTAACCATTTTACTGGACATCTGGTGTTTGCTGCTTAAAGTTTCACTATTACCAGGGTCATTGTAATTCTATAGCACATCTGGGCCAAATTCCCTGGCAGTTTTTAGTGAATTCTGCGGCAATGGAAACATCTGTAGCTGCGTACAGTTCCACACATTGGAATAGCATGGAGCTGCAGAATGTTCTTGGATCTGTTGCATTTCAGTGTCCAGGAAATTACCCACTGGTAATGGATGATCTTTTAGTAATAAATTAAAAAAAAAAAAATCTTCTGTGGAATATGCCCAAATTGAGTAAAAGAACACAGATTTCAATCGCTAACATTTTATTTTCATCAGTCATTAAAGAAAACACTGGTGTCTCAGTCTTTGTGTTTTCAGAAGTACACACAGCCTTTGAAAACATTTCCTTGGAAGTGGGTGGACTGATGCAATATGAAACTGGGCTACCATCGTACCATCACTGAAAATTTTGATAACTGCAAACAAAGCCTAGGCTGCAAGAGTTGAAGAGAATTAGAAGAGAAATTTAGCAATCAAGCCTCACAAGAAAGGACTAGGCACAGTGATCATTAATTCTTAGTTTCTAGGGTAAAAATAAAGAAAGTGGAGCACTATCATACAACCTGCCATTTGTGCATAATCAATTTCTGTATAAAATTCTTTTAATGATATTATAGTATAAACTAAGATTCAGTTATTTGTTTTAAGATGATAGAATAAAACAATTACTTGTTTCATAGAAAGGCCTGTGAGAATGAATGCTCTGGAAGAAGTAGTCTTTCTCCACAGATTCCCAAGTATTTTTGCTAATGGGTTAGGATTAAAACAACATATTACAATTGCCTGGACTTGATCCAAAACTTTGTTTTGCAAAACAACAACAAACCGCCTAACAATAATAAAAAACCCAAAACAAACAACAAAATGCAGGTTTCTTTCCAGTAGTGTGACACATCACTGACTAAGCCACTAGAGGAGTAAACTAAATTTGTTCTGTTATTTGCCGAGTCACTAAGCAGTTTGCATTGTATATTCTTAGATTGACAAAGTGAATCACCGGACAGCAAAACCACATCTATATCTCAGCCTAACTCCTAATCTGAATTAGTTGCTAAATACTTAAGATTTACAGTAAAGATACTGAAGGAAGCTTATGCTGGGGTTACAATGAGTTAGCCCACAGCACTTTTTTCAGAAGAGGCTTTGAAAGTAATTTTACAGAATAAAAAGCAGTATACAAACAGGATCATTTGGAAGTCTCGTAAGATTAAGCAATAATAAGTGGTAATAAGCAAGAAGGGTGAAGAACTGGACAACCTTTATATATGGATAGTGCAGCTTAGCAAGGAGAGCATAAGGTTGCCTACCATAGGAGGGAGGATCTATTATAGGAAGTATATCAGAGAGATTTAAAACACAATTAATAAGTGCACAAATAGCTGCACTTCGTAACTCCTTGTTACAGGGCAAGCATTCTTCAGAAACGTACCTGGTTTAAGAGATGCCTACACCTTCCTAACAAAGCTTTCCACAGATGATCATGCCATCTCCATACTACAGTCTTCCATACTCATTCATGCTAATACAGTTATCAGTAAAACTGCAGTGTACAACAGATCACTGGAGTGGAGAAAGGAATACAAAAGAGGAAATGCTGGGAACAGTGAAAGTCTTTCTGGAAATGGAGATCTTAAAGAAAGAAAATTTATGTGGAGATGACAAGACAAAAGCAAAAGAAGATAAAATGTTAAACCCATAATGGATGCATAATCAAAGCATTTATGGTTTGAAATTCTGTTTAGACTGATTGAAGGGCTGCTCAATGGGGATAAAGAGACCTTTCATTTTGCTGTATTTATTCTTATACAGTTTAAAGACAACACTGGTCTTGAAGGCAGGGAATCTGAGCAGCAGGTTAGGTGGAATGCAGAGAACAGCCAGAAAGAGCCAGAGACAATGCCTGGAATGGGAAATGTATGATATTCCCTACCAGACTGAGGTAGAAATTCCTTTCTTATCCCCAAACTGTAAATGGGTAAGACTCTGAGTCTCCAAAAATAAACCATGCCCCACTATATGGATTTACTTTTTACCTTGAAGGTCTAAGCCATGATATCACATCTTTGTCTGTATCCAATCATGCTTAAAAGGAAAAAAACCCTCTCTATCATGCATCTAGTCAATTGTGCATTAAGAAAAAATAATTCCTCTTGATCCCTGACAGTGACTTGCTGAAGCTCTGAAGCATGATGTAACTACAGTCATTATTATAAATGCAAACCTCCAAGTGTTATGGTAGGTTTAGGGCAGTGCACGATTTCCTGTTCTCAAAGTTTAATACAAGACAAGGGATGAGTTAAGAGACTAGACTACAAACTCAGAAGAGACCCTTTAGAATACACCACTAATACAAGTTTTCATCTAGAAACGATATCAAATAATATTTGGGAAGACATAAGTAATGTTCCTCCTGCAAAAGCCCTCCAGATTATTGTTCCAGTGTTTTCCTACATTCAGAGAAAGCTGTGGTTGAAGGCTGTATTTTGCTTAACATCAGATTCCATGTACTGATTGTGGTGAGCAAAGCTGAAAACCCTTGAACTCATAGCTGCCAGAAAACTTCTTCCATAGGTGAAAAATATAAACATAGCAATCAAGTAGCCTTTCAATATTCTCTTTCACAACCAGAAAAACTTAGCCCCTTGAATTTTATGACATAAGGCTTATTTTCCTCCCAAGGTAGTTTTGTGGCTATCTCAAATTTGTTCAATATTTCTATATTTTCTTTGTAGTGATAATTTAATTCAGTATTTTATCAGTTGTGTTTCCAAGGAGGTAAAGGAGGCAAAATTCTGTATTTCCTTACTATTCCATGGTTGCACATAGCACTTTCCTTTTTGTATGCTTTAGGATCGCATGATCCTTTTTGCTATAGTATAGTCCTGTGAGCTCTTGTCGATGTAATTAATTTTAACAACTAATTCTTTTGGTGTTACTGCTTCCTAAGACAATGTTCTCTGCATTGTTGATACAGCAAGTATACTCTGAATTTTGATTCCCCTTTGAAGTACTTTGTATTTGGTCATATGCAAATGCCTTTGGTTGCATAGTGACCATGAAATCGGGTACAATACTAAAACAATAAGCTGTCCTTATTTACTGCCCCACCAGTTTTTTGTGTCTGTTGAAACATTTACCAACTTCATTAAATGTTCTTTGGGAATAAAACACAATACTGATTTTTAAATGCTTAATTTAATTTCTACTTTCTGTATGTGGCTTCTTTTCTTTTTATTTAACTGAAACTCTTCCCACTCTTAATTATTGTTCCATACTTGGTTCAAAAATATTAAGGGCTGGGCTGAATTATGTATTTGATTCTAGAGATAACGATGGCTTTGAAGCATTCCCAAACCAAGCTTGGGAAAAAAAGAGACTTTAACTGATAATATTTCAGCATACATATTTAAAGTGTGTGAGAGTATTAGTTTCACATCAGGGAAATTCTGAATTCTGTCATCTGTCTGGCAGACAGAAAATTCATCCTGCCAAGATAACCGGGCTCAGTGATACCACAAATCCACTTTAGCCCATTTAAAGCTCCATTCCATATATTGGTTTGCTGAGTGGGACAGACTTTTTCGAGAAATGACGTGTATAATCAATATTGAATGTTGTAACACTGAAAGCATTGAAGGGAAGCCCTTTAATCTGATTTATGTTATCCAGGTAAATTATTTTTTAGGTGTTGTAAATTAATGCCAATAATGATGGAAAAATGTTTCTACACTTAAACAGAAGTTATCAGTTATCTATTATGTATCTTGAGAGATTAACCGTAATTACTTTCCTTCCATTCAACAGTAACATGTACTGCTTCTCCACATGAGCAAAGAACTTCCTAGTTGTGATTACAGAAAATGTCTTATGAAAATACTAATTATGTAGAATGGACAGGAATTAAAGAGCTAATATCACATGGTCAGCTAGTTTTCAATCGAGTAATCACAAAGGCAGTGAAAATGGCTTGTTGAATTAAAGCCAAAGTTGTAAACTACAGTCTTAATGATAACAGTCTTACCAATTCTCTGTCAACTCTTTAATAAACCACTCCGTCTACTTCATGTTGTTTTCCTTCATTTTGCATTCCACTTTATGCCACCAACACAGCCACAGTGAAACATTTTGGCATCTAAGGACTCTTTCCAAACCCTGGGCCCTGCCCTCACCAGCCTTCCAGATACCCTTGTTTTTGTGTTCTCGTCTCTGATCTAGAAAGTGCAATGGTATCTTGTCTCTAGGCATGGAGGGGACGTTGCATTTACCGTATCAATACCATGGCCACAGAAAAAGGAAAAAAACTCTTAATGCTAAAGGGAAGATATTTTGTACCATTCTTGTTCTTTCCTGGCACTGAGGTGACCCTCTGCCATCCACCAAAGAGCTTGATGTTTAGACCTGTGTGAGGCAAAACTGTTCAGCTGAGAGCCATAGTCTTGGCATCACTGCAAGCACACCAGAGTATTTTACAACAGTCCAAAACTGCTTTTACTAGCAGCAGGTAAGGACAGAAAGCTCAGGAGTGGTAATCTGCCAACTCATCAAGTACAGAATTCGGTCTGATAAATCTTTTTTCTCTTTTTAACAGAGGACTTTTTTTTTTCCTTTGTACTAGATCAGATTAAAATAGTGAACAAAGATACAGTGCATGAAACACAGAAAGTGATTGTGAAGTTAACGAACTACCATAAAGTAAAATCCTTAAAGGTCTTCCCAGATGGCAGCTGCAGCAACTAGGATTTACCATATTTGCCTCCAATAGGTCAGGCTATTCTTGAATTCTGGTTTCACACACATTCAGCATAAACTAGCACTCTTGTCAAAAAGGAAATGATCCCACCTCCCTCATCATCTTTTCCCAGTCACTCTGTCCTGCCTCCACATTATCCCTTCCTTTCCGCTGGCAAGGGGTCTGTGTGCCTATGTGATAAGCCAGCCAGGGGGAACCCTTCTGGATTACCAATACAATTCTTTTTTAGTATTAATATTAACGCAATCATTTTTCCAAAGTGCATGACTCCTGACCAGGTGCAGAGGTGCCTCTGCTGGCACAAAGGAGAGTGTGGCATAATTGCATACACCATTGCTTCTTCTGGTGGCTGTGCTGGTTTAAAACATCCATGAAACTATGGCTTTGTTTAGACAGAAATCAGGAGCAGCCCGTTATGTTTTCCTATTAAACTCGATTTTTGATGTATGGTTCACATCTTGCTGTATATTATACTCATCCAGCTGTGCGATAATAATGGCACTTTTACCTTCTCATCAGGCAGTAATTTTGAATTAAAAAGCCTCTTCTAGGGATGGCTTCTAAAACACATACCACCTCATGAATGTGGTAACTGATACGTCGACATTCCAGAGTGCTAAATAGGTGAGGATGTTGGCTTTCAGGAACAATCTCTTGCCAGATAATACTTCATTATCTGACAGACCATCTGGTTTCCAGTCCATCAATGTTATATTAATACCGTCAGCTTTCTACGCTTGATTATTGCCCAACATTTCTATTACTTTGTAAATAACAGAACTCAAAAAAAAAAAAAAAAAAAAAAAAAAAGAAAAAGAAAAAGAAAAAGAAAAAAAAAAGTCTTCCAGAGACTGAGCAAGACAAATCACCACTTGCTCATGTACTTGTCATTGTCATTTTTGGATAATGGCCAAACAGTGGATTTTTCTCCATGTGACTGGTGAATTTAGAGTACAGCTTACCCCATTGTTATCATGAGAAAGATCACCAACTTTTAATTGCACAATATATATAAACACAGCTGGCCTAGTGACTCATTTAGCAAGGTAATATGTTACTCCCTAAAACTGTGTTTCAGGTGTGACCTCAGGACTCTTTCTATTGTAGTTGTCAAAGTCTGTGAGATTTACACTGATTTACTCCTAGACTACTGGGAATATATAAAGGAATCTTTCTTTTCTGGAATTTCAGAAGGAACGTTTGGATTGTAAATGAGAAGCTGTATCTATTGGATATCCTTTTGGTGTCCAGAGCACCCTGTTTTAAGAAGAACGTGCAGTTCATAAATCCGTAAGCAATAAGAGTTGATGTCTTTACAGTAAAATATACATTCCTCCAGTGGGAGGAATGTCACTGTGGGAATGTAATAATATTACAGTACAAGATCATGAGGAACAATATTAGTTGCATTTTAAAAAGAAAGTTATACATTACAATATGAATAAAAATAGTGTCTTAGTGTAGTTAGTAATGGAACAAAAATTTTATAATGTATTGGCTTCTAGATTAAATACTTTCACTGTGAGCCAGGAAGTTGGTGAATACTCAGCCCTCATTTGTTACCATCTCTGAGTATTTGTCTTTTGTGTATAACTCGCCTTTCCATGGGAATCAGCAATGAGCATGCTTAGTCTTGTAAGTATGCTCTTGCTGTGTCTCTCTTTTTTTAAAAATAGGATTGACTTAACATTTCAGTTATCCCTCAATAACTGATGTAGTCTTCCCTGGCAATACATGGTCTAAGATAATCTGGGTCAAAATCTAGATGCCTAAGGAAAACCTACATCTAAATAAATAAATCTCAGAACAAAATATTTTTGAAAAAAGACTGTGGTTAGCTTCCACTGAAAAATGCATAAATAATCAATTTAAGAAATGGTCAACATTTCTTATACTATTTTTTCCCATTAATTGAATGTTTTTCCAGTGAGTACTCAAGACAGTAATGATCACACTCTTTATCAGGCATGTCTAAAGTCCTTTTTCCAATAATGAGACACAAATATAAATACAAATAAGTTACAGTAAAACAAAGACCAAACTGTTCCTAAAAGTAGATCAGATCCATCATAAATGTCTGTTTTAAATTTAATTGTTCTCCATAAGTCAGGTCAAACATGAAAAAACAGGAAACAGAAATTAACTAGAATAACTTTCTTTTATTCCAGTTTACTACTTGGTGCCTAAAAGACTCCAAAACAGATGCATCTGAGCTTAACATCAGTGAACTTTGAGGTACTGACTGTTTCTTTATTTCAGAGAAACAAAATATTAGGTTAATAGTTTTGTAGACACACGTTATGTATCTCAGGAAAGGTGCAACAGCAGATGTAGTCCTGATGAAATCAGGCCAAGTTGTGCAGCAGTGGAACGTGCCCATTATGCTGCACAAGAGCCAGCACAGCCACAAGGGATGCTAATGGAAGAACTAAAGCCCCTAAGTATCCTTCTAAAACCATGCCAGGCTGCATTCATGTGCTAGCAAAATAAGTAGAGATGCTGCTGCCCTGCCTCAGCAACGTCTATAAAAACTTGGCAACACACACCGCTCTTTACTCTGCAGTCAGTGCTATCCCTGCAGTACAGAATTGCTTTTACAGCACGTTTTCTTTCCTGGCAAAACCAGAAATTCCTCTTCAGGAGCTGTAAACTCTCCCCTCAATGCTGCAGTCCCCCAGTGTTTGTTTCCAGGACTCTTCCCCTCTCAAGTGCCACTACTCTGGGACACCCCCTTTAGCACTAATGACTTGGTGCACTGTGCTGTGCTACAAACTTCATGTGCTTCATTATTCAGTCACAGGGAACCTGGGTTCAAAGCTGAAACTTTTAATAGGCGACTATATCGTAACACACTGTAGCCTCTCAAAGCAGAAGGCCTGTGGCAAGATATCCTGTCTGCTTTCTGATCACAACACCTGCTCTATACAGTTTTGGGTAGACATACTCAGCTACATGCTTCAGCTTTTATGTCATGTCAGAGAAAGAAAAGAGGACTGAATGCCTAGTTCAGGGTGCTGTAACTGCTGAAGGTGTTGTGGCCACAGGCACCCAATATGTTGCTATGTTGGATGAGAAATGTGTTGATGAAACTCCACAGGCTCAAGCTAACACAGCTATTTCACACGAGCCGAGGAGAACTGGTGCTGCAAAGAAAAAGCTTCCCAGCATGGGGTACTGTGAGACTCAGATTCACTCTGCAAAGTGGTCACTTGACTGCAATTACAGAAGCTTTAATATCCCACCTTTTATTGCTGTGTAAGTGGCCTATTGAAGAGCACTTTTCTTCATTTATGATTCATGGTTTATAGTCACGTCTCAAAAACAGACTGTCAAGAAGACAGTCAAGAAGATAAACGCCTATTATTTTGCAGGGGAAATGGTAAGAAGGATTGGTTACCTCTCGCATCCAGAAAGTTAGGTTCAGCCACCCTCTTCCACAACTGAAAGTTTTTTTAAATAAACACGTTGTCATAAAGAGTTTAGCGAAAACAATTAGAAGCTATGACTCCATCCAGACGCACCATCATTGAGTCACAGGCCGTGCTCCCTGGCCTGATACATTTTGAAGTACACAATTGCAATAGGAATGTAAAATGAATATTCCCCTCTCTACTCTCCCTCCTCTTTGATTACCAAAAGAGTCTGCAGAATAGTGTTTAGACCACGCTCCAGCGAGTGGGAGTTAAGGGTCTGGATTCCTGTGGGTACACAAGGAGCAAGGATCTTTAGTTCCTGGAGAAGACCTTTAAGCCATTGTATAGAGAGAAATACCTTTCAGAGGCTATTATTTCTCAAGAACAAGGTAGCAGACACAACTGCATTTCATAAGAAGACCAATCATATGTGTGTGCTTTAGGCACAGCCTGGAAATGCCTAGAAGTGGATTGAGCCTATCAGGTGTCTCCAACTGGCAACAGCATGAGCTTTCCTACAATAACAGATTTGGACTTAGGAGATCTTAACTTTTTCCACACATGTCTTTTTTTATTTGTCTCATCAGCATCAAATCCAGACTTTCTGGTATGGTCCACAAAGAGTAGCTTAATTTGGGTTAATTCTGATTTTCAAAATTAAAAGATTAATAATCACAGTTTGGAAAAAGAGTAGCTTACAGTTTGGTCATGGAACAATGCATCAGTTTTCATGACACTATAACTACTGGTACAGATTTTCTGTTTTAAGTAAAATGTATCTGAACAGGACTGGTTTTACAAGTAGATTTATTCATAAACAATTAATATCACAGCTTTACAGTAACTGTTCTTGCAGTTTCCATATCCTGAGGCCTTGTCTGCGCTCTGGGCTGCAACACATTGCCCTTTGTCCCAGGGTTTATCCTGGTAGGACTTTATAGAGATACGTGGGCATAGTGGTGCTCTGTTCACATCTTTCTACTTGCACCTGTTTGGCCAGCTTTATTGTTTCAGTATCCTCTATGTAGGATGATCATTGGTAGGTTACTAAGCAAGCTTTGTAGTTGGCCATAAGGACAAAGCAGATTTTGTGCCACACATTTAAGGAGTATTTCCAAGTTCTGCTAAACACAAATAGGTGCTTAATTTAGTTTCTTTTCTGATGAAATGGCTGTCAACCACATCTATGAAGTCAGTAGCAAACTGTGAGGGCTAACAGAATTCTTAGTTCAGTTATTTTTTCAGTGATAGGCAAGAAGTGTGATTTAGATATTTCAGTTATAGTTATATGTATACAAGTGCTTTATAATTAACTTCTTCCTGTGTTTATAAAACGGTCTCAGATGAATCACAGAAGCAGAAGCTTTGGTCATGCACCAGTTAAGACAGGAAATGTAGATATCCAAGACTAGCTGGATTGCTATCAGGCATCCCTGCATTTCACCATTGCTATCTGCAACATTTTTTATGGCAATGAAAACTCTATCTAAGATTAAGAACAAGAACCTTCACAAATGAAAATAATTGCAATTAAAAATAAATGAAGAAAAACAGTATATTAGATGATGACTAGCCCATAGAATTGTGTAGACAGTACCTGAATCATATCTGAATTCAAACTTTACACAATTCATCGGAATTCAAACTTTACACATTTCCCACGTAGACTTGTAGAAATGTCTGTTAGACACCTGTCGGCATAATACATGCATAATGTAAGTAATATTACTTACATGACAGCAATATAGGTGTCTAAATTCTGCTTTCCATGCTGGATATCTTAAAACTTTGGTAAATTGTAAAAAGAAGTGCATAACTTAATATATTTTCTTAAATCTAGGTTTAGGTAATATGCCAGAAAAGTTTTAGAAAAGTAGTGAAGAAGAACTTGGTAAATAACCTGTAATTCTGCAGGTTGCTAATGAACATGGAAAGAGTGTATTGTTTATACAGAGCCTACAGCACTGTAGACTATAATGATCACACACCAGGGCAGAAAGAAACTTATGTGCTATGCTCTGGAAGGCAATGTGAGCTTCATTTTGAATGCAATGACTTACCTGACTCAGAAGGCACCAAGGAATGTCCTAAGGAGTAGATAAGCACATGGTCTAGAATCCTGGATTTCCTTCTTTAATAGAGTTTTAAAACATTTGTATAATCTAAGCAAGAAGAACCAGGATCTGCACACTATGTGTAGTTTGCATTCAAATTTGCCCATTTCCAATGCTGAAAACCAAATACTATTGCTACAAACCCCCAGAAGCATACATTCTGGCTTTTAGACTGTTGTATCTTGTACCCTCTCACACCTACTTTTGGAAGTTGTTTTTATTCTTCCCTCCTGTCTTTGTGTCACCTTCTAGTATGAAACTCTTTCCTCCTCTTTTTGCTTCTCTACCACAGTTCCCTAGACCCTTTCTATATCAGTTATCTGCTAAGAATGCATTTCATATAGGAGGTCTCTCAGCATTAACACACCAAATTATACGAGTTTCAGTGTATTTCTCCTGACTCATCCTTCTTTTTTATTTTTACTTTTTTTTTTTTTTTTTTTTTTTTTTTTCCTTCTTTTTAACATTTTCCTTTTTATATCTGATTTAGGTCATCTCACTGGTAGCACAAAGGAGAGCACTAACACTTAAAAAACAATGGGAAGGAGTAAATCCCCACTAGCTTGAGTATAAAAATGAGAGCAATTGCAGTTTGAACTTGAGGGGATTAATTATCATTTAAAAATAAGCATGTATGTTTAAGCAGCACACATTACCATGTGCATTATGGCAAGATGATCTCCCAGAAGAAAGGTATCTATTATGTCATTTGAAATTGGAGTTGCTATAGCAAACATACTGGCTACTAAGTAAACAGTTATACAGATTTTTATGGATGTGGCCAGAATTAACATTTTAGTAGCCCCTGGTTGGCTTAAAATGTTTTGCATACAAGTCTAATAACTAACAAAAGTCTAGCACTTGTTAAGACTCATATATTAAAACAGTACCTTATTTTTGATTTGTACTTATATACTGGAATATAAAAAGGAAATTCATTATGTCACCAGAATAGATTTTAATGAATTATAAACTTTTTGGGCACTATCTAAACTTGCCCCCAAAATTAGCAAACAGAAAGAAACACAATTCAGGTTTTAGCCATGCACAGATTCTAATGTCTGTGGTAACTGGTTACCTCTATCTTCATTCTGAGTAACTTCCAAAATAATGCCAACAAGTTAAAAAAAAAAAAAAAAGAGGCATAAAATAATAGCACAGACTTCAAATTCTGCTATAGGAATTACTGGGATCATGGAAAAAACCCAGCTATAAGGAATACTGTATTTTGAACACTCCAATCTCATTTCTGATTATTTCATGAGTGACCTGTCAGGTTCTGTGATACATTCTGTATGCCTCCATGTTTCACCAAAACAGTTGTGCAGAACATAAAAATTAAGACATAAAGTAAGTGTTATATCAAAATGACTATTTAGGTGTAAACTTGCATATAGTGAGAAACAGGGAACTGTATTTTAATGGCAGCCCTGGCTTCTGTTCCTTAAAAGAAAATTAAAAGCCTGATATAAAGGCTTTAGCCAGCAGAATATTTTCCATTGACTTCAGAAGGATGTGAATCAGGCCCTAAAAGTAGCAACTCATTTAGTACTGACTGCTGAATTTATAGCACTTCTCTATTTTCTCTAAGCATAACAGCATCCATTCATCACACTGCAGTAACAAAGCCGTAACCTGATCTATGACAAATATTACAAGCTTAATGGCTGATGTCCATTACTGATGGGATCTGCTCACCATTTAGAAAAGATTGGCACTGAAGGATTACTGAGCAAACATAGCACCTGAAAAAACTTGCATGCAGGAGTCTGTCATCAGGTGTGTGATCGAGGGCATTATCCAAGAACGCTGGCTCTTATCTTCGGTTGGAAACTGCTGTGATTGCCAACAATTCTCAACAAAGAGCTTCCGTCATGGAAGGCTGATGCACCAAGCCAGTCTGGTGATGGTTTACCTTCCCAAGGCTTCATTCCTTTTTATGGATCACCTGAGACCAAGCAGCACACCAGTCTTTAATAGCTTAAATAGCAGGACAACCTAGCAAACTGATGACAATCAAGGGAAAACCAATCCTTTCTGGTAGAAAGACAAAATTCCAAGCATTCTCTGAGGGTAACTTAGAAAGACCTGTAACTGCATTTTCCCAAACAGGATGCTGAGGAAAACTTTCTGGCCACTGATTCCTAGTATTTTGCAATGACAGCTAACTCCCTCTCCATTAACTGCTCACTAGTCAGTTCTTCACCTTTACACCATTATAATTGTTCTCAGGAATACATTAAGTTTCCTTTCCTTCTTTCTTTATGTAATGCTACATAAAATTACTATTACAGATTTTTTTTTGAGAAAGCCTGTGAAAATGGCTATTTGTACAAAAGAGTACTGCTATTTTTCTTGTTGTAATTTACAGCTTTGAAAAACTGTCAATTATTTGTAACTATTAACATGAGCTGTTGAAATACTGATGGTGACATTTTATTTTTCTCAAAGTTGTGACAATATATTTCATTTGCATAGTATTTTTAAAATTGTAACCGAAAGTCTTGGCTTGCCTTTTACATGCTTCCTAAAAAAACCCTAAGTTAATTTTGATATTTTAATTAAATTACCAATTTATTAAGAAAAGATGAAGAAATTGAGAAGAAATACTTTAATATACTGTGACTCAATAAACATTAAAAAAATCTGAACATTATGTAAGTATACTATTTTGTGTTTTCAAAGGTGGAGACATATGTGAGAATATATTAAAACAAAGGCTCATATGCTAATTAGTTAGTACTTTACTTTTATCCACAAAATGGATTCTTCTAAATCACAGTAGCAATCAAATTAATATTACCTATATAATAAATGGTAATTCATACCAGAGATAGACAATATTTCCAAATAAAAATGGTGAAAAAAATGAGCTCTTAAAATACCTAAAACTTTTTTTGATATTATAAAGTATTCTATATAGAAAGTTATTTGACTTTATATTTTTACTTCAAGACATAAGTGGAATATTTAATTTGTTATAAAATGGGGGTTCACAACTAAAAGAAAGTATGTTGATCAAAACGACTTTTGTTAAGTCAGGATATAAAGATATTTTATGTGGGATTCAAATAATGAAAAAAAGAGTTTTATTAAGAAATGTTTTAACACTCAGTAATTTGAGCCCCTACCTAGAAGGCATCAGGACTGTAGAAGTATTTGTCCCTGTCACAGAGTTCAACTGTTACAAAGAACAACGAATAGATGTGTTAGGTATGGCTACCAAATTCCTATGATGCAGAAGTGTTTACTTATTACAGAAAATTCCATTTATTGGGTTAAAATAAACCCTAAAAAATCATTCTGTACTTGAAACACCCAGTGCGTGATAGTCAGCTACAAAACAGCATATATGCAAGTTCAGGCAAAGCCAAAATACGCAAAAATAACACAAATACTGAAGGCAAGCTGTAAAAAAAATAAAAGCACGGGAATTGATCTTGCATTCGTACCTGGAGCCAGAGCTTCAGAGTTAGTGCTGCCCTGTGCACTACGTGAAAGCTTCAGAAATTTATTATGAAGTGCCTGCTGGCTTACTGTGAAAGAAGCTTTCTGCACTGGATAGACATAATGCAACAGTGGAGTTTATCTGTGCTTATATGCATGCACTCCTGTAAGGAGATGTAGCGTGTTATATAAACTTCTTTATAATTAAATCATTTCTATTGCACTGAAGTTAGTATTGTGATTTATTGGGTGAAGAACCACAGCAGGCTGTAAGTAAAGTTGGATAAGCAAAGAATGTGCCTCTTTGAAGAGGCAAATAGCATAACAGGCAAATTAAACTTTATTTCTCACAGTTTGATTCTCAGAGTCATATGGAATGCAATGTGCCCTGAATACGAGTTAGCATTATACAGAAATGCACTCTTCTAAAATATTTCCATACTCAATGCTAATTCTTCATTTTACTTTGTTTTAAGATGTATTCCATGGAAGAATTACATAACTGTCAAATATTGATAGCTTTTTACATTGCCTTTTTATTTTGAGTTGGTGAAATGCTTTAGATGATAGTTTCTCTTCCATGTCCAAGCATAAATATTCTCAACACTTAGCTTACTACGTTTCTTTCAGAATGTAAAGCATGACTTACAGGAAGACTTCAACTTGGGTAAAGAACATTGCAAAGAGAAGAGGGGTTGGTAATGGTGTTAGAGATGAATGATCAGTGTACCCAGCAGTTAACGCTGCAATGGCATGCCTATGACTCAAAAAGAAGCTGGTCAGGGAAAGACTGACTTTCTACCAAAGATGTATTTTATAAGTTTTGCATATAATCCTATTCAGCTTCCAACACTAAAAAAAAAAGAAACCAAAGAAATCTACCAGGAAAAAAAATTACAGATACCTAATTTTCAGAGCATGGCATAATACAGGGCTGTTAGTAAAAATATTTTAAGTAACTTATAATAAACCTACCTTCAAAGACAGAAAATCATGATAACTAAAAAAAATTCTACCTATTCTTATAGGTAGATATAGTCTTACTACATCTCCATAATTTACAGTTAAAATAATAAGCAAATGTATATAATATAAAGCTTTATTATTTCTGGAATGAAGTTTTTTGACACTGAGAGCAATACTTTATTTTGCACAGGACCTTTATCTGCACTTTTTAGAGATTTAAAAAATTCAGGGGTTCAAATCTAGCTGAATTATATATAAACAAACAAACGAGGACTACAACAGTTAAAAGGATTGTCATAAAAGAGACAAAGCTGTGTTTTCAGAAGTAACCAGTGAAGAAAATTAAATTAGATGAGGTAAAGACATGCAGATTAGAGTAAGGTATAATAAGTGTCATTATAACTAAGCATGAAATACAGTATGAGAAATACGCTAAATATCTGCGGTCTTATTAGTTAGGTCAAGACATGAAAAAATTAATGATTTTTTTCTCTTGCCCATTTCAAACTACAACTTCTAAAGGTCTATTTTAAAAAGGAAGCTTTTGACCTAAAACACTGTTGCTCATTTTCACACACATGCTTCCTACAACTTAAATAAAAATGCTTTACTTTGCATTTTGCTCTGTCTGCCAGGTATTTCCTGTGAACATCCCATCCAAAATCTCTTGGTTCTAGTAACTAAAGGCTGTAAAGAAAATCCTGGCAAAACTGTAGTTCTAAGCTTCACGAGCAGCCATTTTAAACAGAAAGCTGGTTTCATTATGTTGACAATCCCATTTTAAACTGATTCCTTCCAGATGAAAAGATGCTTTTTCAAACAATGTAATAAAAGTGTAAAGTCAGCTGTTCTAAGGACATAAAAGTGATTTATCTGTTTTCTGGTCACTGTTTTTTCCCCGATACAGTAGAATTTTTCTTTTAAAGAATAGGTTAACAATTAATGGCTACTTACTAGAAGCCCAAATTACAGAGAAGTAAATAACAATTTGACTTTTAAAGAAACAACATATAATTGCAATTAATTTTGCATCTCATGATGCATTCACTTACTCTGTTTCTGAAATGTTAAATTTTAACAGCTAGATTTACGTAACAGATAAATAGTTATATCTGACAGATGACTATGGAAAATGTCATCAGCAGATGACGGAACTATTACCTTTGATAAGAAAGAGGTTTCAGATAGATTTTAGATCCTTTTATCTGCCCGCAGCTGGGCATGACAGCCTGGTACAGGATCAGATTTGAGAGAACCCCCATCCCTCCATCAGGGCTAGAACCAGTTTCTCACCTTTTAAATACAGGTTTCAGTTCCAGAGACTCTGATGGCACTATATATATACCATTTCAGAGCAAGCAAGATGTGTAGGGACTGCCAAAAAAGGCAGCATGATCCAAAAATAAGATTAAAGGTTAATTTAGCCACTTAGCCTTAACAGTAGCTCATGAAATCTTTGCTCAGAGGACACGCAGCCGTGGCTGTGACTAATCTCAGAGCAGTCTTGGTTCCTGACCTGAAAGCTCCTCGCTAGCTTAAAAGTTTTGCACAGCCCTAGGTGAGACAAGGAAGCCCTGGAGGAGGACAACACATACAGCACACTATGTGTCAGCTCTTCCCTTTCTAACTCTAGGTGGCTCTCGGCTCAGCAGCTCGGCTGCCCACGGATCACACCTCTGCCCCATGCAGCGGGGACAGCACCTGAAGGCACAGGAGCTTTTGGGGCTCAGCTGTGGCATCACGTCACTGCCCAAAGTGTGGCCAATCGTGCCAGGCAGAAATGTCCCCATCAGGGCTCCAGGTGCAAACCTCTGCACTAGAGAATGTCGCTACCACTGCTGTGAAATCCGGCAGCCCTGAACCAGTTACTGAATCAGGAGAAATTCATGGCCATTATGCTGGGCTACCAAATTTGGCAGATACGTTCTTCACACTCAGAAAACAGAAACGCATTCAAAGAATCCAATGATACCATGCATGGTATCTTAGTATGATAGCATAGTAAGATATTTTCCATACACTAGACTAAAAGGAATATTGTAAAAAACATAATCTATTTAAACAAGATGTTTAAAACCAGCAGGAACATAATGTGGTAAAATGATAGATATTGTTGAATGTTAAAATTATAGGGACTAAAAATTTAAGTTCTGCTGATCTTTTGCTAACCAGAGGAGACAGATAAAATGAACTGCAAACAATTCTTTTAGGTGTCGTCTTACTACTGTCTGTATAAGTAACTTTTAATGAAGTCATCTGATTCCAAAACTGAAGCCTGCAGGAGCTATTGCTATAAATACCAATATTATAATGTTATATTAGGAGAAAATAGCCATTCAGTAAATCATAACTTTAAGTTTAAAACAATCTGATTATAACAATATTTGAAACTTAAAAATACAACTAGGACCTTTAAAAATTACAGAACAGACACTTACCCAATGTAAATGGGTGTACATCCAGTGGCCTTAGCAAATTATAATGACTAGTGTCAGTTAAGGTCTGGCCTGTTTACTTCTAGGGTACTTACAAGATTTGCACAATTGTATCGTGTTCTGTTTCTATGGGAAAGAAATAAGCATGTGTTTCATCTTTAAAGCATATGATTCTCAGAAGTGATTCTCTAAAAGAGTGTCCTTGTTTACTGTGTTGCCATAGACATTAGATAAAATTTTGCAAGTAAAATGTGTGTCCATCAATACTGAAAATGTGGTTAGCCAAATGCTGCCCTTAGTTACACCAGTACAACTTCATTGTATGTCACACAGCTACACACATAAAACTGAGAATAGAAGTTTTTCACATTCCAGAGTCATTTCTTATGTTTTGAAGTGGTAACATATGAAGATGGGGGGAGGTTTGTCAGGAACAGAGACTTTCTGCCTGAAGGGGATTATGAAAACCTCATGACAGTAACATCGCTGTAAATACTGCTGACTATCTGGAGGCAGTGCAGTCCACTGAACGGGGCTCTAACCTTGCATTCAGGATATCCAGGCTCAGGCTTAAAACTGCCACCAGCTCCATGTATGCCCTCAGACAAACTACTTCACAAAATGGATTGCTGAATAAATCATCAGACCCCTTCTGGATTAGGAGCCTGTGCCAAAGAATCCCATTTTTATGTCCAACACATATGTTTCTCAGAGTTATTGTATTAACATGCTACCATGGGGCAAACAAAGAACATGGTATGAGGCTGTTCCATGAGAGTTGCCTGTCTGCACGCTCCAGTCCAGTTCTACTTGACTCCCTGGCACTTTCCACCTCAGTATCCCCATCTGTACAATTGAGATAATGGTCCTTCCTTCCTCTGTGAAGTGCTTTGAGACCTATATGTTAAAAGAAAAAGTATCATCTTTGTTTCATGACTGACTAGTGTTGCAGTCACTTGGGATTGTTGGCAAAACTTCACTGGATTATGAACTGGTTAATTTTTATCTACTTAAGAGACTAACAGAATGCCATGAACATTTTATAAATAGGCATGCATGCACATATGTACACACATTTTAAAATGTAATGAGACATCAGTGTTTCCTGACATTTTTGCTGTCTTTATGGGGAAATGAGACAAAATTGAATTATCAAATGTGAATCTTTATAAAAGAAAGTAGAATTCACATCACTTTCATAGATATATGCGAAAGATGTTTCCTTTGTGGCTCTATTTGATCTAAAACTTTGTAAGCATAAAATAAATTACAATCTTAAAGTAAATTATCAAGAAAATGTTGTCAGTATTTTTTTGCCTTCCTCTAATTTTGAAAGCAGTTTTACAGAAGATTTTACTCAAGACTGTACCATCATTTAAATTTTATGGCTCAGCACCCATTCAGAGTAAGACAAAAAAATTAGGCTTTTGAGACAGAAGTCCAAACAAACTATAGACAACCAAATGAAACTGAAACCAGTAAGACCAGATATTGCACGCAGGTCTAGGAAGAGAAGACATGAGGTAAAGTGAGAGTAAATGACATAAGAATAGTTACAGGGAAAGCAGATCTACTACTCCACATATACATGTCATAGATTATGAACTCTTGCTAATTACCCAGAAGAAATTCTTAAGTTATTTTATCATGAGGCACTTGTTTTCCTCTCACTGCAGATCTGTGAGGTCCATTCCCCACAGGGCCATGTGAATCCTGTCTTACAAGCTGAAAGGTGTGATGGTGGCTGCTGAGGAGTGTGGTGGTTTGCCTGAGCAGGGAGTCTAAGAGCCAGTTCTCAACCAATAGAAAATACAGCAAAGGAAATGCAATCGCTCCCTTCCAAAAGTAAACGGACAGATTAAACAGCTGATAATTTAAATTATGTACTACAAGAACTTGCCATGTCCATACCTAAGTTTTGTAAGCTCATTTTCCCTGAAAATATGAAAATACTAGCTTTTCTAACACTGAGCATTTCTTCTTTAAAGACATGCAAAGCAAGCACAATGGTTCAAAAATTCAACTCTACAACTTTTAATCTTTATCCACAAAAGCCAACAGATTTCACACAGGTTCACAGTTTAGGCAATAAACTTTCCTTCACAATTTTAGTTACACTTCTCAATTCAGTAAAGTCTTATAAAGCTTAAGTGACACTTCACGTTTCATATCATACTATATCACACAGCAATGTGACAATTATTTCTGATACTCTAAATTACAGGTTTTTAGTGAAGTCTGTGATACACACAATAGCATGCCAGGAAAATGCCAATGTAGCATAATGTAACCCACAGAACAATTCTGCAATGTGTGGGATAGAGAAGAAAACTTAGCAATATACTACGACTATGAGGATGCAGATAGACATTTTGGTACCATAATGCCTTTTTTTTTTTGCATCTTCAGTCTCATTTTATCAAGGCTTGTACAATTTTATGAGTTCACAGGTGTGAGGCAGGCTGGTAGCACTAGAGAATAGATGGATCTACATATAGATATTTCTGAAGTGCTAGCAGACCTTGCTCAGTGTTCAGGTGGAAGTTACTGTTCCTGTAGCGGGGGCACACAGCAGAGACGCCTGTACTTCAGTCTGCAAGATCACAGCCTCTGAAACTGGCAGTAGAGGTGGGTCTCTAATAGGAAACAAGAGTCTTGAAGGTAGCAAACAAGCCTGGGTTCAAGTTCACTTCTGATCCTCCTGGTATGAAGCGCTAACAAGAAACCAAAGAGTGGGGCAGATAGCTGTGGGGGGAAATAACATCTTAATCTACCACTTCTGCTTGACTCAGAGTACTTAAAGCAGAACCTAAAGTCTGATCATTTGATACCACAGGAATTCATGCCTCCTGTAAGTGGAAATGAATCTTCGCTTCATAACTACTCACTGGGAAAAGGGATTTTTGGCATGACTGACCACGTCACACTTCCCTGGTCGGCAATTTCATTGAAGGATTCAGGCACGGGGTAGCCAAGTATTTGTATCTTGTATAACACTTATTTGGCAGCCTTTTGAAAGGTCTCCTCAGCTCAGCTGGAAGAGCACACATCCAGCTGGGCCCCAGGAACAGGCAGCGATGATTGCTGGTGAGTGCCAGAGGCCAGTGCTTGCCTGCAGAGCTGGCAATCCCACAAGTCTCCTTCCCTGACCTGTTGGCAATTAGAAGCAGCAGAGTATCATCTGCAGCCAGCTGGGAAAGCCAGGCCTCAAGAGCATGGCTGTAGTCTCTCAAGCACTTGTTACCACAGCAGACAGCCAATGGATAGAGGCAGAGGCAGGACAAAGGAGAGTGACAGCAAATTCCTTAATTGATGAACTATCGCTGATACCACGTAAATCAAGAACCCTTCAGCTTTTGCTCCACAGTCATTCAGCTCCTGCTTAGTCTTGGCTGTTCTCCCACCTACTCCACCCAGAGCTGACAAGTTTTGTGCATCTTAATAATCTAATCCCACTAACCTATGAGTCAGGATGTTGCTTATTAAAAAAAAGGTGTGTGGTCATACAGACACATTAAAGGTATAAGAGAGTAGTAAGGTGGAGCTCAGAACAAGACAGGAATAGTTATAAAGCTATTGGGCTGTGCAAACATGGCGGTAGTAATTGCTCATTCTCAAAACAAATTCAACCTAAAAAATAACTCAGTAGAAAGAAGGAAGTCACAAATAATAACTGTGTTTTGCACTTCCCCAGGACCATCTAGTTCTAGGAAAGGCTAACACCACTTTAAAACTGTATTCAAGAGTTGAGCTATAAAGCTAAAAACCAGGACACTACTACCTTTTCTATTTCAGGCAAGTTAACCAATGAATGAGAAACTAACAGGTTTCTTGACTGAAAGCCTACTGACAAAGCCAACTGTAACCCAGAACATTTACTGTTTAAATTATGAGCCCATGAAAATCTGAGTTTATAAGAACAAAGTTGTTTACAGACTTGAAATAAAAGCATCCATCATTTTAATGCTGTAACTCCAAATTAAGACAGTGCAGATGGGCATAATTTTCCATTCTTAATACGAGACACAACACCATGTGTCTTTAATATAAATGCAACGTATATATTCAGCTAGACCATTCGTTTACTCTTACATTTCATATTCAACCCTAAGTCATTATCAATGAAGAAGCGAGTGAACACAAATGCAGTAAAGATGGCAATGATACAAAAATCGGTCATTTAGCATAGTCTCCTATTTGTAGGATCTAAAAAGAACAACAAGTTTTCTCCATTAATGGTTTCAGTTAATCCTGTATCCAAACATTTTGCCCAATAAACAACAGATTATTTTTATGTTGGCTATAAAGCTGTCACTCCTCAATAAACAGATATGCTCCTGGTGGGTTTACCTCTGCTGTCAAAGATCTGTCGATTCATGCATCATCTCACAAGCAAAACCAGAGAAGCTCGGGCACACGGTTCCCAGTGAATCCATCTGAGCAGGGGTTGCTCACCACCTGAGAGGATTTGTGCTGCTGCAGCCCCCGTGCAACTGGCAGAGACCAGACTCTCCCAACACAAGTTCACAAAAGCCCTGAAGTTAATACTTCTGACTCCCTTTAACAGAAAGCTATGTGACCTTTAATGCTCTGCTTGACTGAGCCTTCCTTTAGTGAGTCTCAATTAAATTTTATGTTTTGTGGCTCCCATTTTCTTGTAAGACAAGAAAAGAGTTCAAGGGATGGATCCTTCTTTGAAGAATTTAATTCCCTATGAAGAAAATTTATTTCCATATAAAGAGTTGCTCAAAGTTTGGGGGAAGGGAGCTTCTGTAGGGCTTTTTTCAGTCTTTTTTTTTGGTTAAGAAATTTATAGTATTTTGTGAAGATAAAAGAGTCTTCAAATTCTTTGAAAAGGACAGTGTTCTATTAGTTGTTAGACTGGAAATATTTCCTCTGTCCTTTTAATTATAATGAGGAGAAAATCAGAGGGATGGTTAAAATAATCCTGGCCATTATTTCTGATGAAGAAGCTTTCCATAAAGTAATCAACTTGCTACTGTGATACTGTGGTAAAACAATGCTGGTTAATTTTTAGTAAGAAGCATTGCACCAAATGAAATATTTGCATATGTGTTCATAAAGAGAAATACTTTCTAGCTGTTTTGGCATACTTAATTTCAATATAACAAGGTCAAAAACTTAAAGCACTAGGAAGTGTCTTGTCTGAATGGGGCTCTGACATTGTAGCTCACTGTAGGTGTTACTATTGAAAATATAAGTGCAAATGAGCATAATCACTATTCCCAGATGTAATAATTTTCAGGAACAGGCCATTTGTAACACTTCTTTTCCTGCTATGTTCCTTTATTTATGTTTTTTTTTTCTGTAGTCAATTTAACATAAAATCACAGATGGCAGTAGGGGATTCTGAGTGCTGAAGAGAGATGCCTAGAAGCTTTATAGTCAGTGTACACTGAGTTAGATACTTCAGAAAATCAGTAAAAATGCCACATGCTGACAGGGTTATTTCAGATTGCCAATATGAAATAAACATGGGGTATAAATTAATTTCTTATACCCTTCTCCCAGATTTACACACTTGAATTGGAACATCTCAAATTGTTTTTGTTTGCTCCAGAAACTGGATAACTTGGGCAGATAAGAATGCAAGATTCATGGAGTCAAAAAGGTTTTCCAGGATTAGTTGATTACCTTTTATTTTTAACCAACATTTAAGATTATACTGTAACTGAGATTTTTTTTTTCCTAGTGCTTACTATTGATGACTGTTTAAATGTGACATTCTGTCACTGCCTAACTTCCTGAAGAAAAGTATGTATTCATAGAATTCAGTTTTTGTTTAGATTTGTATTGACTGCTTTTGCAATAGGCAAATAAAACTCTATATTAACTCTAGACTGATAGAAATTGAGTACAATCCACTGGTAAATTGTGACTTAAATTTATGTTAATTTCATGTAATCATCTTCTTTTCCTGGTTACAGAGTCATGCCTTGATATAAATAGTAATAATAATAAAAAAAATCTGGTTTGATTCCCATATTGGGGCACAAGCATTCTACAGAAAAAAACCTCCAAACCAACCCAACAAACTTAATTTCTCCTTCCTGAAGTTCATTCACAGATGACTACTGTGCTCAGAGCTTTCATCATTTCTCCACAGCCAAAGAGTTTATGGATGTTAGACAGCACACCATCTGAACACTGGGAAAATAATAATGGATTCAAATCCATAAAGTAGCTATATCTCCAAGAAGCATTTGGAAAACACAACATGTAAAACAACTGGAAATCAGAGTATTTGTTTCCTCCTCTCCTTCCCCCAGTAGTAAGGGAACTGTATTTTGTATGGTACATTGAAGGTTGTAGTGTCTTGCCACTCTTTTATACATGTGGGTTGTACAAATACCACAAATACACAATAAATACCACAAATACACAATAAAATCATCTAGGTAATAAGACCTTAAAGCCAATTACCTTGGAAGATGTCTCTTGATTTAGACTCATTATCCAAATATGTCTATCCAATCTTAATTTACATTTTCTGACTAGTTCAACAAAATAAAAATACCAGTGAGTCTGGATGACATAAACATCATTTTCATGCTCACTGACTTAAATATTGAAACTAGTTCTGTATTTAAAAACAGACTGACATGATTATAAATATTAATACTTCCCTATTGCAAAAAGATGGTTTTCGAGAAGCAATAAAAATTAACATATACTCATCTCAGAAAACCCCAGAAGCCACAAATTTTCATTTTTGTGAAACTATTTAGCTTTTAAGCTTTTTAATGCCTTGTAATGATAATGCACAACACTAGTCTGTCATCGAGAATGGACTAGCAACTGGTAAGGGCAAATGTGACAACTTCCTCTCTCAATACCTCAACAAAACTCCTTCACATCTCCCTACTTTAGCAGTTCAAACCATTCAGTTCTACAACTATGTACTTACCTAGCGTAGTTTAGTTAATCTTCGTGGTAAGAAACAAAACTGGTCTAGTTCTTCATATTCACTGCTCATCTCACCTCTGTTTTTCCAGGACAGCTTGTAGACACAAGAAGCCTGTGCTTCACTGCACTTATGCTGCCTCCATACATGGTATCTATGCCACTATATATGAAATTGGTTTAATTTTAATGAATATATGGAAAAAAAATGGGTTGCTATTGTATTTACAAAGTTCTTATGGAAGGCCTGCCAGCTACTCAAAACCAGAATTTACTATTTAGAGTTACCTTGATTAAAGGCTAGGTCCTGAAGAGCTCCTGTGGACAACAGGCTTAACTTTGAGCATATGATCACTCCCATTACATTCACTGGCTTTAACTGGACTGCTCATAAAATTAACTGCGTATTTAAATGCCTTTCTGGATCAGAGCCCAAGTCTCTTAGAGGTGCTCAGGCTTGGATCAGTGGTACCTTCTGAAGCCAGTATGATTCAGGTGACTAAGCACCATAAATCCTTTTCCATATTCTATCAAACTGAAAAGATGTGGAATTTCGCTCACAAAGATCCTGGAAACATTGTCTACCACAGCTAACTGGGAATGTCAGTTCATCAGAGCTTGGAAACAAGTATTTCTCTGAACTGGTAATGGCTCAGGCTGAGCTAGTTCAGGAAATCAGGACAAGATAAAAGGATCTAGATATTGCTCTATATTGGTGCAGCCAACATGCTCCCAGTGCTGAAGCAGTGTTTGCCCCAGTGTCTCTCTACATAGCTGTGCATGCTGGTCTGTAAGCATATTCTAATAGCAAAATTAGGTATTGTGAGTGTCTGTAATGCTAAGAGTTTTCAAACTGTGCGTGTTATGTAAGACTATGCATTTGCCAAATTCTGGCAATTGTAAAAAAGGAGGAAATATAAAGAGGATCTAATGTCTGGGAAATGGGTGATTAAAAAAATGTGAAATAAATTTGACTATTTTAAAAACATATACTCTTACCCTTCTCGTTGGAAAATAGTCCTAAAACAGTCCCCCAGGCTCTTGTAACCGGTCGGATCAGTTTTCCCTCTTTGAATTTGGAACCTTAAAAAAAATACAATTTACATCACACCATGAGAAATCAGGGATTTTAAGTTAGTTTTAACTTTCCAATTATTATATAAAACAAGTTTAAAAGTTTTTTTTAATGTATCTGATTCATTATTCTATACTGTTCCTGATATACTTATTAGCACTGTTTTCATAGAAGCTGTTAAACTAAGGACAAATAGAGGTTTAGTAGTAACTTTTTTTTTTGTAGTTTATGGAACTCACAGTATAGTTATCACCTTTGACATTTACACCTCTTTCTAGTTGTTTGAAAAATAAGCTGTTAACCCTGTGCCTGATTCAAAGCCCACTGAAACTAATAGGAATCTTAGAGTCAAATCCGCTTTTTGCAAATCTGATGTGGAATACTATCATGTCTTTCATTATGAAATGAATCCTCTGTGCTCTTTCTTTTCATATCTGACACAATTACAATAAAAATCTACCAGTGACATGACCAGAAATTAAAGCACCATTCATTTTCCATAATTTAATAATAAGATGAACAATAAAAGCAAGCAATGAATTATTTTAATTAAAACCTTGTTTCCTCTATTTATATTTTGACAACAATAAAGATTTCAACAGGAAGCTTGTGGCCTCTAAAGGAAAATTCTGATTATGATTTAAGACTGTAAACATCTTATTATTTACGATTTATGGATAGCAATAGAGAGTTTAACAAATGATGTTATTTTACTAAGTATCTCACTTAGAATACCCTATTGCTTGCAGTTTTAAAACTGCAGACAACACATTCAACTAAATAGTACGAAGAATTTTTGAATTTTTTTTAAACAAGAAAACCTCTTTTAAAAATGATAATTACTATAGAGCACTCAAAAATATAGAACATTGATGCCAGCAATTCCCGTTTACAATGGTCGTATATCAGACAATCACTAACTTGGCTTTATCAACAAGTACAAAAATAATTCTACACAACAAATAGTGTTCAACAGTTTTAAGGAATAACTGACATTATAGTGAAGTATGTCATATGCCACAGGTATGCTGCTGTTCTGAGAAACATCTATTGCTGCTTTTTCTAATCATGATACCGAATCTCATTAATATGTAACAAATTAAGGTATTTTTAGCTCAATGTTAAACAGCAATGTTCTCCTCTCTCAAGAGAATTCAGTAGGGTAAAATCAAGGTTTTTACTGTGTCAAAAGGGATTCAGTGCTTTGCACATCGGTATTTCCTAAGCTGTGTTCTGTGCTAACACATCTAATATTTTATTCACTTTGAGGAAAACATTTCCAGTGATGTAATACAATTCTTTAGGCAATTATGAAGGCAAGCCCACACCTTTTTTGAAAACAGTTAGGAAACACTGAGTCCCTCCATAGTCCTAATAAAAGTAGTTCAGGCACATCTGGGATCTCTATCTGGGGTAACCTCTTTTATTAGCTCAAGAACTTGCTGCCAAGTTGGCAGAGAGGAGAATGCTATTCAATAGGCTTACACTCAAATAAGAGCTGATGCATAACATTTTCTCTGAAAAGAACCCTTGGGAAGGTTAATAGTTGAAAAAAATGCCTCAGTGCCATGACACAAAGTCCAACAGTAATATCAACTAAAGAAGCTTTTACATTATGGCAATCAAGCAATCAAAATTATAACAGAAAGTAGACTCTACGAATCTTTTAATATATTCAAGATTTGATTATTTATACCTCTCAGTTCAAAACAAAAAATGGCTTTCTTTTGCAAAAAAATCACCAGTAAAGAGCTTTTCCCAAGTATTTAAAAATTAAGGCTTTCTTAACCCAAACATTTTTCTTAAAGTTTAGTAACTCCTTGTAAACTCAGAACAAAGCATCACTGTTTCAGAAACATCCTCTGAATAATGCGTCTTCCCTCTTTCACCCTGCAAACACTCAAGTATGAAACTAGCATGTGTGTAAGGTTCCCCACCAAGCTGCGCATACACAACTGAGCATACAGAACTGGGGCTTTACTCCCAGACTCACTGTGGATCTCAAAAACATGGTGAACATACTTATATAATTTTGGTTTACAGTTAAACGCAGTGTCAGCTTCTCAACTAAATTTAAACGATTTAATAAAAACACATCTTTGATAGCAACAATGAAAATCATAGCAGAAGAAATGCAATAATACCACATGTAATTTATATGTATCAGATGAAGGGTAACTTCTTTCTAAAGAAGTTAAATCCAAGGAGGTTTGCATTTATTTCAGTTTTTTGTTTTAATGTAGGTAAAACCTTAGTATTAAATGAGTCCATTTGTAACACTGAGTCACACAAATAGCATATTCCTTCATTTAGGGTTTTTGGATCCATTCCTTCCCTAGTAAATCTTTTTTATAGCTTTAACAGTGATCCTAAAACACATGCCAATTATGTGCTTCAACCTAGATCTGCGAATTGGGTTCTTTGATTCGGAATTGCTTGCCTCAATAAAATCATGTGTAACCTTTTAATGAACTAGCTAATTGATCACCAGCACTTGTTATAAGAAGCTCAGGGAAGAGCTGAAAAAATGTATGTTTGTTTTTTTGGAGGAGGCGGTGGCAGCAGCAACAGCAGTCTGTATTAGTAATTCTAATAATACAGAAGAGTGAAAGCATTCACTTCAAAAAACAACCTGGCCTGTTTTTAATGATTGTTAGAAGAACGAACACAACTGGCAGATACATAATTGCTTTCTCTGCTTCAAATCCATTCCTTTCTAAAAGCATTATAAAACCACCGAATTTCATGCGTTTTTGAAAGCTGGATGTCTGCCTTCTATGTTATTAGCTTTGCTAGAAAAAAAAAAAGAGATAAATTCTCCTATAAATATAATTGGAACTTTAACTTCTGATCTAATTTATTATTTTGAAGTCTGAAAAGAAGAAAGTGCAGGCAGCCTTCAGAGACACACTGAACAAACTTATGGGCACCAAGACTTTTCCAAGTCTGGGATGAATGGCCTGCTAGTCACTACTAGCATACATGCATCGGAAGTTACTGGACACTCCAACATGTCATGTGTTTACTTTATGCCTCAAAAATAATCACCAGACTAACCTTCCTCTCCTCTCATTTTCCTCCTTCTGGGCTTTCTGGCCAAAATGCTGTGGTACCAAGCACTCCCACCCCGGGAATGCTCACAGAGCTGTGAAAGGCACTTTGGCCCTTGGACTACCTCTCTCTACTTGGGATCACCCCCAGCACCTACTGCCTGCCCTCTCAGCTCTTCCTCCCAGTTCCCACCTCCAGCTCCCATGCCATGAGGGATCTCACAATCCCCCCTTCTGGCTCATAATAGCAGCCCATAGGCCTTGGTCTTTTATGCCCCCTTTGACTAAACAGCACCTTTACAGTAGGTTTGATTGATACAAAACTGTCCTGATATTGTTTAAGAAGACATCAGTGTCCATCCCTGTTCACTCCTCTGGGACACATGGTTAGGTTCTCCAAAGTGTAAATCATATAAAACCATTGGTGGTTTAAAAGGCAGCATCTTTAATGAAAACTGCATATCTAAAATCATAAAAATATTTAACTTATCCACACTAATCAGCACTACGACTATTACTTGTGAAATGAAGAAACCTAAATTACTCTTATTTTGATAGCAAGTGAGAAAGTATTTTTAATTATTAGAACAGTCCTTGATCAATTAACTCTCAACAGGGTCAGTCTGAAAACCCACAGTACGGAAGATGCTGGAGTTCTTTCATCAGTTCTCCAAACCACTTACCATTTAACAAGTGATACATCATATTATGGAGCAATGACTCTAAATAAGCACACGTATTTGTTTCCAATGCCCAACTTATAGTTTCTGCTGGTTTTATAATAGCTTGTATTTTGTTCCTAGTTTTATAAAATCCTTAGTCCACAGGATACTTTACTTTCCTGCTCCCTTTTCCTATTGCAAAAGTCTTCTAAGAAGTCTTTTCTAACACAATATCTACAGGATAACAAGAAGATGTGGGTGTTTTCTGAGGGAAAAAAAAAAGAATAAAAAAAAAAAAGAAAAAAGACAAAAAAAAAAAGAAAAAAAAAAGGAAAAAAAAAGGAAAAAAAAAGAAGAAGAAAAAGTCTCTCTCCTTCTATCCATTGTTAATAGTTTTGTCCATGCTTGCTGAACATCTCATCAAAGTTGTCTTGTGCATGTAAGTTACCTAGCAATCCTCCTCCTTTTTTACTGATCTGGGCTGGAGAAAGACATTCAATTCATGCTGAAATTGTTTTAGTCATCTCAAAATCTAAAAGGAAGAAACCAGTATTTTTATATCTAGATTCAAGTAGATAATGAGCAGTTAAATCCCAGCTATGTAGGACAACCACAATGTGATGTGAAGCAGACTAGACACACCATATTCTTGCCACTGGGCTTGCAAAGACTATACCCTCCTGCACACATTCCAGAATTTCTTGCTGCTTTTATGCAGTGCTGCTGACTAGTTCCTCAACCACAAAGTTCAGAGGGAAAGAAAAACACTGACTCAGAGAACCAGGCTTTATACCATGTTGCAGTGCTTGTCAACAAGTGGCAGTCTTAGCTGTATGTTTCTTCCCTTCACGTGTCTTACTAGGATTTTGTCATATGTGCTACTCTATTTTGAATAAAGCTCCTAATATTTTTCTCCATGATTGGGATTTATGATTTATGCATTACCAAAGCAAATAATCTCAGGTACTGAGGTGTTTAGAAGCTATAAAGAGAGTTATGTGGCATAACAAACAAACAAATTAAATTACCTGTGCTATGTTAAATTTTAAACAACTTTAAAATAAATGTACAGCCTTTAGAAAATTTAAAACATCTATAGCATTTTCACACTTTCAGTAATTCCCATGATTCCAGACACTCCTAGATGTAGTTACTCCAACCAGCATAAATCGATAAAAAATGTATAGTCTGAAGCCTTAAATAAATACACATAATTTAATAGTTCACATGCTTATAATAAAAAATAACTGCATTATAATTTTAAAAGATTTTGATTTGCTAATTTAATAATTTATTAAGTTGTTACTACTAGTTTGTGCTATCTACTCGTTCTGAAATTTCATGCAAAACTTTGCTCTCCAAAATGGCCCATGATAATATAATTTATTTCACTTTTTGGTTCAAGTCCTTTGAGTTGCTTATGTTACTTACAGGATAATAACTAAATTGAGAGTATAATTCTGTCACTTATTTTAACAGTAAATCATATGTGCTGTTGAAGAACTGAATATTAGATTTCAAAACAAAAGACCTAATTATTTTAAGTGAAAGATATAAATTTTGCTAGTGTAGGGTACATACTTTAAGTATTATAGTATTACTATGATGATTATTTAACTGCAAAACCCATGTAAGAATACAATATAGTAACACAGAGAACAGAACTCATTACATATATTCTCCATAGTAGACATAGACTTGCCTCCATGTGATCACAGGATTTTTCCTACAGTTCACAGTTAGTTCACAAGTCGCAAATCAGAATCATAGGTAGAGAAGTATTACCAAAAAATATTTCAAATTTCTCTAAATTAATTCCTCTTTACTGGAATTCATGACACTTGTTAGTTTATTTACCTCTAGTGACCTTTGGAGGAACAGTGTTTTTTATAAGAAAAAAGGAATAGCAATAATGGAAATAATTGCAAAGATACCCTGAAAATTTGAAATTCTCTGCAGAGATGACTTTTATGCGAGTTAGAACATCAAATACCAGGTATGTTGGTCAAACAAAAAATTATCAAACACAAACTGATGAATTCTTGCATTTACCAAAGTACTTATCAAACAGTTGCAACTCATAAATGTGTCCACTCCACACCTGACCTGCATTATTGCAATCCTGATCTGTTCTTCTGTCGTCTTCCTATCAGATTGGTTATCCAGCCATTTGTATTCTCTCTCTTACAAAAAATTCTCAGAAACTGTCATGAAATATACGTAGGCCAAAAGGAGGAAATAGTGGACAAGGAAGAAGCAGATGCTTAAATACATCTGAAAAAGCAGCACATGAAAAGTAAAAAAAGATAGACCAAGAACAGATTTAACAATTCACAGCAGAATTTAGATGGAAAAGATTGGCTATTCTGATCAAAATTTGAATCCATTAAGTTCATAATCAGTTGCCGTTTCCTTTTAGGTTAGCTAAAAGCAATTTATCTAAACCCTCATAGAACAATTGGTCTAAACTCTTTCAGACTCTATGATGAGAACTTCCCATGTGTGGCTTACTTAGAGCTTACAGATTTTTGAAAACATGTTTCCTGAAGGGACTGTGTCATTGAATTAGAGAAATAGGAAAGTCCTAAACATGACAAAATAGCTTTGTCGTTTCACTGCTACTCTTGGGCAGTTCTCTGAATGTGAGTCTTATTCTTAGACTGGTAAACTAATCAAAAAAAGAACTTAATCTTTCCTTTACTTCCTACTACTTTTATAGATGACTTTCCCTACCTCTTACCTTTATATTTAAGCTAAGCAGCACATCATTCCATCAAAAATATCAGCAAGAAAAAGAACACAGTACCAATAGTGTAATAAAATGTTTTAGAAATGCAAACTGTATTTTGTCAGCAATAAAGAGCAGTTCTACTTTTTCCTCCTGTAGTAATTTTCCATTATATGCATGGGACAAACATACAGTAGCTATAAAGTCAGAAAGAAATTTACCTTTATATATAGTTTTAAAAGAGAGTATTTAGAAAAAATGAACTTGACCAGAAGCAGGTCAAACTAATCAATGTAACTGTTTCATGCAAATCACCTCTGATAAATTTGCTAATGAATAATAAAAATAACTGGTCATAACAGTTACATACAAATAACAAGTTCCTGAGAAAGAAATACAGCAGAAACTAAGTTCAAATCGTAAATATTTTTAATAATCCCATCAATGAGTGTGTGTGTGTATAGGAGGAGTTCAAAACAACAACAAATTTAGTGAAAACTACCATTTTTGCATTTGACACTAAAAACTGGTCAGAGAAATATCATACATACTCATAGCTATGGTATTTTGCAAGTTCCCTTTTATTTCAAGGATGAAAATATTGAGAACACTTGCATGTTTCATAGCAAGGTGAAAATATGGAATGAGGCTCAGAGCTGGTGTCCTCCTCACCTAGGGCACATGCACAGCTCCTGTTTCCTGTCTTCAACCACCAGCCTCCAAGTTCTGTTACGCTGTCATGTTTCTGGAGTCCCAGACACAACGGCCCCTGTGGGCTTCTATGAGCTCCTCACAAAGTACCAGCCTTTCCAGTTATGGACCTGCAAACAGGACATATTTTAATGATCCTTCAGCTATTTTTCTAGTGTTTTCTTCTGTTTGAAAAGCCTGTATAAAAGTCCTGCCAGAGTAGGAATGGCTCCACTGGCCCCTCTGTCATTGTTGTAGATATCTTGGAAGTGTAATTCTGTCCTTGATACTTTGCTTTGGCTGCCTGGATACAACTTCTGAGAACAATTTAAAATGACAGTGATGATCATAAAGGGACAGCTGTATTTGAAAGATCACACAATATTTTGTGTGAAAGATCTTGCAATATGTGTGATCTCATAAGATTGGCTAGGAAGTGCTGACTGTAAAAGTAAGACGTTCTTTTTCTGACTACATCTTCTTGTGCATAAAACACTCAGTTGCGTTGGTGAAAGAATCTGCGGAAACTAGTAAGGGTAAAACTGGCATTTTGTTTTTAAGCACTGTATCAAAAAGTGATAGTTTATTTCTGAAACCTCATGTAATCTGTTTCCTAGGTAAAACAACCCCCCCCCCCTAAAATCTATGGATTGTTTTTGCCTCTTATCTAAACTCAACAAATCTTTGAAAATGGCACCATAAGGAATAATTCCATATTGTCAGAGATGATGGAGCTATTTTTATGATTTTAAATATGGGTAGTCACTCGTGGCCTAATATATCAACAGAAGAAATCTGGTTTTCATTAGTTTTGGATAAAGTCTTGTATGTTTTCCTTCAAAACAGCTTACAGAGAAACAACAGACAAAGTGATGAGGAATATAAACTAATGACTAGAAGAGATTTCACATGAAATCAGATATTAGATTATATCATAAGAAATCCCCAGTATCCAGTCTTGATTCAGGGAAAAATGAGAATGTGGCTTGGCTGATTTCAGGGTGTAACATGTGCCTACTTCAAAACTTATCTCAGTATAACTTCTATTATAAAATTGTATGTCCTCTCTTGACCTTTCTCTGCTGGACTAGATGGACCTTTAGTCTAACCCTGCAGAGACATTCTTGTGTCTTGTGACATTACTGTGATCCATGGATCCAGCACTGAGTCTCTGCAAATTACAGCCTTAAAAAAATTTAAATGTAAGTATGAAAATTTAATCTATCAGTTAAATGATACCAGATTAGAGGAATAATTTTGCTGCCTTAAACAGTAAGGGTATTCTATATTACTTGAAAAAGATGCAAGTGAAAATCTTAATGCAGTTTTGAAACTAAAACATGTATCTGATAAGCCAAAGGAAGGCTTCAAATGAGTAATTACTTCTGCTCATTACTGGACAAGATTTGAAATACAATAAGCATTGTTCTAAAACTCTTCCAGTTTAGGAAAATGTAATTAATATATACATCCCACAGGAAAAAGTAACTTTGTTCATCAACAACTCCTATAGAAAGGGCCAAGTACTTCCACATAGTTTTCTTAACAAAGCTTTGATTTGAGTGTCCTTTATGGTAATCATACAGCACTGTTCCTTCTGAGAAGGCAGGAAAATAATTGCGGCTTTCTGTCAAGAATATTTTGGGGGAGGATTTTTGGGAGGGTTGTTCAATACTTTTCAGTATTCATTAGCTTTTCAAGTTCTTTGATGCAATCAATCCCATCATAGCTCAGTGTATTTTGAACATTTTTTTATTATTATTAAAATGATTTAGCACCAAAAATTTGCAAACCGCAACGAAATACACATTACACTTGCTCCCTACGGTCAAAGTAGGAAAGATAACCAAAAATATCTATTCTCCCAAAGGAAAGAAATGGTCAAATACAGAAATCCAAACTCATTTTCAGTGGAAAATAGCCAAATTCAAATTGCGAGTTGTTGAAAGAAGTGTTAGTTTTGAGTGTTCACCCAACCTCCTATGCTTGTGCTGGAAAATACTTAAAAGGGAAACAATTTCATTAATATATTGTGGCTGAGATTTTTAAAATACTGGAAGGGATACAACCAGACTTACTCTACTGAAAAGTACAGCTAAATACCCTGCATTTGAAAACCTTAACTCACATGCCCTTTCTTATTAAAAGACAAATCATTTTAAAAGGCTAATGGCTAATATACATAACACGGGCATTACCTACTATGCATATGCTGTTTTATTGTAAAAATTACTTTTTTCTATTAAATTGTATGGCTAAACAACAGAAAATGTACAGCCTTAAAGCAGCATTACCTCTTGAAATGAAATGAGTAAACTGAGGAAATTCTGAGTTAAAGACTGAAACTCAACTCTTGCCCACCCAGCTGTGCCCCAATATTACAGCTTATATGGAATTCATTATCAGCCAGTGTTGAGTGACCTCAGCAATTCTGAACATACAGTAGGGCATAACAAGGCAAGTTAAGGATGAAATGTTCTCTGAAGTGCTATGACTTTCTCTGCTATGGTGACTTACACTAAAACTAGTAAAATATTGGAATACTCTTCATTTTTGTAATACAATTTATCTGAAATCATGCACTTCCCTCTATAAGAAGGAAAAAGAAAAAAAAAACCTCATACCTTTAAGGAAAGTTTTCTGTGTGTTAAAATGGTAGCTTTCCAGCGTCTTTCAGAGTATGCAAACATGCAACCATGCTTTCAGCAAATTTTAGTGTAACATTAAAATTTAGCCTAGGAAGTGAAGAGAAACCTTTGACACTTGGGAATAAACCCTATTAATTCACTGTATGAAGATATTACAAAAAAAAACCCAAAAAACCATAGAAGATGAGTATTTGAAAATTCAATGTAGTGTAAAAACAGCAGCTATTTTCAGAACTGTAGATTTACTTTTATTTTTCTAATAACTCTTATAGAATTAATAGTTAGCAACAGAAAATAATGCTAAAAAAACCTCAGGAGAATCTAGAATCCAGGTAGTACATTGTAGTTAGAAGATAATTTTGAGAACCCAAAACTGTGAATCACAGTTGCTGCAAAGCTGTCAGGGTACTATTTTTTCGCAGAACTAAAAAGCTCCACACAATGAGATTATTTTTCTAATTTGTAAATACATTTTGAAAACTACTAAAGTTCAACTTCAAGTATTTCATGGCTCAGTTTTAAACACCAGAAAATAAGACTTAATGTTGCAACAGAAACATTAATAGGCTCTTGACAACAGCCATCCAAGGCTGCACCTTTGTATCACAACACACTCTCCCAGCTGAAAAAACTCACTAGTTATTCAGGATAGTGTGGAAAAAAAAGAGTGTTGTTATTTTAGGAAAGACACTCGCTTGAAAATTGGCATAAGTGGTGAAAATTAAAAAGGAAGGTTTCGTTTTTTCCCGAAACTCAACCTAACTGCTCCATAAAGTAATGCACAAATCATTCATTATAATGAGTCATAACAATGATTTGTGATCTTCCAAGTTTTCATTTTATGCCCCTCTGTTTTTCCTTAAAGACAGGAGGATAGACAAAGACTGGAAACTTTGGGTCATATGGATCACGGCACCACTGCTATGTCTGGAATTTTCTTATAAATATCCTATTGCTCTGAGGTTCATAGGCCTGACTGAAACAGCAGGGACGATCTCATTTGTACTTTTATAGTTGTAGAGGGATTTGCAAGAGTTAACGCAATTTTCCATAATATTTCTTACTGACTTCGGGAATAAAGGGAGAGTTCCCTTTTTAATCAGTATCTGAAATGTTGTTAAATCTAAAGAAAAAAAGGACTGCTTTCAGATTTAACAGGACTTTTCCAAGTTCTGATAATTTTAAAGACACAAAGCAAGGCAACTTTTGAAAAAGAGGATTTCAGCGAAGTGGTTTTAGGTAGCAGGCAGTACAGTAGTCTGTAGGATATACTTTTCAGCACGTCTAACTGCTTCTTTGCAGACTTGTGCCTTTTACAGACTGTTTTTTCCAAAGAAAAATGAAAATTATTCCTTTTGATTACATGAAAATCTTTGAATCAAGGATACTTCTTCATGTACTGTTATAGTGATGTCTATCACAGAAAACAAACTGTTTCAGTAAACACCAGTTGGAAGCTAGGAAAACTCATCCTTTCACATTTTGTAGAGGTACAGAAATCATTAAAGACGTTTTGTTCACATGCTTATCCAGGCAGGCAGGCAGACTATGCTAACTTGGCCGGATCCGACTCAGCTACTGAGCCTGAGGACTGGAAAACAGGCATAAGAAAAGGCAGTTCTGGTATCGCCAAGAAGCATTTCTCAGGGTCTACTGCTTTGTTTCCTTATCGTGTTTGGTATGCCTTTCATACATCTGGTTAGTGGATATAGACTTGAGTCTTTGTAGTGGTACACGGACTCAGATAGAGATAAAACTAACTGATCTATTGAACTGATGAGTGCCTACTGATAAATTAGTCTAATCATTGTACAATATAGTCTATGCATGCGAACAGGAATCCAAGGAACCTCAGGATCAGATATTCTCTGCTGTGGAGCCTAAAAGGTGTGCAGACTAAGGTATGAGAAGGACTTGCTGTACCTAAATGTTGCAGAGTGCATTGCGATTAACCTTGTTAAAAATCTACAGCTTGTCTGACTTGTGGTCTGAACCCCTCTTAAGAATAAAGCTAACCTTATATGTCTGCAGAAAGGAATCTGAGTTTCATTACATGTACTGAAGAGCTAAAAACTCTAAAAAGGCTAAAAGTCTTTTTAAAGACTTTTGAAAATGCAAACAGCCATCCTGCCTACCAGACTTATCACCTGTCACTTTATTAGAGATCATTTATTATAAGTTACAAGATGCCAACTTGTTTGTCATTGGAACTGGCAGCAGAAACCACAGCCTCACAATCAACAAACACTGCTGCTTTTGTTGCAAGAAATTCTCACTGCGAGCCTGTGGTCTGGGGAAAGGGCTAATGGGGAAAGTCAATCAAAGAGGAATGACTGATGCATGTATAGGGAGCAAGCAAAATTAGGAAAATAGGTGGGAGAGAGAAGAGTGTGATCCTGAAGAAACACTACTTATTGAACAGATGGAAAACCTTGAGATGGTCACTGGTCAAAATATAAACCATGTAACATTGCCTCCACTCCTTCCTTGTCACATATAAAACCTATAACCAAGCACTGCAATTCTGTAAATTTCCCTTCTCTCTCCACTACTGTGTTGAAGGGATAGTGATAATGTAGACACAAATAATATCTGAATTACTATATGATATTCATTTACTGTACCATATCAAATTGTAATTATTAAAATCCATCAGTTTCCATTAACAATAAAAGCAACTTAAAAATACATCAAAATCCATGTTTTAACTTTATACTAAGTACTTCTGTAGGACTTTCTATCCCAAGCAATAAATATTAGAAAAAGGTACATAGCTTTTAGAGGTTTACTAAACGTACACCACATCTTATCTCTAATATCAAGTGGCGTCTTTAACATGTCTTAAAGTCTTTTTTTAGGATCAAAGACACACCTGTGCTCACTGTTCTGTTTAACATACTTTAGTAACTTCTGTTTTGCTTCTCACCACTAGAGCATATGCGTGTACAAAAATAACTAAGAGAAAACTGAGAAAGTAGTTTTCTTTCAAGGAATATGTGAAGTGAGAATGGTTCAATGTCTACACCACAGTTATTAGAGGGCTGACCAGAACAGTAATGGATTTCTAGATCTGCTTATATCATGGCCTCTAAGTAGCCTACAAACTTCCTGTCTAGGGTCAGGACTAAGTGTACTAAGAAGCACTTGACCTGCTTCATTTCTTGTCATTCAGTTTAGGTCCCAAGGGCTACAACTGAGTTTCAATTAACATGTTGAAGAAGCTCTTCAACATCGGTGATATAGCCAATAGCAGACATTGATTAAATATGATTTGCTGCCTTCAGAAATAGAAAAATTCTCTAGAAGATGAGCACCAAAACATATAAACTGTTTAGCCAATGGATATATACTGGGTAAATACTGGATAAATGTGGGAAATACCCTTACTCTGTATCTAGATGGTATTTAGATAGGTATAATAGCATCTACAACTGCTCTTCTACTCCTATTGACTATGTTGTACTGTGAGTGAAGAATCACATTCTAATACAATGCAGAGGAGACTCTGAGTCAATCAATAAAAAATTACTTTCACATCTTTTCTCCTTACTACAGAGAACTTTACATACATAAGAAAAAGAAATCTCTTTCTGAAAAAAATCCATCTAATTTACCCAGTATTTACACAGCTGATTCAAGATGCATTTGTTTATCAGCAACAAGCCCTCATTAGACTACTAAGAAGTTTTACAAAAGAAGTCAGACTGTGAAGAACCCCATCAAGTTACTTCATATATAAACTCAGAAGCTCTAGGAAATCCAGATATGATCATCTAAATGATTTTACACATATCATGCCTTGTCTTCCCTGTAATTACAAGGAATAGTATTTTCTGTATTACCAATGAAAAAAGTTTTTCAGGAAGAAACAAAGAGCACACCACTAATTCATGTATTCAAATTCTTTATTATCCTTGGTGTACACTTGCATGTTAGTTAACGAAACATAAATCAGTAGATTGACTTATGCCATAGTGTTTAGATACCAATTTAACACCTCTGCATAAAGTTAGAGAGGAGAATTATAAAATCACTTTGAATTTATTATTTCTAGAAAGAGTAGACAAAAGTCTTTGAGGATTAATTTCATGCTGTGGGTTAAATTTCACTCTCACGATAGGCCAACTATTGCCTGGGGCTCTAGAGATAATGAACCTGCCAAGGGATTAGCAAGGAAACACTTGTGTTATTATAAATCGTGTACACTTCCCTTTCTAACCAACTTCATCCTTCGTGACATTAACAAATTACACTGTGTCCATGTTTTAATATAATGCGAGGCTGTGAATGACCCTGAACCAATACTACATTAGATAAGATCTTCTCAAGGCAGAAATAGCTATTAAATTTGGTTGAAAGATGCAGACCTCCTGAAGTGAGAACGTAAGACATTTTACGTCAGATGTCTCCAAGACCCAGAGAAAAATCTATGTAAAATCTGTCTTAAAAATATCAGCTGATATAGTCTAAAATGGCTTATAGAGAAACGTGCACAAAATAATTGAATGTAACACAGAAACTGAGGAAATTTTAGGGACAGTCAGTCTGACACAAATAGTCTAAATCAACCCAAGAAAAGACGTCAATCACTTGGCTTCGCTGTAAACAACACATTTACTACAAAGCTCAAACACATTATTTATCATATGTATATTAGACTAGAAGTTACAATAATGATTTTATGCCACAGGCCAGTTAGAATATTTATGATGCAAATATAGATGTTTTCTATATTTCATCCTTTCCTCCTTCCTCTTCTTGAAAAGCTTGCTTTTACCCATAAAAAACCAGCTCAGTTTCTAGACAATGCATGCTGAGCTGAGCTGTGCTGGCAGGAGCATAATAGTGAAATTGCGTAATAGTGCCACATTAAAGTAGAAATCAGAGAATCATAAAATCATTATGGTTGGAAAGGACCTCCAGGGTCATGAAATCTGACATCATGAACTGTATCTTTTTATTTACACACTATCACATAAAAAAAAAAAAAAAGGGCAAGAAAGAAGTCCAAGCTCTGCATCTTCTTTTGCTGATCCAAACCAGTTTAGGAATTTTAGAGATGGTAGTGTTACTGCTATGTGTCCTGTACGTAGAGGGACTCCTGGTCTGGTCTGGTTCTAGTAACATAGCTCAACCTTCTATATCTTTCAGAGAAATTGAGCACAACCATGGAAAGCAATTTTTTCTACCCTATTGCTTTCCCACCTCCTTTGAAGCCAAAGCCTTCTTTAAGACAAACCATCTCCAGGGTGCAACACCACATCACTTCTAATCACCACATGCTAATCAGCCGTGTTAAAATACTCAAGAGTTACTTTGTCCTGGATTGTAAAAGGCATAGGTATTTTTTTTCTTTTACTCCTCTTGTCAAACAGCTTGGGCATGACTCTGTGCTAGTGCTCCCTTAAACACTCTGAGGGAACATGACTTGACAGGTTGTACCTGGACCCCAAAGGTGTGAGCTTATGATGTTGGAAAAGTGGCTAGTTTTGTCTCTTTGCTCCTATTTCTGCATGCCAGTGAGCTCTGCTTCTCCTCGCTTTAGTTACAGACTGCTGCTCTTCCAGCCACATGAGTCATGCTGAGCTATGCCAGATGACTTAGACCCACTGCATGGCTAGTATTGTTCTCATATGACCAAATCAGAGAAAGACTAATTTTGCCATTTGGCTGTTGCAGTACATCAGTATAATTTTCTTTGCTGCCTACAGTAGGCAGGAGTAGTATTTGATGCACTTCCCTTTTATCTTTCTAACTGGACAGGAAATAATACAGTTGTATTAGAGGCAGGTAATACAGAGTAATAAATATCTCATGTTTGAGAATTTGCCATTCTGACTCCTTGTCATCATATCAGGTTAGGCAACTGTTCTCTGGCAGAGCTGGTTCTGTATCCCACAATGGGACTAGACCTTTGCCCAAAATTATCTTTTATGAAGGATAAAAACTATTAAAATGATTAGACCACTATAATTCAGGTGGCTTTAGTACTGGGAATACAGTCAAGTATCACTAACATTCTACATTTTCCACTTGGGGATGTAATTTGGTGAGTGGGTTCCTCTGATGGTGAAGTCAATTTAAGAAGGTCATTCCTTGTTGCCAGACTCTGTTTTGCCGATGCAAATATATATGAGGCTATGCAGCAGAGGAAAACCAAACACCATCCATCTGAATTTCTGCTTTTAACACAGACTGCTTTATTTTTCATGATGAATTCAAAGCTGCTCTTGGGTGCATGCATAAGATTCACATAAAAAGTAACACAGCATTGCTTTAAATAATTACTTTCATTTTCCTGATGCAGTCTGTTCTGTTTTATACCATAGTATTTCATGGATTCTATATTCAGCATAATATCTTAAGAGACATACCATCACATGGTATGTGTTGCCCCATCTCAGCAAGTATTAAGCTTACAACAGAAAATGATGCCTTCATCTAAAGGGGTCAAAAGGAAACAGAGCAAGTAAAGAACTGCTGTCAAGTGAAGTGGAAATGAATCGGAGAGGAGGAACCTGGGACAGGTTGTTAAAAAGGACAAAGAAGAGACACAGAGGGAATAGATTTGGTGAAAAGGGGCAGTCAATAGCATAAAGTGGATAGAAAAAATTAAAAAAAAGGAGACAGATGTTTGGAGCTAGTGAAAGTGAAGAGTAAGGAAAAATGGGAGGCTAGAAACAGATGTAAATGAAATTATCTAGGCCACAAGGATACGCAATGATTTGTGCACATACTTTATGATACATTCCTTATTACAAACCTTTTCAACATTTGCAGCGAGTATAATTGTTTCATGAAAATCATGTTCCCTGCCTCTCTGTGGTTTGTTTTTAGAAGTGGCAGGTTCATCCTGTGAAAATTCTTAAGAGAACATTTTCAACTTTGTAAATATTCCCACAAGATACAATTCTTAAGGCAGGTATATAGAAATAAAAATATGCAACAATAAGTTCATTTTTTGAGACCCCTTCCTCCTTAAGTCCACAGGATATGTGATAGTCTGCAAATGAATCTGGATGCATTGGGAATAAGGGTGTTGAAGTTGGTGTCTAATATGCCAAAGTTAAATGTGGTCATGTGGCCCATGTCACTGAAGAGACACCTTGTTATGGATTGTGCAACTTACAGTTTTCTGAAAGCCAGTGGCTTTAAGTTCACATATTAAGTTCACTTAGGATATAACAATAGTGTATATTTCTCAGTTGGTCATTACTTGAATAAAAAGATCTAAGCCAGTTTAAATAAATTTTATGCTACACTTCTAACCATAGAATAGTGAACTTTATACTTTGCATTAAACAATTTAAGTTCACATCTGTCGCATATTAGTTGCCTTTTTTTCCCCTTCTCTGAGGGAAGCTTCTTGTTTTGAGAGCATTTTAGTATCTGTACTTCTGGCTAACTCTTGATTTATAAAGGAATAATGATTAAATTAATGCAATTTTTTTTTCTAATTTTGATATTTCTACTTCCTCTTCATTGACTATGAATTATTACTCTTGCTTATAGTGAAAGAACTTAAAGAAATTCCTACCAACAAATGGAATAGTAGAAACAATTGCTAAACATCACCTGCTTTTATTGTATCTGTTTTTCCTAAAGAAAATAATAATTGGGTGTGATGGATAAGAATAATCTTCCCCATCTGACAAGTAGTGGTTATTTGGCCAAACTGATATCCTGAACAATTTCTTGCCTTTTATAGACAGAGAAATTTCTATTATATATGGCACATACAGATGAGGTCAGTAAAGAAATGCTCTTTAGTGGACAACCAGGTGGCAAAGATTCTCATTAAGAGCTGAATATTTAATGATACTCATCACCATTCTAACAGGCACTGTAACACAACAAATATTTAGTGCTAAACAAATTTTACAATTTTATATAAACAGTATCTAAGGAGAAACTCAACAGACTTAATGTGTTAATTATAAATAATTAAAATGAATGATTTAATCCTCTGTGCCAGGTGGTAATAATAATTTACCCAGTGAACTTTTTTGTGTCAGATTTTTTCAAATTCACAACTCACCTAAACTTTGAAAAGAGAAGAGCCAGGCATTGCTTGACAAGCTGAATTAATGTGTCTATCAGCATTAAGCCCATGCTACACAGTGACATCTCTCCAGTAGGTAAACTGCCTCTGAGACTAATGTGTCTTCACTTATTACTTCACATCTCTTTGGCTAAGCTCTGAAATGCCACAGGATACAAATGATCTTGTCTTCAAAATAATTTAAAGCTTGCTGCAACACAGGATGGAAAACACAGAGAGCACGGTCTTGTCAAAATGCAAAATCAGCAGAGGGTGTTGGGAGGCAGAGCTTGCTGTCTGTAATGTGATCCTTCCACACACCATAATCTCCATTTTATTTTGCCTAATGAGGCAGGAGTTAAAACAGTTGACCTGATCAAATTCAGATGGCAGCCCTAAAGGATGAGCCCCCTGCTGCACTCTTGTCCCGACACCCTTTGTTACCTCCAAGTGAGCTGAGACCAGGCTGTGAACCATGTAAATAGGAGGTTTCCAGGTTAATGAAAAGCTGCAACACCCTTCTAAATCAGGACAGAAGGTTATGCTTTTCTAATCCAAAGAAAGTTTCATGAACCTCAGTAATAAAGTTTAATGAATGCTGGTCATTTTGAACCTCACAAATAGACACTTGACAAAGGGTAATATTTTCCTTAAAAAAATTCCTATTCTATAACCACTGCTCAGCACATATTGTTAGAATAACACGAATTTGTTTTCTTACGACAAATTCAAACATATCAATTAAAAAAGGATGTCTTGGGAAAAGGTAGTTAATAGTTCTATGAACTGATGTTTTTATTAGGTGATGGCATGTTTGCTGTTTCATTTCATTACTTATCTGCCAAGGAGTTTCTTTCAACACCAAATCAGAATCTACATGCTACAATCATGTAACACATTCAAATTCAGGCCATGTGCTCCAGCTGCTGACACAGATAAATCTTTAGAAGCGAACAAAATATAAAAATCGTCTATATTATCTTTCAGCATGTACCATAATTTGTGGTCTTTTACACAAAGGACACAAAAATTGGATTCACCGACTACACTTCTACCTGTCACTTGAAAGATGAGACTGTGTTAGATAGTAAGCCTATCTTGTCTACAGAGAGGTGTGGAGAGACAGGGTGTGTTACTTTGGCCTTAGTGAATGCAGAGCTTTTTGTTCAACTTTGAGTGTGAAGGGAGGGGGCTCAAACATGCTCACAAAAGATCACGTAGATAAATGAAGTGGATAAGATATACATAAAAATATGGCAGTGCATCTCCAGAGTTTCATTAAGTTTGAATACGTTTCCTGGCTTGGCATGTCTGAATTTTTTCCAACATGAAGCATTCCATATTATGAAAATATACCTGCTAACACACAGAGAACACATTAAACTAGACAGCAAGATATTTATGCCTTCATAGTAAAAAAAAATAGATGTATGATCTATTCTTGGCTTGTGCATTTACATCATTTCAACTCTACTGAAATATATATTAATTTAATTTATCGATCTTAAGGAAAAGTGTGACAGGTTTCACATTTGTCATGTTTTAGGCTTATCTCCTGGGTGGTTATTCATTTGTTACTTAGTATACATTACAATTTTAGTGTTCAGATTTCAACGAATTGTATTTTTAGTTCCTTTTGCCTTTCCTCAATTAGGCATTTGTGACACTGCTTTTCATACATTCCAGTAATCAATTCCGAAGCCATTCATCAGGATTTCAGAAGCCACTCTTGAAAAATTAGATACATGTGCTCAGCATAAATGGGAATGCAATGATTTATGACACAGGTCATTCTGAAAACCCATGAGTTCTTCTCCAGTGACGTGCCAGAAATCACAACTATTACTATAGCTCTGTGATCTATTTATTATACAGTTAATGGGTGGTGTGCCATGTCTAATTCATTTTTAATGTGTTACATTTTTTCTGGTTGATTTTTGAAAACAAGATTTACAGTTGTTTAGAGTTTGACAAGAACAGTAAACTGCTGGTTTAGTTAATATGCTTTAAAATGGATTGATTAAACTATCAGCCTGTTTGCACTCAGTGCTCCAGCTATGAAGGCAGTATTGTTTTAACTGCAACAACAGCAGTCAGCAGTTCTGTAAATCATGTGTTATGCATCCCCTTGGTGAAAAAAACATGGATGCTCAATTTAACTGGCAGGGAAGAAATTAAATTCCTGGGTTCTCTTCAGTTTACAAAGGGGAAAGCGTGGCAATCACAACAGAAAAAGGGTCTTATCAGAAGTTTGTGATCTCAGTTACCCACTCAAGAGAGGAATGAGAATGTTCTTGAACCATCTAGCTCATGAAGCATTGTCATTTCATCTGCTAGAATAGTACTTAATCAGCTCCTTCCCATTGTCCATACGAAAGCAACAAAGCAGCTCTGTCATGCACAGAGCACAAATCAAATGAGGTTTTTCTTGGTGCTTAGCACAGCTAAAAAAACAGTGAGTTTGTTCACTGCTTTGGTATTGGCACAATTTCTAACCAGTGATTAAGGGTAAACTTCTAAAAAGTATCAATTAATGTTTATAGTATAGGTGCAGATATGGTTTTATAAAGAATTTAAGAGAGCTGTATTCCTCAATTCATGCTACTTCAGACAACATACAATTCTGGTTGCATGCCAGCAAGACCCATGCAGATATGCACCACAAACATTCAGGCAGAGGACATCTCTGCTGCTGTGAATGTGGGAATTATGCCGTGCCTAGCTAGTCTAGCACAGACACCTCAGTGACACTGAAGGGCTCTGCCTTTAGACTGAGTCTTGTAATTGCATACAGCCTGTTGGAATGAGATTATGTGCTATACCAGAACCCTTGCATACATTTTAAGTACTTGAGTATTATTCATCTTATTTACCTTCAGTCATCTTTGATTCAAGTGTTGAGTTAAAGTCAGTCACCTAGGCTCCCTGCACAATCACTGCAGAGACATGCATCTCCAAAGTCCAATTTATCCCATCCAAAGATGCATATCAAGGATAATGAAATTCTTTGTCCTGCATAATTGTTCCTCTCTTTCCCTTGACTATAGATGGAGCTGCCTACCTTTGATACACTGCCAAAGCTCTAGCAAGTGCCCTTAAAGATGGGGCACATGTTTGTCAATGATGTGTTTTCTTAGCTCTTTGGTTTTTGATCAATAACAGAGGTATTTCACATGAACATAAAACCAGCTTGTCATAGTAAAGAGCAGGTCACTTAAATGTGCCAGCCAAACTATTACCAAGTGTCCTCAGGCTCCTACAATTATATCCTCAGGGCACAACATAGCTGCAGGTGTCCCAGTATTTTGTGGAGGTCACCACTGGAGCAGCAATAGTGAAATTTGGATAGGCAGCCCACTCTCGTTGGCTCTCTTTCTCTACAAGACTGCAGTGCCTGGGCGAGCTTTGGATATGTTATATAATCCAGACTATGCAGGAGGAAAAAGAAAGGGGCGGGAGATATGGAATATGGCTGAGGCACAGGAGGAAGTTCAATGATGGCAGATGCGATACCTCAGTTACTTGAGCACCCACAAACGTGTACATAAACAGTCAGTTACAATAAATACATAGGTTTGATATATAACCACTGGACTTGTCCACAATACAAAAGACTGTAGAAAAGAGAGATAAAATAACAAAATGCTTGCTGAAAAACACAATAGAATTAGACAGTGATGTGTATTTTGCTTAAACCCAGGAGAAAACTCATGAAACATAAAATTACTGAAATTTAGTTCACTAAAATCTGAAAACAAGGATGCTCATTTAATTAATAACTAATGTCAGAAGCACTCGGATGCCATCAGAAGAAGTTCATTCTCAGTTTTGTGGGTCCACTCTGCAGATGGCTTGGCCCCTTTGTGATTTGCCTCTGACCATCTCACCCTCTCTTTCCCCACTGTTCCCGTGTTCAAAGCTGAGCTGGCTTCACATGCATAGTCTCACTGTTCCACACACCTGGTGACTTTCCTCCCTCTTGAAAAATGTCAGGGTAGAGTGGTCCTGCATGGTATAGGTTCAGGAAAGTCTACAGGTCCTACAGAAGGCATCTGCAATGAGGTGGTGCTAAAATAAACGGAGAGTCCAAGCAGCAAAAGAAGAGGCAGGAGTCCTGGGGTGGTAGAGAAGGGGTTGCATTGTGGAAAAAGATCTGTGCCCAGGAAAAGAACAAGGGCTCTACACACTCAGCACCCCACTCTGCTGTGGCCTTCACCATGGACCAAACCCACCCTGGGCTAAATTCTAGCCTTTACAAATTCAGGAGCCTGGTGGAAGGAGAGGGACACTGTGTGAGAAGGGGCAAGAGAGAGGAGAAGAAAGAAGGTTCTCATCCATGGTGCACAAAACCTGTAGAAGCCCACATCCAAAACATTTTAAGGTTACTCCTGCAGCAATACAGTGAAAGGTTGACATGGGTTCACCTATCACCCACCCATTTCTGCAATGCCATTCCACTTGTCCCTCCTCCATCATTCCTTTAAAAAACTTCAAAGCGCAACAGAATGTAATACACATCAATAACATTATATTTGAAGTCCAGATTAAAATCCTCAGCTGTTGTAGTACTGTACTGAGGCTTACCTATGCAATGCCTGAAGACTTGTTTAAATGCAAGGAAAAAGATTATTTTCAAGTGAGTGCATAAGCAAGTGCAACCTGCTACTTACTGTGCAATTATTGCTTTGTGCTTGATCCAAAGAGACTGTAATTTTGCAATAGTTTTGGCTTGAAGGTCAGAAAAATTAGTTGTACATGTAAAATAAATTTTTTTTTAAAATCATATTTTTCATTCTAGTGGCTCTTTGTTTAATCTTAGATTAAGACAATAGGATTCACCAGATGAAAAATGAAGGCCACTTGCAAGGGAGAAAGACAAACATGGTATTAAATTTTACACAAATGGAAAGACTTTATTTGTTGTCAGATAAGACCAGAGGATGATAAACCAAAAAGAACAACAGCAGTCAGGATTTAACTTGTTAGGTTTTCCAAATATACATATCAATGATATTTTAAAATAATTGTGATTTCAGAAAGCTCTCCTATTTAATATAGGAATAAAGGAGTCCCAAAGGATGTGTTTACATTACTGGACATTAGGTTTTATCTAGATTAGGTTTTATCTCTGTTTCCAACTTTAATTACTATTTTATCTATATAGGGTCAGTGCCATTATCCCTGAACAGAAGAATGTATTAGATTGACTGTTAGAAGAATCTTTTCAAATCTTGTCTTCATTCAAATCAAAGAAACAACAGAAGTTAGTAGGTTCCTGAAGACAGAATAATTTCTAAACTACTCAGGAAAGAATTTACCGCACATAAGGTCCTGCAACAATAATAAATGCAGCATGCACTCATATGATGTTTCATGTACACTGCATAGCTCTATCATCTCTGTTTCAGTTATATCCCTCTAATCTGGGTGGAATGATTTCTTCTGTGGCAATATTTCTGGCTACATTACCTACTAGATGATTCTGATAAAATCCTACAGATGAACTCATTTCAGAAGGAAGGCTCCTAGAATTAGCTCAAGGACCCTGTGGGAGTATTGGCCATAATTTGATTTGGTTTAAAGATGCTTACTCTGCTGGTTTTAGTTAAGTTTAGCTGATGTACAAGGAAGAGTGATTCAGAAAATAGGCATTTTTATCTTAATCACAAACCCAAAAATTCATCCCAGAAAAGACATTTACCCAAAACTGCCATGCACATGCTTTTTCAGCCCAGCTGATCTCAGCCCTTTAAGTAGTCTTTAATCCTTGAAAGTTTAAACTCTTTCAATATTTCCTCTATAAAGTTAACCAGCAATATTTCACAAAAATTAGGGAATAAAGATAAGAATGATCCTCTTGTAGTACATGTATCTCATAATTCATCACAGAATAAAATCTTATTAACAACACATGAAAGCATACTAAAGATATGTCTAGCAACAACGTCAGAAGTAAAGATCAGAAATAGCAGACCTTAGTTTAAAACACATCACAGGAAATGTATCAAGCAGTGGGAATTTATGGCCATTGATTGTTTACTAAAACAGTAACCTGTATAAAGCTATTGTGAAAAGTGACCAATAACACATATAGCAGAACTTGCAGAAAGACTACAGGAGAAAGGAATAAAATTAATTACCCATATTCAAATTCCCAAAGCTCTATGATTAGTACATTAAAAAAAAGTCAAGTGTTACATCCATTTTGTTCCTGTCATTACTTTGATTTTATATTCCTTATCTAATAAATACTGCATTCATTCTCTCAGTACAATATTTTCTGCTTCTCTACCAAAAGCACATGCTTTGTAGTGGGAGGGAAAATACCCAGCTCTATACAAGAATGATAAGAGGATACAACATTTAATGTCTGGATTCTATGATCTTAAAGGGTCTTTTCCAATTGAAAAGATTCTGTGACTCAGAAAACTTTCACAACTGACAGACAGTTGTCTGTTCTTATGGTTCTGTAAATAGCTCCAAACTGCCAGGGAAGAATCTCTATTAGTGAAAGAGTCAAGCACTATATGCAAGTTTAACATGTAGTCTGATAAGGCAGATGTACTCCTTACTGCTCTTAATCATGATGTTTTTCACCATGATCTAAGAAAGGGAAAAATTTTGTTGTTACAATAAATACTGATCAACCCTGATGACCATGAGGTACCCCAAATTAAAACCTACATGAGGCTGCTGACCTGAGCACTATAAAAGCATGTCAGACTTGAAAATCTGCCACAAGAGGTGAAAGGACTTCAAGTGCAGTAGCCATATAGATGTCATTTCATAGATTCATGCAAAAATTCTTGATCCTCAGATAGGACAGTGAAGATTTGAAAAGAATAAGTATGGAAGAAGATTTTTCTTTTAATACTTGTCAAGAAATGACCAGGGATATGAAATGAGGTGATGACCAGGACTTTTCCCATTTGAAGGGTGTAGAGGTGATGTTGAAACAAACATATACTAGAGTCAATGTCTGTGGTCACCAGGCCAGATTCAACACCCCAAGGATCATTGGTATGTTTTGAAAGAGTAAGACTGACTCAGATTTTTTTTTTTATTTTTACAGTTCAAGTGAAATAAGATTCAGTAAAAAACCTTCAAGAATAATACTGGTTTGGAATGACATGCTTGAGGGCAACAGCTGAAGCATCAGCTCAACCTCTGGTACCTGAGCATATTACACATATGCCACACAGAGGGGATGTGGAGGAATTCATCATAGACAGTACGAAGACATAAGAATATTCTGTATTTTGAGTGTGCATGGCTCTGCACCTGCAGTATAGACATACATATGGCAATCATTTTAAGAATGGATCCATCTGACATAGAAATGTTTTTTTTTTTATTCCTGTGAGGAGCAAAAATGTGACCTTCCATCTCGTTATTTTGATTAAGGGGAGCTGTAGTTGAAGAAATGAGAGGCAGGATATTAGTTGCTACAGTACTCACAATAGGACATGTCAGAGACACATGGAAGTTCTTGCTTTGTTACAACACAGTCTATAGTTGAACACAGGTGAACGTGCTGGAGGAATGTCTTAATCAGAGTTCATATTTTTGGTCTTGCCTAGAGCAGTTACAGAGGTTTGAATAAAGAATTATGCCATAGAGATTCAGAGGTCAAGTCACCTGCGTAGGTTTTGGGAAGGTCAAGTCCAAGTCTGACTTTTGATTCAGGAAAGGAGGAATTTGAACTGGTGCTCTCATTTCTTAGCTATGTGCGATGATAATGAGGTCATTGTCTATTCCAGATCAGAGTTTACTCCATCAATTCTATATTGAAATTAAGAATTTATTACATCTCTTCTTCATAGATATTAAAATGTAGATTAACTTATATTAATTTCAGAAATATATATAAATACATATTTCCTCAATGGCTTTGAAGTTTTTCATTGACTCTCTGAATGCTCAAGGAACACAACTGCTGCTGAGCCTATCATACTTTACTTCACTGACCATGAAAATGAGGACAAATAGATCAAACTATGGTGAGCTTCTGTTTAACTACATGACGGAAACCAGCACAGCTGGAGGCAATTCCTAGCAAATTGATCAGAATTCCTTTAACTACAGCTTTACTAATAAATAGACTTCCATAATTTTCTGCAATCAATCTAAATGTATTTGCAAAATTAGTGAAACACTTGATCCTGAAATGTTCACTAAATCTTAAGTATATAACTTTGAAGAACTTACATAGTTTATCTTTCTGCCAAATTAGAAAAAAAAAGTAACTGCTTATAATAAAATCTTGTGAACTAAGTAAACTTTTAAAAGATGCATGTTCATAATTAATTTGCTATGTAACAAAACTGGTTGCTTCGTTTTTCTTTTCAAAATTCAGTATTAACTTTTGTTACCAGGTTTGTATTTCCAGTCTTTTGTTTTGTATCAACTTCTGGGACCAGTAGTAATCCCACTGAAAATCTGAAAAGACTCTAGGTATATTGATGCTCTTCTTTTGCCATTTTTAAAAGTAAGCACACTTGATCCAACAGTACAGACATTTTTTTTTTTTTCTGGATAGGCCTGTTTCTTTTAAGGGGCTTTTCAAATATTCTGTGAACAGGACAATCTTGAACTCCCTTTGAACATAACAGGCATTTGGAACATTTAATGAAAATACACTTCTAAAAACTGTAATTGATCTGGCTTTCACCTTTTTCACAATTATTTCTGCAGTTACAGACTGGCAAAATCTGAAAGTAATAGAAACATCCTATTTGCTAAAATAAACAAATGCACTGAACTCTTTTTTTCCTAAAAGCCCATGTTGCAATCCCTCCTAAGGGACAAAAAAAATAACAAGAAAAAGATGGAGTTTGAACTCAAAGCAAACATAAAAGCTTTACTTACAAAAAAATCAATTACACACCCCAATTTGTTTAACCAGCAGCCAAAGGAAAACCTGGTTAGCATGTTGCAGGTTCCAAACATCTTGGATCTACAAGTTTCACCAAATTTTACATTATGGCTATTTCTAAGAAACAAACTAACAATTAGAGACACCTGTTAAAAGTGCCTGCGCTCTGTTCACACTTCATGTAGTATCTTAAAGTGACAGCATATTAAAATGTCAAAGCAATTCTTTTGCATTACAGAAGTATTTATATCAACAGACAGTGCAATTAAATTCTCTGCCTCTAAGTACTTGTACTCAACTTGCTTAGTGTACAAGAAAAGTACTAAAATACAGTGAAAGGAATACTAAAAGTGAAAAAATACTAAAAGTGAAAGGAATACTAAAATACAGTAAAAGGAAAACTATTGAAAAGAAAGAATACTACAAACCACAGAATTTAAAAAGACATGCAGAAAGAAATCAGTATCTAGATTACCGTCCCCTTCCCATTTTAAGTACTTATTAAGCGCATAATACACTTCTTCTATAGACAGCCCAGCAATTTTGGAGGTATAGCCCATATTGTAAAGGGAGTACTGCAGATAAAAGAAATATAACCACATTGAAATTATTTATTCAAAACTTTGCCTTTGATTATGTGCCCAGACACAATACGACTTGCACATCAATGAAACATTCTTTGAATTTGACCCCTCCAGCACAGACATATGTGCCTAACTCATGTCAGAAGTTTCTAAGTGGGAACTAAGACACATTATGGACCATACTTGAGAAAGAAAACAAGATAATACACCTTCAAAGTGTTTCTACAGATCTGTTTTGTAGAGACCATTAACACAGTGATCCATTTACAGCAAAGTTAAACAAAATTTCGAGCTTGAGAGAGTGGATTGCAATGGGTAAATTTCACTTTGAGAAACATTTGTCAATTCAGAGGAAAATTCTAACAAATACAAAAGTTTACATTTATCGATACTGAATATCTAAGAAAAGCTGGCTTAAATATTCCATGTATTAGCTCATGTCCATATAGACAGAGCAGGGCATGTAAAATACTTCAGCCCTACTTCAATGCTCAGTGGTGTATGAAGGGTGCTGAACCATCTTGGGGAAGTGCCCTAGTGAAAGGTAAAATTAGACAGTGCTTTAAAACTGTTTCACATTTTCTCATCTATTTAAAGTCATGGATACATATCACCCTGCATTTCAAATAAATCTCATGTTGTCATGCCAAATTATCCACCAGCATTGAGGGTATGTAACTGATTATTCTGAGCCACAGGACTTTGTAGAGTGGATTTAACAGTATTGTAATCAAGGGTATATTATTTTCACCCACATATTGCCCCAGGTTATCACTTTGTAGCAGAAGGAACAAAACGAACTGTCTCACATATTTTTCCTCACAGCCTTAGCTGTAATGGAAGTAATGTCAAATAAGCTTGATGGTCTGAAAGCTTTAGTACACGAAGAGCCACCACATTTTCACTTTGGATACACTAGTGCTACTGGGGCAGTAACCTCTGGCAGAAGGATGGAGGGGACAGCTAGGGCTGTTCTTCAGGACACCCTTAGTCATCCTAGTACGTTTCAGGAGACCTTCTCCGACAAAAGTGTGAGGATGAGGGAATTTCAGTCCTTGCTCTGCTACTGATGAAGGGAAATTGTTTCAGTTTTTTTTCCCTCTCTTGTATCTGTTCAAGTAAGCTTAAAACCTTTCTGGTGTTCTTAGGACTGCTGCAAAGACTGTTTGCACAGTGTTCAGAATATTTGAAGTACAAGGAGCATTCGGCATCCGTATCACTTCTGCAGTTTCACAGCAGTTTCCAAAGCAGTAACTTAGCAAATTTTAAATCTGAAGAGTTTACTGAAAATTTGAATGACTGATGTAGCTCTACAAGACGTCTTTTCTAACATATTTGTCTCTGCTTTCTGAAATATGGTGCATCAAAACCTTAACTGACCAGATTTCTGTTTATTCTGAGTTTTATTATGTTCTGGATAAAAATCACAGTCTATTTTTGAAATACGGAAACTTTCAAACACTAGTATTTTGTGTAAGCTGTCTGTTTAGAATCTAACTTGTCTACAGATAACAAAATAACTTCTTACAAAGGTTTCTGGCTATTTATTCACATCAATTGAAATCTGGTGCAACTTCACAAATTATGTCTTCCAAGAGCACCTGTGAACTGGCCTCGTGCTCTACCAGTTTTATGATTTGACACCCAAGACTGAAGCTTACATTATCCTTAAGCAATGTGATGAAGTGGGAGGGAAGAAGGACTGTGGGCCAAGGTTTTCAAAGCTGTTTCATGCAGTTCCACTGCACTCAGGCTAGCCAAGAATAGTGGAACTGTTGTAGGCCCATCACACATAATACAACTGTGGGACTTTTTCTAATTGATACTGAATTCCAATTAGTCACAAGGGTCTGTCCTGGCAGCTGCAAAAGGCTGAAGTATAAAAGATATTCTGACCACTGACTTCTTTCCAGAATTACCTATTTTTGTATAAGACTTTGTGAGGAACAGGTGAAGCAGAGTCATTAATCCTCCCCTGTACCACCTTCTACCTGAGGGTTTTTGTTCCATTTTGTTCCAGTGCCAAAATCTCCCTTGAGGTCCCTTGAGTTGTCAGAATAACATGAAAAAAACAAGAATAAGACTTTGCCCTTCCTCTTCAACAGCTCTAAATACTTCTGCTGTTTAAATTTCTACAAGGACTGCAAAGTAAGTAGAAATGATATCAATGCATCTAATTGATTTGAAAATATTGTTTGACTAATTCAGCCTGTTATCATAGGCAATTTCTGTCATATGTGCCCTTCAAAGTCACTTGACCCATGAAAGTAACTGAGCTCTTCTGCAGAGTTAGGATGCTTTTTGCCTCCACAGCACCTACTAGAAGGGTAATCCACAATCTTGTTGAGATACCTAAAATCTAATTCCTGGTCTTAAATATATTCAGGAGAATTCAGACTCAGTTATTTTTGTCCTAATATTATGTATACAAAGACAAAAGATCAGAAGGCCATCCACATTAATATCTAGTTTGGTCAATAGAAGATCATTAGGTGAGTGTATGGTATGACAAGTATATATCCTCTGTATTTCCAGGTTCCATGATTCTGGAGCTTAAGCTTATTGTCAAGTACAGCCCTGCTCTCTCCTGTGTGAGAGCATCTAATGGTAGGAAGAAGTTTTATATATACCCCTATACTTCTTTGTATAACCAAATTTTAGTAACCATGCTGAAGATTTAATTCAAAATTTCAACCCTAGTTACATGTTTCACGGAAAAATCAACAGGTTTTTTTTGTCAGGTGCAAACATTTTTCATAGCAATAACAGCAAGGAACTTTTGCAATATTGTGTAATTTTATTAACAGGCCACTTCAGGAATCCTTTATTCATTCAAATTTGGCAACTTATTCACATGTATGAACTGAGTATTGCAGAGCTAATAAACAGGTACTGTGAAGAACAGGAATTAATTTTCACATCATTTAAATGGTTTGATGTCTCTGATGGAAGCTGTTCTGCAATCAGTTGAACTGCTGTAAGAATTCACCTGAAGTAAAACAAGGAGGTTTCACCCTCAATTCCTTCTCCCCTATTCCTATCTCTTTTTCACAGTGCGGTCCTGCTCCTTTTTCTGTCATAGTTCTGATGCTCATGGAACCCTTCTAATCAGCTCATTCAATTCACAAATTAATCAGAAATTGTACCAATTAGTCCTCTCCTAGGTTAGCATGTCTTGGGAAACTACAAGGTCCACAGCTTGTGTAAGGAGGAGTGACCTGCAAAACTGGAATTTCCTGTCTCATGAAACTGAAAACTAAATTTCAATATATTCCTAAATTTCCAAAGACACATGCCATGTAGTGTAATGATGCATTATCTGTATAATAATAGAATTACAAGACATTTAGCTTCTTAAATATGTCAACTTATTCAGATAATAAATCAATTTAGCAAGTAAAAGAAAAAGAGGAAATATAAAAAGGAAAAAAGATGCATTGCTATTCTTTTAAAAATTCACCTTCCAATGGCAAATTAGGAAACTCTTTTACCTACCTTTCTTGCATTGTTTTTATTCTCCCTGTTATGGAATTCAATTAATTCTGTCAGAGGAACATTTTTGTCCTTGCTAACTGGACTTCCCATTCAAAGAGAAGATATAAGTATGCTCTATCAGATGAGATATAAAAAATGGCAATCATACAAATAAAAGTCTATATTTAACTTACAGACATAGTAAATAAATATGTAGACATCTTTGATTAGGATGCAGTTTTGAATTACAACCAAGATGATCTAACAATATGCAGCCACTAGAAAAGAAATAATTTTTAATAGATTAATATTCTCACATATCATCAAGCCAAATCAACTTTCCTTGCAGATCTGCAATTTCTAGATCTGACATAAAGGAAATGGCAGGACCATACTACACATGTTGGGTGGCAAGGAACCAGGAGCCAGACTAACACTTTTAGTGTCAGACCACCCTTTTACCAGATTAAATGTAACATCATACTCTAACGACAATATACACACATGCCTTTCATGCATACCTTTAGCACACAGTTTGCTGGTTGCCATTAATGACCTGCCTGGGTCACCCCCTTCTTTGTCCTGGTACTGCCTGTTACACAATTACGTGAGGAGCCAATTCAGGAAAGCAAGTTGGTGAAAAAAGAAGTCTAATCAGAAAATGATTAACTGATCAGTTTTGCACTCCCTGAACTGTCACAGTATAGCAGTGTCAAGGGAACAAATGCAATTCCAAAAGAATTCAATTTAAAATGTTGTAGAACCACATTTTCAAATGAAATGTGCCATCATTCACTTATTTCTAAGATACAAAAAAAAGTCAAAAAAGTTTCTTCCTATTTGCTTTTCCTTCCCTAATTTGTATTCCAGATTAGCAATCTCAGAACTATTTAATTTGATCCTTCCAGTTTGTAGCTGACTCACTCAGGGGAAAGTATAATGAGACAGCAGAATAATCTAAAGACCTGCTGCTGTCTACAGGCACTTTTCCCAACTCAATTCCCACTTGTCTTGTCCTGTTTCCTCCCTTGTACTGTCTCTGACACTAGTCTGATTTTTGCATTGAGTTGATTCCGCTCACTAATGTCCTAAAGAAAGAAGTATCTAATACACATCCTGGGAGAAACCATCTTGAACTAAGCTGCTACATGCAGGTAGATGCTAGATGGATAGTATCACACGTAATACTCAAAAGCGTATGTCCCTTCTCTCCCTTACAGACCCTGAACTACATTGTTGTATGTATATCATGTCAATATAGGCACCATTCTAACTCCTTCATAGCAGACATGTATATGGCAGTCAGTACACAGAGATACTCAGGTACTATTTTGCCCCTGCTCCAGATTTAGGGAAATGGACAAAAAGGTATAAAGAATGGCAGTACTTTTGTAGTTATGAAAATTAGTACTACTATGGATCAATGATGCACTGCTGGGATAAGGGAAAAGCAGGAAGGTCACAGCACCTCCAAGGCACACTCCCCTCTGTGTGCTGCTCTTCAGCTGGTGTTGCTGAGGTCTGTCCCTGGCTCAACTCAGGTTGTAAAAGCACAATCTAACCCACTGCCTTCCCACCAGGGAGTCATCAGCTTACTAAAACATTGCAGCAGCTAAAAACTTGCAAATATTTCCTTAGCTTTTTTTTTTTTTTTTTTTAAATTCTCTGGAGAAATAAATTCAAAAGACAGCTCTATTTTGTCAAGATTATTTTGTAGATGGTATTTTACTTGCATCCTACTCAACATGAAGAGTCTTGTTTCTAAAAACCCCCTCTAGACCCAGAATACACACTGATGCATCTGCTCATAAAAACATAGAAAAAGCATAGTTCATAAAGATATTATCTCTCTTTTTATTTATTTATAGATTTACTTGGCACTTACTGGACTAATGCAGTTATTTTAGGAACATACTTAAATACAGCATTAATGGCCAACTTCTCTGAGAGAATTATTGGCATTGCTACAGTTACATTGCGCTTCCAACATATACAGCTTTATTCTCTTGTATGCATAGCTTCTAAAAGTTAGCTCAAATACAACTAAGAAAAAAAAAAGTAAAGAGGTAGAAAAATCTCTGTTTGTTGTAAATATAGAAGTAAAATTGTGATTTTTCCATATTTAAACTACCTCATACTCATCACATGAACAAATACTAATGAAAGAAAACAGTTATATTTCTTAGAAATTTTTTAAACAAAGTAGTTCCTTGCTAGGTTAAGTTCCACCCATGGTTAAAAATTGGGCATGACAGTGGTCTAATGCAAAATTTTTGTCCATGGAGAAATCAGGCATTACCACGGTCTACCCCTGAATGTGACCTAAATGTTTTATACCACTGACAAATCATTAACATCTGTTAATAACTCACCCAGCTGCTTTCTTAGATTGTTTTAAAAAAATCTTATGTACACCATAGATGTCTCCAACTCGTAGCCTATGTAACCTTTCCCAGCTGCTTAATCCTTATTTAAAATACTACTTTAAAATGCATACATTTTTAAAACTACCCCATTTCTTTGTCTCCAGACTACTTTTGTAACTGTGCTAACATCTGTTCATTTCCACTCCCCAATTCCCATCTTAAATACTTATTTTCAGCACATATTTATCTTGCAAATAGAATCCCATGTACTTTCTCACCTCCTAGCCCTCCACTTTCTGCTTTGTGCTCTTGCTCTCATTCCAGTCTATCCCTCATGGTTTCACTTGACTCGTTGTATTTTAAAGTAAAGGATTGATACAGAGAAAAGATTATTTAAAGAGCTTCTTTCATTATCTCACACTAATTTAGGCTTGGGAAAAAGAAAGTGGGGCCATGTCATGGTTCTACTGCGTCTACAGGGAATAAACAAAGTGAAAGGGGAACAACGTATAGTAAAAAAAGGGGGGGGGGGGCAGGGTAGGTGGTTAGGGATGAAACTGCATAATGGAATTATTGGAACATTAGAAAACACTTCCTGTCTGTGAGAAGCAGTAGGCTCCACAGGAATCTCCCAAGGGAAGTTTGTCACCTCACACACTTTAAAACAGGCCAGACAAAAGCTGTAGTTTGGGTCAAGTGGCAGGGAGAGAAGAGAGGAGGAGTGTGATGATGTGAGGTTGCTGTACTTGGTACCAGGATGGGGGTACAGCAGTGGCAGGACATTGAGTGCTAAGACTCTTAACATTATTTCTTTCTGTTAGAATATAGGGTATTGAGGGAATTTACAATTCAAAAAAGATACATTACCATAACTTATAGTAATTAATTTTTTTTTTTTTAACAGCAATACAATGGCATATCCTGAGGCTGTGTGAATCTAAACAAATTAATTAAACACATCTATTGTGTTTAATACAAACCATAACACACACTATAATACTAGAGGGTACTTTCTGTACAAATATGGCTATATTTTTCCAAATCTGTTAGCTGACCCACATATCCAAAATGTTTCAAACAATTTCATTTCTGTCATGAAGATTTGGTCATGGTTTCTGACTCATGTAAATGTCCTGATTACCCGTAGAAATCCTAACATACTAGAAAGAAAATCCAAGTGTTTCTACACTGGCTCTTATTTCTTTGGTAAGTTGTAACTAGCGAAGCAGCCAACAGTACAATGAGAATATTTTAGAGGGTGTATATTCCTCAGTTCTCTCCCTTTTCTTCCTTTCCCCAACAGATACTGTAATGAAAAAAGAATTATTCTGTCATCCCTGGCATGGTTCATCCCCAGAATTACATTTTTGAAGTTCTTTTGTCACATTTGCTTATTCTGTCTAGAAGAGGGTTATTTGTAGCCTCATATGATGAAGAGAAATGTGTTTATAAAATTAAGGTAAAAACAAAAGGAAGGGAAAAAAAAACATTCAGAGCTTTCTTGGATTGAAACTGTGAGTGCACAATGTGCAGCCCATGAAATCACAAAATGCAGTCCACACCATCCTCTTGCAACTGCATCATGAGGACACAGCTAATCAACTGCGGGTTTTTCAAGTGCTAAAGAATTTAAACATGAAGAAACTTCACTTTCTCTACCAAGGAAGATGCTGTACCAGTATAACCAAATACGCCTGCGTACATTTATATTTAAACCATGTAAATATATAGATGTAGATTAAAAAAGGGAAAAACTTCTCATATAACAAGTTCTGCCCATGTAGCTGGCAAAGTGTTTACACGGACTTTGTAAGTACCAGAAATACAAACCAGAAAGAATACTGTGCTATGGCATTAGAATGAAAGCAAAATATAAATTATCAGGAACTGAAATGAACTATTTTACCTCATTGTCCAAAATGAAGAAAAGCAAAATAACAAATATAAAATAACAAACATAAAGAGAACAAATGCATGTTTACATTTTGCAAATATCCACAGTCAAAAGCACTGTCAGTAGTAGGACAGTTAATATACAATGTCATTTAGCATGATTTCCATTTATTCCTCAGATCATCTGTAAGGGTTCTACTGGATAGAACTGTCCTCTGCATGTATGTAAAAGGACATATGGAAAGGCACACACAAAAAAAAAAAATCTCAGTTATATACTGCATTTTGAAGATGACTAAGGCCACTCCAAGTCAGCTTTGATCCAGCTTCCCTTCTGAAACCCAAAACACACCTTCTGTGTCTGCTGGACCGAGAAGAAAATATGCAAGAAAAACATTACACATTCCCTCTCGTCAGTCCTGGTTCTTGCTCAGGCATGCTTTCTCTTTTGCTCTCTGTGGGAGACTTGCTTCCCCTCCTGAAAAGCTCATCTCTTCATCTACTACTGCCTCTCTCCTCAATTGTCCTATGATGGCCTCAAGACGTGCTTCCTGCACACAGAGCCGTTTATCCTCCTTCTGTTGTAAGGGATTGGACATCTGCATCCCTGTAGTATGCAGATAGCTAATTAGGCATCAGAAGTTTTCATTTATTTCATTTTATTCACCTAAACCCCTCAGGAACAAGGAAAGAATTATTTAAAATGAGATATAAATGATAAAGATATAAGGATTGTTCTATCTTGAGCAACTTGAAGGTGAACGTGTCTTATTTGACGGGTGTTAGAAATTCCAGGTTGTTACAGCTCATGAATGACTCAAGAAACTGAGCATAGTTTTGGTATGGCCAGTGAAACAGCACAGATAATATGTAACACAAACCATGGTACCATCATGCCATGCTGGTAAATGGAAATTGCTAGTTTATGGTGTTTCAGTTATTTAAACAAGCACCTACTATTCATTAAAAAAAACCCAGAGTAAACTGTGGAATACTTAGCCAAAATTAGGATAAGCTTGTGAAAAGAGATCTCTGTCAGTCTGATTTGATCATGCAGAAATTCGTTTTCCATCAAAGGAGGGATAGCATTATTATAAAATCAAGGTCAATATATGTTATAGCTTTTACAAAAATCTATGCTGATTTGAAAGAGATATTATTCAGCAGTTCTGCCGTTTAGTCGCAAATAACACAGTATCACATGAGGAGACGATGAAGCTGCATTTATATAGTTCCTTTTATCCCAAAGGATCTTGACACTCTTTATAAAATATACATATGGTATGCCTATGAATAATAAAAAAAAAAAAGCACTTAAGAACAAAAATCACTTTGACCAGCACTGCAAATCAGAGCATCTGTTTAACAGTGCACATCAATGTTGTTCTTTAATTCAGGGAAGGATTTAAATTAGAGTATATATCTAGCAGGAATTATTAGCCCATGTGCCCTTATTAATTCCTAACAGATTGTACATCGAAGGAAAACAAAAGGCAAATTACAGAGCCCTGGATCACATCCACATCCAAATTATTGTAAACTTGAGATAAGTTCTTATTATACAAAACTTGGATCTGTCAGGAAATATTCAAAGTATTCCAATGCTAAAATTCAGATGCCAAAACCCGAGCATAAGCTCCAATATGCACACAAACCCTATGAACAATTGTGCCAAAGGCCACTGATAAATCAAATAAAATGAATCCCAGAGAAAGCCTTGACATTTGGTTGAAATAAGGACATTAAGTTGAGTTGGTCAGGGATTATTTTTACTAGCGGTTTTTTTTTTCCCCTCAAAATGAAAAAAACATTTCTCAGGAAACAATCACTCTCAATACATTTTTATACACTTCTTTTAAATGACAATGGTTGCTGTTCTCTGTATTTGCAAATCAAAACTTCTGTCTTCCTAGTTCAAAATTATTAAAAAGTAGTTGAAAAGGAAAAAAGAAATGGAAGTGAAAACTTCCAAAATTAAAATATAATTAAATGAAGAGTTGCATTGACCAAAACTCATTGTTTTTCTATCAGTCTTCTGAGAGTTCAACTGTTAATTCCACTACAGAATTGTTTGGTATCCTGATAATTTTGCCAGGACAGAAAGACTATTTTCTGCTTAAAACTGTTATGAATCTAACTAGAGCAGTTTGCATCAAGTAACATGAACTTAACATGGCCTGATGCAAACCAAGTGAGCTATGGTCATTTGGAAATGGTAACATTGTATAGGGACAATGAACTCTTCCTTAAACCAATGTTTTTCAGAAACAGGCTCCACTACTGCTCACTCAAACAAAAAAGACCAGAAATCAAAGAGGAATTAATGATATAAAGGAAGTAGCTCTTGCAAAACAACAGATGGAATGAGATCGGAAACACATGTAGCAAGCTGAACGTTTTTAATAAGACCAAAATGACAGAATTGGAACAAAGGAACAAAATGGATAAACACGCACACAAATCAGCAGAACAGTTGCTAACTAGAAGTAGGTCTGTAATGCATAGTCCAAATCTGGATTTAGATCCCAAATTATTTTCTAAATCTGGGGCTTTAGATCCATGATGTTGGTCTAGATTTTTGCAAGAAAGAGTGGCAAACCATAAAATCTCCATTATGACTAGATGAAAATTTTCTCCAGTGTTTCCAATTATTTGGCCTTGTTTTCTTTTAATGCTGATATTCTGGATCTTACCTAAGATGGAAACTCAATTCACATTAAGATTCTGATCTAATAGTGAACTGGGTAAAAAGGTGTCAAAGTAGAAGCAACATAGACTGCATCTTCCTCAGATTCTGCAAAAGGCGAGAAACAGCTTTAAGAAAAAAACCTGTGAGGTCAAATAGGTTGATGAGGAAAACAAGTTATACTTACTAAGTTATTCTCTTGATAAACCGAAGTAAATGCTTTTGAAAGAATGCCTCCTGGGTCTCTCAGGCACTGCTTTCCAAATTGCACACCCATGCCTGAGCAACATGATCTAGTGGAAGGTGTTCCTGCCCGTGGCAGGGGGGTTGGAGATAGATGGCCTGTAAGATCCCTTCCAACCTAAACCATTCTATGATTCTATGGTCCCAATGTGAGGCTATGTTATGAAGATGCAATTACATTTGAAATTAGAAGAGATTGCTTAAATAAAGAGCAAAAAAAAAAATTTAAATCATATGGAACTGTCATTATTGAATTAATCAGAGAAGTATTAAAACATTGCCTGTTGAATATAAGTTTAACTTGTTCGGACACAAGTTACCCTCATGATTCTCCAGATAAAATAATAAACTAGACTTTCTCCAAGTCCTTTAGATGGTAGTTAGCTTATGATAACATTTACTGCTTTTTGAATACAATGCTTGGAAGTAAAAATACCTTCATCTTCAAGTGGTATGAACTATCTCCACTGAAGTAACAAAGATCTGGAGCACAATTTTATATTAGTCTGACATGAGAGAAACCATCTTTCTTTTAAATACTTGTCTGAAACTGTATAGCGATGTCAAATTACTGCCAAAATGAAAGAGACAAGTAAATGATTCATCTAATCCATATAACATTTTTTGTGTTCACAGGACTTTCAGACATAAATCTTTTCAGATATGTTATGTATTTGAAAGTCTTTGGTGATGTCTTGTTATTTTTTCTCCATTATTTGAAAGCATTTAATCATATATTTCTTCATATGTGTTTTTTATTAAATTCTGTCATGTAGGCAACCATTAAAAAAGTTACCAAACATGGTTTCTATTTCCTAACTACACAATACCAAATAACATCCAAAATTACTATTTCTATTTCAATATAAGTTTCACAGCTTTTTTGAATACTTACATAGACAATTTCGAAATTTTTTTAAGAACACTGGAGTCACTAAAATTCAGCTATATGTATATTGGTGATAAGCACAATGTAAATGTAATAAACTTCTAAATCTCAGGAAATATTAGCCAAAATTTTATTTCTACTCATAGTTCAAATTTCTTTTGGTTGCATGAAGTTTTTGAGATGTTAAAACATAATATCAAGGAAAATAATATGCTAGTGAACGTAGTTCAGAAGTTATCAAGCTCCTGAAAATATCAGTTTTATGTCAGCAACCCAATAGTAGGGAAATTAAAAAAAAAAAATTGATTTTTTTTTTTCCATGAGAATTCAAGCTATTTAAGGCTATAGGACTACATCAAAACATTATCTGGAGCCATCAGACAGATCACAGTAGCATCCTCACGTTATCAGTCAGGTTTGCTTAACTGATCCCTCAAACAACATTAGCTTTCCATTGAGTTCATACAACTCCCCGTTTATATAACTCAACAACTACACCTGGGAGCTGTTGCACTAGTATTAATTTTCTAAAAATAAAATGTTATTAAGTTCTGAATTTTGTACATTTGCTTAATTCAAAACATATGCCACTAGGATACAAAGGATAAACTCTAGCTGGAAAAGCACTTTAATGTTTTTAATTTTAAAGTAATATATATGATATTGTCTTGTACCGTGTATCATGATCTAGCAAACTTTTGTCATCCTTTGAAAAGTTTGATGGATGAAAACAACATTACAGCCTGTGCTATGCTTAAGACCCTAAGAAGAGTCTAAAATAAGCAAACCTACTTTTTTTATCCAGATGAAACCACTTTTTTCCTCGCTTTCCAGTTAAGAAAGATCATCAGGTTTCTTAATTAAGAAATAGAGCATTTATGTCTCAACTTTATCTGTACTAGAAAATTCTTACTTGCTACTGCTCTCCCTGCTCATACGCAGGCACACACAATAAACCCTTACAAAATTCTGTAAAACTTGTACTTAAAAGGACAAGAAGAGAGATTCAGCACTTTAGTTAATCTACAGATGGCTAAAATAATCAACAGGGTTAACTGATAAATAAAATAGTTAACAGTCTTGGTTATACCACAACATTAAAAGTTTAGCACAATTTTTTTACTGGTCTCTCATCAGAAACTGTACCAATACACCTTGTAATTGAGAAAAGAGCTTTATTTCAAATAATAAGCGATACACAAAGAGCTAAAATGATGGATCATAATTACCTCCATCTAGCTAGCTCACTTACATGAATTTCTTAAAGTAATGATCTCTGGTGTTCTAATAGATAAAGTAAAATTATTTTCAAATGTACATTTAGCAAAGAACATTCCATCAAGCATTTGGCTTGTCTCTAGATTATAAATATATTTTTATATATCTCCCTTGATGTAAGGAGATAAATAAGTCTAGCATTGTTAATTTAGAATAATAGAAAACTACTAAACACAGAAAAGATATTGCAAAATGTTGTCTCTAAAGCGCCAAACCATTTTTCAGGGTTTCAAAATAACCTCTGATGGGAACTTTCTTTTCTCCATTTTTTTATTAAAACATACAAACACAAAAAAACCCCAAAGTGAAGATGGTAAGCCACTAGTCCACTAGATGCGAGCCTCTGGCATCTTCCTTCAACTCCTTCAGAACGTTAATTTAAATCAATAAGATTCCACTAATAATAAAAGGCCACGTGACTCACAAACCAAACTTTTTACACAAAAAATGCAGAAAATTCAAAATACCATAAAAATTAAGCAACAAATGTTGGGTTTAGACATCCATTCACCTAGCCATAAGGAAAAATAACCCCAAACAAACCACCAAGACTGTAGTAGCTGGAAGTGATTAGGAAATGACAGATTATCAATAACATGTTGGAAAAGAGTAAGTGCACTGCAGTACTTAGAGGCATTGCAACAAAGGAATAAAGTAAATGAAAACATATTAGAAAATATTCTAAATCCAAAGTTCAGAATGAAAAACAATGTTTCATTTGAACTTCTCCAAGGCCAAAGAATTAATATGCTATAGTAAATTTGGAGCATTGCAAAATGAAAGGAAGCAGCATGATGTTAGGAACATAGAATGGAATGATGGATGAAATCAAGGATATTCTATGCTTCTTTTTATCACTGGCTTTCAAAATGTAAGTATTTTCAAGCACTAACATCTGCTAAGAGCAGAAAAGTTACTGAAAAATCTGTGTAGTATCTCTGAATGCATCTCAATCAACAAAACACAGAAAAGGTGTCACTTGGGTGCTTCCTACTTCTGCAAAGAGTTGCGACTCAATGTCAGAGTGGAGTTAATTCAATTCCACTTAAGTTTCTTCAAATGAAGAAATTTGCTTAATGGCTTTGTTACTTAATTCAGACCCTTAGTTTCACCATGATTTATAATCTCTCATGATTCATAATTTCACCTGCACACCTACTCTTCATTTTTTTCTGCTTTCTTATTTAATCCCACTATTTATGGACTCAGATTTCACATTTAAAGGGTTCCTAATGTTTTTGTGTTGTGTTTTGGTTTATTTGTCTGGTTGGGTTTTTTTTCCAAATATTGATACAGCTTCACAAACATCCCCCATACACTCTTTAATGCCTTCCATTTATGGTTCTTAGATCTGATTTCACTACTAAAAGTAAAACCAGTAAAATCTGGACTAGAGATGGGGAAATCTGTCCTTGTACTCTAAGAATCCACTGTAGTTATGGTTTCTATCAGAAAGCTGAAAAGTACATCTGTTGATTGCCTGTTTATCAGAACAGATGTGCAATTAATGCTTTTTATGATATATGATACATAGCATGTCCTAAATCTTTAATAATTCTAAGGATATATATTAAGTTCTTTCAACCAAGACTCAAAGCACGAGTACACGTAGGATAACAACCTCAAAGACGCTAAATGCATGAGAAGTAAATCACTTACGCTGCATTTATACCACAGAAGAACATGATTCCTAGTTCAGTACAGAGGAAAACAGGAAGTGGTAAAAACAAAAGCTTAAGAGTTATAGGTGAGTAGCACAATCTGTCAAAATGACGTCACTAAAGCACATCCCATGAGGACCACGTGGCAGCAAAGCAAGGCAGATTTTTTTTCTTTGAAATTTGGTCTTATACTTGTTTTGCTTGTATTCTGTTGTTTCTGAGTATTTAATGTCAATATTTTTATGTAAATATTGTTTTAATAGCAAGGTCTTAGGGGTACTTGGAGGAGCAGAGAGGGTCCTTGAAACTATAAGGTGCATTGTCTCTATATGAATCAACATATTCCTTATTATGAAGAAATACAGAAGAATTGTCTGAGCAAACTCCAATCCCCAAGGAGCACCTACAGCACCTCAGCAGGAGTTCATGCAGATGGAACCTGCATTACCATCATTTGGTGATGGGTAATGACCACAGAGATGTGGCTTCCGTCTGCAAAATACAAGCTGTGGGAAAGTGTATCTGAAGGTCATAGGCAAATGCCAGGATGTGATTTAAATAGAAGCCAAAAATATATCCTTAATGAGTTCACACATTGGCTTACTGTAACTAGAATCTTAAATCCTAATTGACTACTTCAAACATATTCCAGAGACCACAGCTGTCCTCATCATTTGCTTGTGGCTCTTTCATCTCCTAATGAAGCTTTTCTGCCTACATGACTGAGATCTAGACAGAGCTCCAGGAACAGTATATGGAAATTATTGTTGTAGGGTATAACACAAATGGTATGAAAAGTTATCTCCTCTACTATACGTTTCTGAATTATAGCTTGCTTTTCACCTGTGGTAACACTCACTTATGAATTAATATGAAAACTAAAATCCATTGAAAAGCAAAAAGATATTAAAGAAACTAGAAACACAACCATTCTTTTCCCATCTCAAGAATCAGCATTAAAAATCCCCATTTGACCAAATTTTCCAGGTCACTTAATCATTTATATATACATAAGCACATATATTCAGAAAAAAAAATAGGGACAGATAAAAAGATAAAAGCATGAAATTACTCAGTGCAGAGAGAGAAAATGGATCACCTTGTTTTATTGTTTTCTATCAGGTCTCAAAATTCTGTGAAAATTACTTTGGAGGTAATTGGTATTTCATAATTACATATAAAAGCATTACTGCAGATGATACATATAGTACATGAATTTAACTGTAGACCTCTTCACATTATAGGATTGTTACAATATTAAAAATATGAGTCAGAAAACAAATTTAACACCTTTAGATGACCTCTAATCAGAAATATGTCATGCTATTCAAATTCCAGCTGTCAAATGTTGTAGATACAGGCAAGTAAATATAAATGCCATTAAAGTTATCTTACTTGGAGAAGTTCTAGCATTTTATTTTTTGACAGCTCCTAATTTGGATATCTTCCAGTGTTAACAAAACCTGTTCAAGCAGAATCTTACCTTGTTTTCACTACATCAAGGGGATGCATCAGGCAAATTTCTACAAGACCTATAAAATAATAATAAAGAAAGGTCTAATAAACATTTGTACAAATAGTTTAATTTACATTGACCCCAATAGTTTTTAAAGTTTGAAAAGTAAAGAAATAAACTAAATTTATTACTGATGATACCATACTTATATACTTCATATATTAAACATACTCTTCTGTAGTATATTGGAACCATCAGGGATTTTAGACAGTAAACGGTGTTAGTTATTCATTAAAGTGGGGAAATTAAGACTTAAGCTATGAGTTCAATTCAATGAATTTCTGGATTAAGAACAGCAGGAACATTTGACTGACATCATAAATAAATACATTAAGTCTTGCTGAAAGCAGTGAAGGAAAGGAGTTCAGGTTGGTGCTGGCTTCTTCATCATATAAGACTAATCCCTAAGGTCACCACTATTATGCAAGACAGCGCTGGGGGCTCAGGCAAACATCAAAATGACAAACATGTTAAGATGACAGCTGATTCCTGAGCTGGCTATATGAGTTGCAGCCTCACTGGTTCCTTATCCTGTCCTTCTCGATGCTGATACGTAGTCTTGTCTTTTCCCTGGCTCGCTCCACTTATCGTCACAAGCACTTAAATTCACATGCTGGGGATTTTCCATCTCCAGGAATGGAGAGTGTGAATAACAAGAAAGAAATGCTGAAAAAGAAGGGATCTGGAAGATTCCAAATGCACCTGCTATCATCAACTTCAAAGCTGGTTCTGTTATTTTTTTCCACCCACCTGATACCCCATGAAAAGTCCAGAAGTTTACCACCCACATTTTGTCCATGCTCCCTGGCATACTTTTCCTTTTAAGAACTTTCACAGCTTCTCCATATTTGCTTTAATTTTCTAGGCTTGCCTACTCCACTGTCCGTTTCACCCTCATTCAGTAAACATACAATGAAAAGATGTGTACTGAGCATGTGTAGTTTTGAGATCTGTCAATGTGCAGAGACAATAAAAACAAATACAGAAACCTTAAAGGATTTTGAAATTCTGAGAAAATATGTATCCGTATGTCTATGAGACTAGATTATCATGTTTTTGAACTATCTGTGACCTGGTTTATGAAGACTCTTCAGCATGCATGATCTAGTTTTATCCAGAGTTATAAATTTAATGTTACAACATGTAAAAACTCTCTGTAAAGACTATACTTACTATAATGTTTGAACACAACTATTTCATCTATTTATTATTATAGCAAAAATAATTACAAATCTTTTATAAAACAGAACATGTGTTTTGGTGTTTCACACTAAACTTTTAAAAGTCTTGATTCAGGAAAGCATTCTTATTCAGGTAAAAATAGTTGCAAATTCCTTGCTTTATGCATACCATACAGTCCCACTGAAATTAAGCACATGCTTATGTTTCACTAGAATCTCTCCTTGTTTGCCTATCAATGTCTTATGGGCCAGATCCTGTCCTCTTATTTTAATGGCACAGAATATGGCTGAGATTGGGTGTCACTACAGCTAATAATCTCTAATACCCGAGACAATTTATTACATGCTGGGCTACTCAACTACTTTCTCTTTTGAACCCAGGCAAAGAAATTACTCTATCACGAAGTGAAAATTTAATATTGTAATGTTCCACACACAAACAATTGAACTAATGGAATTTTGGCCCTATTCTTTGGCAAACTTGAAGAAAGACTCTTGGTAGGCTTCATGCAGGAACTAGGCTCTGCCTGGGTAGCGTAACTGCAGTGTCAGAATCCTGAGCTATTTTTTTTCATTACTGGATATAAATCTAAGGGAAGCTACAAGTTTCAAATGTCAGTTATTTTAGAACTAATAAGTTTAGTGTTTCAAGTAGAACAGGAAAACAGTGTGTTTTTTTAAGTTTACATAAGAAAAGATTCAATTCTAAAACACTATCTGCTTTCTTTTTCAAATTTATCTGAACTTTCTGGGTACTACGGACAATTAAATGTCTTTTACACCAAATCAAAAATTAGCAGAGGGAAGATTCTCATTATAGTCAAAGGAGAATCTATAAAAGCAGTAGTGTTTTTAGCTCAGCCTATAATAAATCCCTATATTTAAAAATAAATATTTATTTTCTACTCCTATACTTTACTTATCAAATACATATATTATTGATATGGGTATTGAAAGGGTAGTGAAATATTGGAATGGGCTGCCCAGGGAGGTGGTTGAGCCACCATCCCTGAATGTGTTTAAACATCGCTTGGATGTGGTGTTGGGGGATATGGTCTAGGGGTGAACTTGTACAGTAGGGCTAATGGTTGGACAAGATGATTCCAAGGGTCCTTTCCAACCTGAGTGATTCTGTGATAATTTATATAATTCTTATAGAATAATCTATTTATGTAACAACCAATGACAGCAAAAGTTTCTGTACCAAATCATGAGTAATTTTTGGAGTTAGTAACAGAAGGAGGGTATAAACTGCAATGCTAAAATTCTCAACTAAATGTATCTGAATGGGAGTTTACATGAAAATTTGTGAAGATTTTAAAATGCTTAAACTGAATTCTTGATATAAAATACTCATTGAGAATTTAACATATACAATTTTCCTACTTTTCTGTCAATCTACTCTACTATATAAAACTTTCAAAATGTAAAACTGGCCAGATAACCTCATATACTTAGCTTCCTGCCACTGTGTTTGAATGGCAGTATCAAGTTAATATTTATGACTGTTGTTATGTCATATTTCCTTCACACTCCATGCAACATTGCTTTACTTTTTCATTTTTATTTAAAAGGAAGACAATGTAGGTGATATCAAAGAACATTAATATTAGTAGTAGGTGAGTTATTAGGAGAGTCATTAAAAATTATGCGATTTAATATTTGTTATATTTTTTCCAGAAATCAAAAACTGCCTTTGTTATTTCTGAACAGATATATTTATTGCCATAATTATTGCCCATGAATGACTTCTATTTTGCTAAAATAAGGTCAAATCACATGTCACATAATGGAACACAGACTATAAGTTTTCTATCCTGGTTCTGTCCCCAGACCTATAAACTACTCCTGCAGCTGCCAACAGGTGCTTTGCAAGTAGAGCTGCAGTCAAGTGTTCCAGGGCTGGCAGGATGCATAGCCTATGAGTTTTTTCCTTTCCAACCACCCCCTTTTTCCAACTTCTTCCGTGTCCGTCCCCCCCCCCCCCAATCCATTTTTGATATCCTACTCCATCCTATTTTGGCAGATAGAGACTACAGTAGGGGGCCAAACCCAGGGCCAGGGGTTGTGCACCCTCTTCTGTTTTTGCAGCAGTAATGTCCATTTTGGGAAAAAACTGTACAGTGCCAGAATTTTACTCTATGTTCTTGGTCCTCATAGGATAATTTTTAATTCAGGCATTTTTCCAGCAACTGAATCAGATGAATTCCAAGGTCCTTGGCAAGAGCTCTGTTTTGATAACTTCAGGGTTCTATTGGTTATCTGCCTTCCTCAGTCTTTCCTTTGTCTCATCATTTAATTACACACTAGGCTTTAAATGGTGTACAGTTACTTGATTACAGAAGACAGAACTCTTCAAAAGTTGCTGGAATTATGACACAGCTCTTTGAAGAGCACCAAAGGAGCGAACACTGTGCAAGACACTAATGGAACAGCTACAAAGACAAGCTACATTTTTCCATCTACTATAGTAGTCATGCAAATCATTACAACATCCCTCTTGATAGCCTGCCCAGAAAGTGTGGTGGCCCTGCTAAATTATAAGCACTCTGAGATGTGCTCAATGAAATAAAATATATTGCTCTTTCTTTAGCTAATATTCATCAGCTTTATGACAAATTCAATTAGCACTATGAAAACCTAATTTGCTGAACAGCTATATCAGGGTGCAATCTATTTTAACTTCTCACACTGTAAAGACTACTGTTTACAAACTATTTTCATGATAAAGTAGTTAACAGTTACAAACAGATTGTTCAAAAACATATGTATTCTAATCGTCCCATCAGGTCTTCTTGGTGATGTCACATGCAAACTAACCCAGAGTGATTTATGATGGTCTAATTATGTTTAAAGCAACTGAGATCCAACTAGCTGAACAAAAGCCCAAAGGAAGTATAGAAAAGAACAATTACTAGGTCAGCCCAACATTTATTGTCTTCTGGGTGGGAAAACATTCCTTGTGAAAACTGGATACTAAGCATAAAACAAAGCGGAATCAAAATCTGTGTTGAAGAAACAATCAGCTGTCATCATTGACATCCTCTGAGCATACACAAGTGGAATATCAACAACTGAGAAGGGAGTCCAGAATTATATTATGTAAAACATTCTGCTCAGTAACTGAGCCCATGGAGGGAATAAAATGACAGAAAATACTGACCTCTGAACCAACCCTCCTCAGCAGAGCATTTTTCCCTTTTCCAACTAATATCTTCTGGTTTTAAATTGTTTCCCATTATAGATTATATTACATTTCCCTCTAAAAGATTCACACTTACAATTTCAAACTTGCAATCTCCATATATATCTCTTCAATGGAAAGATTTTGGTGACTGGAGGGAATTTTGAGTTCCTTTGCTCTTTGCTCCTCTATTTGATCACACACACAAATCTCATATCAATAGCTATACAACACTGTCTGAGAATACTATGACTCTGTAAAATATGCTTTAATGAACCACCTGGCAAAAACTGAAAGTTTGAGATATCAGCAGCACAGGATTATAAACTCTCCTCCTCTCCCCAAGTGTTTCCATACTTATTATTCACTGAACAGGGAGAAAAAGAATGATAGCTAGCTAACAATACTTGCCAAATAGCACAGGTAAAAATAGAATCATTATGGCTTTGGTTCTCCTTAGGAGACAAATTCTTGTCTTAGCTCTTCTTTGACCCTCAAAGCTATGAACTGAAAAGTGTGCAGCGCCAGTGACACACTGATTTGTCTTTCAAAGAAACCTGAGTAGCTCACCCTCTACATGTTTCTGCATAATACACACTGAACACAGATTCCAACACAGATTCAAGAGATGTAGAGCATGATCCATGTGTTAGCACAGACAACCCCCTACAGCGTAGAAGTCATTATGCACCCTCCTCCCCTTGTGTTACTCATTTCCCTGGAATAACACAGTCACCGGAGAAACACAACAGAAAGGAGACTGGTTGTAGAAAATGTGGCGATAAACACATCAGGCACTGTATATTGTATAGCTGGAACCGTTGGTATTTATTTTGGCTTTTACATAGATATAGTTACAATATAAGAAATGATCATAAATATTTTATGCGGACTATGCATTTCCTTCTGAGAATTTATGTCTGACAGAAAGAATCTTGTGTTGATCTTTGTATCCTAATAAAAACAATGTCAAATTCCTCTTAAATCTGCTCGTCTTTTGGCTTTATTTAATAAGATGAAGTATGGAACCTCTTTATGGAACCTCTTTGTGATTGTAGCAGCATTATTTGAAGAATATTCAATACTGGGGAAAAAAGTATCCTTGCAGTCAAGTCTACACAGGATAATTTCTATTAGCCTGCTGTCCCCAACCACCTTCACAGATACATAAAGCTTTTGCCTGTTTTGTAAGGGTACATCTCCCACAGAACAGTCAACAAAGTGCTAGGTTCACTGTGATATGTGTAGCAACCAAGGTCCACTCCTTTCCTAGGGAGACAGTCATTTATTGTGCCCGTCTCAATTATTGCATACGTCAAGTAGGCTCCAAGGAAAACTATATAGCAGTGTGCATGGACTACACTGAAAAAGATCTACATATTAGCCTTCACCTAAGAAGTGACACTTCAACTCTTGCACAGGATTCTATTTAGTGACATGGTATGGGATTAACTAATGTTGCCCTGGAGCTCCTCACAAACATTAATTAGGCTTTTAGGTAATGAGCCAAATCAATGCTTTCCTTAGAAATGTGGAGAAATGGAAAGTTACTCCAAGAAGTACTCCATAATGGCAATGCTGCATTCATGAGTCATTCTCCCTTAGAGACCTTGACTATGCAGAGAAAATATACTAGAAAACATGTTAATTAAACAAGATGTTGAATATGATTTTTCCCTTGGTATGGACAAGGATGTCTGTGTTTAAAAATGTGTTAGTTGATCACAATTAATCCCAGGAGGAGCTCTTGGTTTACCATCGTTACCGAACACATTTTAGAAGAAGGATTTTGCCTTCCTACAGGAGAAGATGGGTCATGCTTGACATCTTGTTAGATAACAGTGTTCCTCAACAGATGCAACCTGCTAGTGTAGCATTGCTGTCTGGAAACTGAGAAATAGCAAGGCTGGGAACCATAATTATCTGGCTTTCAAAAAACCCAAAACACCCAGGACTTCAGCAGCAGATGGAAATTTGTGTTGAAAGTGTTGTTGGAGCTCTCTCTGTGAATGCAATTCAGCCTGTGTTGAATTCATAATGGATCCTTGATTGTAGACGTAGCACTTCAGGACACGGTTTAGTGGTCATGATAATTTTGGGTAGATGGTTGGACTTGATGATCTTAGAGATCTTTTCCAACCTTAATGATCCTATGCAAACTAGCATTTTAACCTTCACAGTTTCCAGTCAAGGTTACACGAGCAGTGGAGAATCACATCCCACATATGTGGAAGACAGGAGTTGGAAATTAGTGTTTTGGGCAGCATGTCATCTAGACTGGCTGTTGCTCAGCTCTAAATCCTCTTTGGCTTCCCAAGTCCCAACCCACAGACCTAGCTAGAAAGGTTCTCATTCTTAATACTCACAACAAACAGTTGAAACTGCTCATCTTTGGTGCTGACTGATTTCATAATATCTGCATGATTTGACTGCTCCCTGCCCAGCTAAAGAAAGCATTATTACTACCAGATAGTAAACTGGTCAGTTCTATTGCAACTGGGTTACAGCAGTTAAGTGAATAAAGACAGAAAATGGTATGAAACTTCTTAAATAGTCATGCTGTGAATAAGAGATACTCAAATGTAAGTGCTGATTATACCTGAGCACACATGAATAAACCTTTATAACCTTTGGAAGGGCAAAATACACCTTGTGATAACACATGCGCATACATGTACTGAGAGGTTATTGTAGTAATAAACCAACATTTGCTAAGCAGCATTTGTCACTAAGGAATGTATTGTGAAGGTCTTAATTTTTGTCTTGATGTCCCAGGTACTTTGTTAAAAAAAAAGGAAAGGTTGTTAAAAACCCCCTAAGATTATTCTTCTCTTTTTAGTTACATTTTTTACTTATTTTTATTGGATCTTTAAATTGAAGCTAAATGGTCCTATTAAGCTATTATATTTCTCTTTCACAGTAGCCCTAGCGTAGGTTGATTCAGGTTAGACATTAGGAAGAATTTCTTCCCCATGAGGGTGGTGAGGCACTGGAACAAGTTGCCCAGAGAGGTGGTGGAAGCTCCATCCTTGGAAGTTTTTTAGATCAGGCTGGATGGGGCTCTGAGAAACCTGCTCTAGTGGGAGGTGTCCCTGCCCATAGCAGGGGGGTTGGAAGTAGATGATCTTTAAGGTCACTTCCAACCCTGACAATTCTAGTCTGTAGGGGCTTTTTTTTTTTTTCCCAGTCTTACACATAGCCAAACTCATATATGTAGATTCAATGTAAGTTGAACAGAACAGAAACACAGAAAAATGTATGACAATTTGTAGGATCAAGTTAGTTTTAAATTATGTAGAGTTAAATACATCTATAGTAAGATCTTCTACATCATCTACATCTCTTTGGAAGAAGGCTCTTCCAGACTCCAACAGCATATAGCACTTTCATAGGCAAGAAATTCCCACTGCACTACTCATATAGAGCCTTTTTGAGGTAAAATGCCATGTAGAGGTGTTCTTTGGATGGTAAGACCTACAAAATTTGCATTTATAGCATAGTCAAAAAGGCAATTTACATAACCATTTTAAAATTCAAGACTTTTCACACCTTTACATGATTGTAAAATACCAAAACTGTTCCAGGGGGGCTGAATACCATGGAGATTTTGATTCTGCAGTCAAACAATGTAACTTTTTGGTATTCATGCAACAAATAATGGAGCAAGACCCATCACACAACATAAAAAAAAAAAAAAAAAAAAGAAAAAGCAAATACCTTCTCTAAGTTCCTAAGTATTATTGAGGCAATATGGCATGTAACTCCAGAATTTACCATTTAGAACACTACAGCAATTTGCTTCAATTTAATTTTCACTTCAATTCCTATTTACAAAATAATAATTAAAAAATTATGATATCAAATAATTCTCAAAAAATATACTGGACAAGCAAATATTTCCGGGCAAAGTCACTTCTTCCAAAATGACTAGCAGTAAAGAGCTGCTTATATAGCTAACTAATTTTTTATTTATTTTTTTTTATTTAGTCTTCTACATCCTTTACTGATGTATTAAAATTAAATCTTTGACTTATAAAATAAACACTTGCAATTTACAAACTTTGGTATCCGAGTCTCTAGACACAAGTGAAAAGCGATATATCGTGTAAATTCTCCATAAATTTTTCAGCAAGTATTATGTGCTATTATGTCACCCATATACGGCATATTCTTTCCATCATGTGTGTCTGAAAAGGAACTTTTTTAAAACATGATTGAAGGGACCACTGAGGTCAGCACTGGGTTACATGATGTTTGTGACACTAAAGCTTTAGATATTTCAATGCAGATTGATCAGTATTCCCGCAATGAAAATGTGTAACATATTTTCTTTGCTGTTATAGTAAAAAGCTTCTCAATAAACTTGTTTTCATAAGAAGTTTGCCTATTCATATGTCCCAGAGCTGTTGTAATCTTCATTGCTAATGCTGATCTAAGAGCATGGACATTATTCTATTTCTTGACACATTTAAAGTTCTCTAATGAATAAAGCAAACAGCTTATGGCTGCTTGGACTGTCACTCGAGTGCCCCGGAGGGCTTTAATGTCTTTAAAATAGGCCTCCTAGTTTGTATTTAACTACCTTGTCCACAGAGGTCTGAGGGGTAGAGCAGATCAAAGATGTGCTGGAAACATAAAAAGCAGCTGTCCTTCATTTACCTTTAATTAGCTACATCTGACCAGATTCTTTATGGCCTCTTTGTCACACATTCAACAGTATATAAGCCTTCTGACCTGTCCTTAAGGACTGGACCATTACAAGAGTTTCAACAAAATGAATGCAAATTAAAATATTAAATACAGGACTTTGGAAAAAAAAAAAAAAAGAAAATCTTTGGTCTTACTATGAAAATACTACCTACGGCAATATTATTTTGGATTGATCTGCAAAAGCTATAGACTGCTCAGTATTTGGAGAGTCAAAATGGAATGGTTCCTGAGCTTAGATTTAATTATTTATGGTTGTGTACTGCTCAACGTTGTAATGAGTAAATATCACACAACAAGGAATCCTAAAGAAAACTGAAAGTCAAGCAGGCATCTCTTTGGCTAGTACAGTATGAGGCAATTCCAGGAGCTGTGACACTGCACAAAGTCACAAACCTGCCTCTCCCCAGTAGCCTTTTTTACATAGATCCCATTACTTAGAAACCTCTCTACTTAGCACAGAATCCACTCCAATTTACAGTAGGATTTTGACTGAGGAGAAAGTTCTGTCATTGCTGCAGGATCAAGAAACAGTTCTTGTATGTTACAGTCCTACAGTCAGGGCTACACTAAATGCTTGCATCATCAAACTAAGGCTCTCGTGGAATAAAAAGGCTGTTTAACACAGCAGCTACAGTGTGTGCTAAATCACAAGTTCACAGAGAATCACTACGGTTGGAAAAGACCTTTAAGATCATCAAGTCCAACCATTTATCAAGTTATTGGTACTTGATCATGCAGGGTATGATAAAAAGACACTGAGGTGGATGGAGAGCACCTCTGCACATTCTCTGGATTTTGGGTTAGCTTTCACAAAGGATTAGCTATCACAGTCCTTTCACAAAGGATTAGTTAACAACAGAAAAAACAGTATATAAAAGATACATATACAAAGTAGAAAGGTTTTGAAAACCAATTCTGTTGTCTAAACCATCCCTTGGTCTGTTTCTGTGTAATAGTAATTTGTAACTTCCATATTCTTTTCAAAAATTACAACCTTTTAGACTTCCCTAAGAAAGTTTTACTAAATCACATCTCTACACAATTTAGCATGCCTTCAAAGGGCAGTCATGGTGAAGCACATAAAAAGCCAAGTGGCCTGCCTCAATATATGTAAAGTAGCTAGCAAGCAGGTGTGGCCAGAAGCCAAACATTATTCTTCAAGAAAAGTCTCTACTATGAGCAGTATGCAGAAGTAACTTTTTCCCAAACTAGGAACCTCGAGGGATTATTGTTACCCTTCAACTTCACTCTTCACAAAGTTCTCTTCTAGTATCATACTAAGTATTTGACCCAAACTGCATAGTTGAAAGCTAGACTTAATCAGTTATTTCAAGAGGCATGCATCTTTCATCTTTTATTCAAGAGATTTGATTTAAAACAGGAGTCAAATGTACTTCCATGTATAACTAAAGAAGAAACATGCATAAACAAAATAAAGTTAGAGGGAATTAAAAACCAATTCAACATGCTTTCTTTTGTCACATACTTCCTGAAGAATGAGACACAGAATTTTTCCATCAGCAGTACCATTAACAAAAACACATATTGAAGTACCTAGATATACGAATAAATAAATGACAGTACCAGTTCCAGTTCAAGTGAAGAAAGCAAAGAGAAATGGGCATAGTAATGCTGAATGTGTAACACATAATGGTAATCTTCTACGCATTACTGTATGTTATAATGAAGATACCTGTCTTTGACTGGGACACTCCTAGGGCCCAATAACTTCAAACTACAACCTTGTACAGAAAATATTAAAAAAGGTCAAAGAGCTTGGTCAAAGACAAACCTAACAGCAGCAGGGGAAATGTTCCTGAAAGATTATCATTACAAGGCATTTATATAATGTAAAGTAAAACCTTAATTTTCTTCTGAATCAATGAACATAAATAATTCTTCTGGGTAAAAATATACTAAATAGCTAAATAAAAACACATAAAAATTCTGTCAAAAATATACATTCAAGACATGGAACAACTAGTATTTGGGACCCTTAGAGCAGCTTGCTTTGGAACAGCTGCTGAACTCAACGATACTGTGATAAAATAGAAGTGTAAAAAAGTGTATTGTGAACTCTCTTACTATGGGGTGAACCACCCACTCAAAGTGACCAGCTACCCTAGAGTGAGCTCTCCCTCATTTTCTTCACTAAATTTCAATGGCTTCAATTTCATGCCTGTATGAGCAGAAATATTTCAGAAATATCAGAGATGAGTAATTCCTGCTTGTATCCTTTTTTCCATGAGCTAGTAGTATTTTATACAAAATATACCCCAAAATAAAGTGTATCTTTTGTAAAACACTGCTTATGACTATGAACTTACATTTCACATCAGTGATGTTACTCCATACATAGTACATGGAAACACATGAAATTAGCAAAAGCAATACTTTGCCATCAGAGGAAAGCTCAGTATTGGATGGCCATTGCTTGGAGAGTGAGACAGCTGACCACAAATAAAAGTAAAAAATTCAGAATTAGCTTATAATGAGATGTAGGTTTAAGCAATTGCTATACCTTAGCAAATCAAATTGTGTCCATTTTAGTTTTGCAAAGTGGCTTTCTAGCACTATCTTTGATAATCTGTATTTGAATGAGCTTTCTGAAAAGTTTGGGACTCGTCATCAAGATAGCTGGAACAGGTTTTTTTCCAGCCTTTCCATTGGTTGCTGCAATTTAAACTGAATGATCCCTGATTTTTCCATTTGCTGTGAAACAACTTCACGGATGATAAGGCTTTGTAAAATTTCAATGCAAATCTAAACTATCTTTAGTTCCCTACCTAGTGAAAACATATTTATTAGCTTTATTTATCCAGAAGTATACATAAACTACTATTGTAGAAATGTTTTAAGTCCATTCCAGATGGCTACTGAGAAATTTTCTTAAAACTGGCTCTTTTTACTGATTAACAATGAATACAACTTAAAAGCATATTTAAGACAATGGCTTTTCCTGTTTACAGTTCATGATTTAGACTCAAATTACATTTTCTTCATTCCTTTTAATCTTTAATATAGAATATTAAATTTAATGTGATTTTTCCACTTCACTGGGAAAAAGTGCCAAAAATATCAAGTACAACTTTACCAAAATGTGTCACAACAAACCCCCTCCATTTTTCACAAGGCCAAAAGTAGCTATTTCACACAAGTAATATATACCTTGTAGTATTTCATTAAGCTAAAAAAAAGCCAAATATTAAGGCTGTAGAAGTTTAGATTTGCAGTCAGTTTTTGAATATTCTGGAGATTTTCAAATACATTCTTTGCTGGTTTGTTTTGTTTTGTTTTTTCTTTTACCAGTTGCTATAACATTACATGATAAAATAATACATTATTGTTAAAATTGGTCTAGTACCTTTGGAAGATTTGGGTTTTCATTAAAAATTTTGTAATTAGCATTTACAGGCAGTGCTCATCAAGTTCATAGTACCTTACATAGGTAACTAGAAATTGAGTAATTTTGCAGTACAATCCCCAATTTTTTAAAATCTCATCTTTGATTTGTTGCTGTTCAAAATTTCCACTGAAGCTTGTATACATTTATTTTCCTACAATGTAAACAGGACCAAATTCCAAATTACGTCTCAAGAACAACCTTTGTGTGTCAAAACAAAGTAGAATTACAGTAGGCATACTTCTGCAAAGAGACTTAAACTATATGCATCTTTTTCTTCTTCCATCTCCCAACAATATCAATGACACTTGCTATAGGATTATAATACCAATATTAATCCCAATTATAAAATGAGGCCTAAAACAAATGCTTTGTATAAAAAGATATGCAGGACCCAATTTCTTGCTTCTTAAGATGGAAGTGGCTTCCCAACATTTCTAGATAAGTCTGCTAATGTATACCAGTGAGGAACTAGACTTGGTGTCAAGGCTACTAAAACACAATGACTGATTATCAAGTATCTGTGGATACCAAAACAAAACAAAATTTTCCTGAAAGTGACCTGTACACAAAATGCTACCAAATATTCCAGGGTCTTCTGCTGCATGCATTGTTTTTTGTTGAATTCTATGTTGTAGCAACATGGGTGATGACAGCATCGCTATTTTGTGTTATTTTAGCAGTCACTGGTCTTCCCAGCATTTTTCACCACTCCCATTTGCTGGCAGTATATCATGGCAAAGTTTCAAGAGAAATTTACTATGAAGCTGTGTGTTAACTGGGAAACATCAACATGCAAAACCATGTCTAGAATTAACCCGTCTTTAACATTTTCAGGCATCCACACCCTCTCTTCTGTACAAAACTTAATTACATCAGAAGTTTGCCAGCATTAAAAAAACCCAACAAAACAAAACTAAACACCAAAGAAGAAAAAGAATGGGAAAAGGTGTAGCTGCATTTAACATAAAGATAGAGCAATAATCTTCCAACAGAGGCACGGAGGCTGGTAATGCTGAACTTGCCAAGAGACAAATCTCATAAAAACTTAAATACCACCAGTTAAGAGGGAATAATTTTCCAGTGGAAGTATAAGGACTTATCACCTCTGACTGTATTGATAGATATATTTAACTACTTCCTTTGAGAAAATATCTGACTTTTTTTTGGTCAAGTAGCAAACACTCTTGTTCTGGTATGCTGAAAGTTATTGCAAATTCCTAAGGATCCTTTCTCACAGAAGATTAATTTCCTCCACTAAGTTTTATAAAATGAGATTTTTTTTTTTTTTTTTTTAAACAAGCTAAAAAGAATCCACAAAACAAGTGAGGATCCTATAATCCCCTTGTTTGTTTCTTTAATATGAGCTCTAATCACTGAGAGGTAGTCAGTTGAATGCCAAAGAAAAAACTGTTGATGTTAATAGGGAAGCTCTATATCCCCTAGTCATGTCCATCCTTTCTATGAAAAAATACTTATATCAGAGCCAGGTCACAGAATACAGTCAGCATCTGAAAAATATTCTACAGATCCAAGGTTTTGGCACCTAAACAGTGGATATTCTGAAACCTGCACTGCAAAGTCAGTCCTTCATTGTCCAAATCTCTCTTCTCTCCACATCATCTTGAGGTAAACAGTGCAATCCATTCTCTTCACATAATTGTTCCAAAGCCCCAGGAAAACTAGTGTTCCTGTATACTGGCAAGTTCAAGTATTGTCCTCATCTCAAACTATGAAACTTAGAAACACGCAGACCTGCCAAATCCATACTGTAAGGATCAGAATCAGCTTGATCATTTGCAGAAAGCAAATTATGACATACACTGCTTCTACACTATGATATCAAAGAAACAAAAATTTTCATGTGAAGTTCCTAAAGACACAGCATTTGCATTTTACACTGTTATTAGAGGACTGTGACTAAAAGACTCAACTAATCCATTTTAATTCCTTTTTGCTACCTTGTTATGTCTATATTTGCAATTGTTTAAGCACAACAGAAATCAGTGACAAGATTAAGGAATTAGTGGTTTAGGTTCAAACCCCGCTACGTTATGGACATTCCTACTTAAAACCAGATTTTGTTTTATCCTCTGATTTGGATGGGACTGCTTTTCCTTGTGTATATAAATATATATAAAATATAAACATACATAAAATATATAAACACAAAATATATTTATTTTTCCAAACTGTCGGTGAACATACACTGCTCTGCCCTAGAACTAAATCTCTGATCAGTTTCGATGTGATATCAAAGAAAAAGAAGGGGCAATATGGCTTTTTAGCTACTGTGATAGTAATCCCTGATCAGAGCCTAGTTCCGTAACATAGTGGAGTTTTGCTGTGTCAGGAAGCCACTGTTATCTTCTGTTTCTGAAATTTTCTCAGTGTTCCTTGTTTTCACAGTTCTCTGCACCTTCTGGCACTCAACCATATAAGGCAATGGCAGTATGTAGATTTGCAAGTCCAAAGGCTGGCCACCTTTTACATGGAATGGGGGAAAGGAAAAACTAATATATCTCACTAAGACACTGTAGCAGGAGGAAAGCACGGTAAAACTCTGGGACTGGAAGAAAGAAAATACAATTCACTAATGTCAGGTAGTTTTGTGTATCAAATTACACAGAGGATCCTATGCAAAAACCAATGTTGCAGATTTGGTCAAAAGCCACGTATGAAGCTGAATATCATGAACGGGGCAAACATCAACGCTTAGGCTGAAGAGATTCCCAGTGTCCACATTTGGCTACGTGCAAACTGGGAGCTTTCTACTGATGAAGACAATTCCAGGGTAGCAGCCTTATAAACCATTTTTACCATTTTACCAACATCTGTTCATTGCCTGTCCTACAGCACAGATATGAACCTACAACACTGAAAATTCAGTCTGTAACACAGAGCATTCTTACTGCAGCTACTGATGACAACTATTAATTATATAAGCTCTAAGTTATGCTCTTTTCTTGAATATGTGCTTTTTTTACACCACTACACCAGTTATTTTTGTACTTTATGAAATCAGCATTATTTAATTTGGAATGGTCCTCTAAAGGTCATTTAGTCTGACATTAGAAAACACTGGTCTGCTCCACCCAATTTGGTGCTATCCATAAACTTGCTGTGAATAGCCTCTATCCCATCATACAGTTTGAAAGCTACTGCTCCCAGTATCAATCTCTGAGCAGCACCATTGGTTACTGACTACCAGATGGATTTTGCATCACTGATCACAACTCCTTAAACCCATGGTACAGTCAATTTTCTACCTATATTACTGACCACTTATGTAGTTCATATCTCACCAAGACTGACAAACGACTCTACAGGACACTATGCTTTACTAGAATTCAGGTATGCAACATCCACTGTCCTCCTTTTGTCTACAGAGCAAAGCATCTCACTATAGGGTGATTAATTAATGTATGATTAATGTAAAAATTGTGAGACCAAAGACTTAGACAAGGGTTATGTACATTACTTTGAGAATAGCCACAATCCTGTTATTAGTAGGAATAGTCGTACTCTAACTGTTTAAATAAAATCAGGCCTTTAATATGTGTTTGCTACTATTCTTATTTTACATGTGATTTTGGTTCTAAAAGTTAGATAATATTTAAAGTACTCTTTAAAATCAACTGAAGCATCATCTAGTGAAATGTAATTAATTTAATACTGGGATACACAGGTTCTTTTACTTTTATCAACCTTTGTGCCATAACTCACTTAAAAAAAATTAGCAGCCTCACTATAGGACAGCAAATCTTACATTTTAATTAGGGCAAACACATAATTTAATGTTATGACACCCTTTTGGTATTAGTTCCCAAATTCCTCTTTTCAGTGTTTGCAACCTACGTTCAGCATTCTTCAGCCTCCATTTTTCTGTATCTGGTGTAACAGGTCCAGGCAAAGAGAAACATCAAGTTAGAAAACTCATGAAAATCCCATGAGACTTGAAAAACCTGGAAATACTAGTTGGAAACCTTAGCTTTAAGAGCAAGAAAGAGCACTCAGTTTCTAGTATCTAATTGTGTCGATATTCCTTATATTCCACATGTGGAACTTAATGCTACAGATTCTATAAGTAACAACACATTCAAATTTTAAGTTACATGTTCCCATCTTGGACAGCATTATCATTATAAAATTAGTGTGTTCATTCAGACTTAATTCTGAGAATTCCTTCTTGCAGAAAATATAAAAGTCCTTTAGAAGAAGACCACCTCCAGCAGCCCTGTACTCTGGAACCGTTCCAATAGGAAAGTCTGTGAGAAAGCAGTCCTGCACTACTGAGTTGCAGGAGAGCATTGAAACTCGATACTTGGACTGGAGAGGATATCATCTGTGTAGCTAATTACCACCATTTTTATGGTATATGCATAGGTACGTGAATAAACACTGTGTATATGTTGCAGGGTCATTAATTTATAAATGGCTAGATTGCAATTTTTATTTGGTTTCCTACCATGAGACCCAATGAAGAAAACTTTACTGTTTTCCTCAAAAATAAAGGCTGGTGCCTCTGCACCTGACTATTTATAATCATTGTATATGCCTGTACTGGAAAGCACCCCATTTCTGCCTAAAATGGTAGGAAAAAAAAAAAAAGGTTTGTGTTTTGGGGTTTTTTTGGTGAAAACTATTCTGAGGAAAATAACACAAATTTCTGAACTATTACAGTTTGCATTAAACAATAGCATTCACTTAATTTGGTATTAGAGTACTCCGTTTCAGAAAACCAAAAAAATCTACTGTAACTTTAAAAATAATATAAATGCTGAAGGAGTAAAGGAGTTTAAACTATTAGGAACAGCAACTTTTTTTCTAACTTCAGTGTATTTTCCCATGTTCAACATTCTGAAGTGTTATCACAGTTACATAGTTTCTGGGTTTTTTTCCTCTTTTGCAAACTAAACCATCAGGACATTTTCTCATTAAATTGCTTTTGTCATGGACATCACGATGCTTCAGAATCAAAGTCCAGCTGATTAGGTTTGCATCTTTGTAGATCAATATTGAATCTGTGCTATATAACAGATGTGTGCAGAAAGCATAAACATTAACCAAAACAGCACTCCCGAGTGAATATCAGATGAAGTCACCTCAGCAGATATCCAAGGAATCTAGCAATGCATACATTCTACAATGGCAACACAAAGAGTATAACTTAAGTAATAACAGTTTAACCCACGAATTCAGATGGCTACAGCTATACTCAAGATTTGCACACATGGCCCCATCACTGCATTATAACTGCTTATTCTTTTCCCTTTCTTTACAACTTAATTTATCACTGCCACCTATCTGTTGTACTTTGCCATTTTGTGCACAATAAATCCGACAATATCTGTATATGCACAGCCTAGACGTAGGAACCATAATAACTCACAGAAGCCTTGATTTAATAATGCTATTACTTCTGATTAAACAGTTATTTTCCAATTTTACATCTTACGTTTTCTTTCAACTTAAATCATATTTGTTTTCAGTTGAAGGCACTTTTTTTTTTCCCCTCCCTCAAACACATTAGAAAACACATTGCATATTCTCCAAAAGCACAAATAAATATTTAATACATGCATATTCTTGTTGTTCCCTGAAGAACTCATGTGACACTGTCATTTATTAGCTTGCTCTGGGCCATTACATTTCTACACATTTTACTTATACAGGCACTCAGCCAGTACGGACCATTCAACTCTAGAAAGCCCACATGTTTTTGTATTTTTTGAAACTAGCATGACAACCATTCTGAAGAGTAGCTCTCACCTGGTACGTTAAAATGTAAAACCATGAACATTGATGCCGTTCTCTCTCTCTCTAATGCTGAAAAATGAAACTATTTTTTCAGGTGCAACAAGAACCATATGAAATCTCCCTAATGTGTAGATATTCTGTAGCCCTATTTTTAATGGAACAGATCCATTACACTTATCTAGAAACATAAAAAATAAATGCATGAAGAATAAGTGCTTTTAATCAAGCCCTGCATATATTACTGGACAAAACTTGTAGCTCTGACAAATGCGGGGTGTCACTCATCTGTGTCTCAGCTTAAGAAGAAACTGAGAAGTAACACAGTAAGAGAGGCCCTTGGAGCAGTCAGAACCACAATAGATTTCCTGTAACATATGAATGCATAAAAAAAACCTGGGGAAATACTGAACTGGGAACAGCATCATATATCTGTAAAACTAGTAAAACATATATTATTTACTTACTTTTCACACATTTATGTAAAAAATATTCACTTCGATATATATTGCCTAACTGAATTCTTAAGACTGTGTATGAAAGCTGAGCATGAGAATTACTTTGATTCAAATAATTAGCTACAGTACTTCAACATTACTGTGAAGGTTTTTATTTAGTTAAGGAATCACGATCACCTGTAATTTTGGCTTGAAAAAATACCAACGTCTTTTAGCTACTGAGTTTTCATCTGTGAGCTTCACCAGCATCAGTTAGTACTCTGCATCTTTCCAATACACAACCCATGAATCATGACTGAAAAAAAATCAGCCAAATCAATGTGAATCAATACCAGTAGATCTTGCAAGTTAATCTACATCTGCTACCAAACTGAACCACAAACATTCCTTATCTCTCATGAAATTCCTTCATCAAATAATAATTTTTTTTTTCCTACTGCTTATGAACCCCCTGTAAGGGGAAGGAGGGAAACTGAAGCTTTGATTTATGAATAATTATCTCATTGGGATTTGTAAAGTAACTAAATGGTGTAAAATGTTTTCTATAGAAAACTTTTCTAACAATTCTCTACTGACTACTCCACTAAGTTTGCCTTGTCCTATGTTTTCTTTCTTTCTTTCTGTTTCTGAGTCCTTTAATGATGGGTACTCCCTTTAAATGATTAGTTCAGACAGTATTATCACTTGAATAAAGTTTGTAAATCCATTTGCTCTGACTTAAGTGATTATATTACTCAAAAAGCTGAGGACAAAGGAGATTAGAAGAAAAAAACCTCTATTTGGTGATCTAAATCTCTGCATAGTCTCGGGCGCTAATTTTCTGAAAATCTGACCCAACTCCTAGTGCTCAGTTTTCCTAAATACAAGGACCTTTAAGTTACCTAGAAAACAAATGAATAAAAAGTTTTCAGGAAAATGATGTAATCTATCTAGTTGAGGAGGTAATGTGGTACCCTATAAAAATAATTTTAAAAAGTCATATGAATATGTACATACACATATATGTATGGATTGTTTAAAAATATTTTTTCATATTTCCACTTGTAAGTTAGAGAATCAGTAATTATCTAGATAGCTAGTATTTGTATTTTCTTCAGTTAAATATGAATTAAAGTTCAGAATTACACTTTTTAATTTAGTCACTAATTTCAGGTTCATTAAAAGTTTCTGACTGAAGAGAATTCTTCCATCACTATTTTCATATCAAAGTGTATTAGAATCAGCATGAATCCTAACACAAAAGTATCTTACAGAAAATGAATTTTTTTTTTTTCCTAATAATTTCTATTTCCAAGAAACATTTATCATAAAGTGTCATTTAGGGCACAGTTCATTGTGATTACTGTAGCTGGCAAAAATATTATTCCATAAATAAATTTCACCCTTCATTGAAATAAATGATAGCCAGACAGCAGCTGTAGAGGCTGTTTTGCAACACTAGTTGATAACCACTCTAAAATCTGAGGATTAAAATATTTATGGAAGTAGACACAACTGGAGAAATCCTCACAGGTAGTCTTTATAATAGGTTAGAATTGTTCTCTTTCCCATATGTCTATCTGACTTTGCTATGCCATTCTCTATGCTTTTCTCCCACTTGTTACTTCTGTATTTGAATATGCCATGTTTCTTTAACCAAGTGACAGGTAACTCAAAGGTGGAATACAAATAACAACGTCAAAAATGAAATTTGATGAGGTGCAAGTGCATGTAACTCTTACTGGAGCCTATTCTACAAAATAAAAATCTAAAAAATGTCACAGTTCATAAACTTGGCATCTGTCCTTCAAATCTACCCTATGCAAACCAGTAAAAAGAATGTGGGGTGTATGCTACAGAACAGTTTCTAGAATGGCACAGGGCACAGCTAAGGAATAAAGTGGCATCTTGGAAAACAAGTTAAGTCTGAAAGCACAACTGAATCAACAAGGGAGGACTTACACATTTTTACAGATCAGTTATGTATTTACATAAGTACATATTATTTATAGTTTTATGTCTATATTATATGCAGTCAAAGTTATAGCTATATTTTATATAGTCATATGTATTACTTATACTGTTCTATTTTTGCACTCAGAAACATAGTGAAGTTATACATTCAGAAAGTTTAAAATGCCATATGCTTGTGGCACTTTTGCCTGAAAGGGAAGTCAGTAGCCTGGAAGTCAGTAACATTATTAAAAATTCAGGTACAATCAGAAGACTGGATTCCAACATTATTTTTCTTCAACACAGTATATTCCTTTATCCTTACATACACTGAGAGTACTGAACTGTTAAGAACAGTTAAAGAAAACATGTGCAGTCTTGTACATGAACAGTACAGGAGAGAGATGGACAAATGGGAGTGAGAGCAACAAAGGGCCCTGAAGGTGTTTAAGGGACTGGAGCTTCTGCTGTATACACCAGAAGAGGCTGAGAGAGCTGGCACTGTTTAGCTTGGCAAAGGGAAGACTCAGTGGGATCTTACCAATGTGTATAAATACCTCATGGGGCAGGAGGTTGGCCTTTTTCAGTGGTGCTCACCTGAGAAGAGGCAAGGGGGGGAAAAATTGAAATACAGGAACTTCTGTTTCACGTGAGTGTATCCTGGACAGGTTGCCAAGAGAGGTTGTGGAGTCATCGTGCTTGGAGACAGTCAACACCTTGGCCTTGAGCAATCTATTCTAGCTTACCCTGCTTCAAGCAGGAGTCTGGACTAGACAGTTTCCAATGATATCTTCCAACCTCAGCTATTAGGAAGGAACTCAGGAAGCACAGACAGAGCACCTCACGGTATATGAAGAAGAAGAAAGGACTACAGAATCTGCTCTTCAACTAACTAATGTGCACTTCTATAAATGACTTAAAATGAGACTAATAAAAATAAATGTCACTTTTTTGTTCATTTTGGTCCTTAAAATGGTAGAAAAATCTTGTCTTCTTGCTTGTGCTGCAAAAAAGATTGCAGTACCATAACATTACTTGTTAGCAGCAAGAATCTATTCGGCTAAGGGATGACAGACGGTGCAAGACGCTCATGCAATCCTGAAATAATGCAGCCAACTTCACATGTAGATACTCTGCCCTAGCATTCTGCAGCAAAATAGGGCTAAGGAGACTTCTTGTCCTCCCTTTGTTGCCAGGAGGATAAACACATTCAATATTGTGAGATTTTCAGACATTATAACAACAGGAGAATTATGTGTTGCAGCTGAAAAAACTGCAGTCATTCACATCCTCTCACCTACTATGTTTTGTGTTAATTTTAATATTTCATTTTTTTATACCCTATGGACAATGATACTTTTTAACTCAGCCTCCATCATATCTTCTTATGATAAGAAAATTTTCTTTTGCACATTTTAAATTAATCCATAATTTTGCAAAGAAGAAATAAACGCTAAAAAATGAAAAGACTGAAAAAATAGCTTTTAAACTTTGATTGTGAATGATGTAACTAGAACTTAAAATGAAACCATAACTACAGTAAGTAAACCATACAAATAATGCTGAAACTCAGGGGCTTGAAATCAGCAACGACTTTGCTTACGTGAAATTAGTAGATACACAGGAGCATACACACAAATCCTTGAAGGATCAGAACAAAGAGCTTGATTCGACACCTGTTGAAGTTGACAAAAAAGCCTTTTCATATTTCTGTATGTTCAGAATCAAGCCATAATTTTTTTTTCTGTGAAAAATGGAATAGAGATGACCAGACTTCAGGAGCGAAGGTATTGTTCCACATTCTATTTTGTGGAATGAGCTGCTAAAAGCATCACTGGATCTGATGATTCTCTTGCGCTGCTATAAATCAAAGCAATTTAACTGAAGTCATTAGTGTAATATGAGGAAGAAATAGTCCGAGGGTGTTGGTACATGAAGCCATACTGCACCAGACTCCCTTAGAAGAAAGTTTCTAGTTAACTTCTGTTCTGCTTAGAAACTAATGGCATTATATGGCTTAGGAAATTTTGTTTTGGGAAAACAATTCACAGAGGGCAGCTAACTACCCTTAAAAATTAAGATCTATTTTGTTAACTCTGACAATTTTAAGAACTACAGGTTTCTAAAATTGCATCTTGTAAAATACAACATTCCTTGGTTTACAAGTTCACAAAAATGTGTCTGAAAACCAATAAATTCTATTTATTTACAACACAAAAAAGCAGAGCTTTTTTTTTTTTTCAAATATATAATATATAAATATATAATACATATATGGTATTGGGAGGGAAGTTGGGAAGCATAGACAGAGGACCTCAAGGCAGGAAGAAGAAAGGATTGAAGAACCTGCTGTTCAACTAACGTGAACTTTTATAAATTATTTCAAATGAGACTGATAAAAATAAATGTCACTTTTTTGTTCATTTTTGGTCTTTAAAATGGGAAAAAATCCTTGCATTCTTGTTTGTGCTGCAGAAAAGAATGCAGCACCATAACATTATCATAACATATATATCTTATATATAGATATATATATAAATCATTGCCAAAAAAAAAGACATCACAGCTTCTCTATTTTTATATAGCTGAGTTCAGTCATAAAAACTGCAAAATATAAGTTTATTGTGGAAGTTACACATTCTTAACTATAAACTTCTCAACGGAGTTGCCACTGATTCGCAAATTAATTGTAGAAAAATACACTTTTCTAAGTGCATTTTGTTTGCACTCTCTTATTATTTAATTAAGAACTCATTAACTTTTTTTGTTTAACATTAGCATCTATTATTTACACAATTGCTTAAAATCATCTCTGCAAGCCTTCTTACTTAACTGTTTTACAGTTAAATTGAAATGTACGGAATTGCTTCTTACGTAGTACAGCCAGGAAATGCATTATTTTGATGTATGCCTAAAAGAAATAGGAAAAAAAAAATTATAATAGGCATGCAGTTGACTATGTAGTGAAATGTGTTTGATCTTTACTGTCTGGGAAGAAACAGGAAAGTGATGGAACTTAGGGAGGGACTCTTTCTTTAAAACTAAATATTCATACTCCATGTTATAATGAGAAGACAAATAACAGTTACATACAACATGTATATAAAATGATGTCTCAAAGGTGAACCACATCATTTTACTAGGAGGGCTGAAATAAACCAGCCTTTAATGTCACTAGAAATCCTAAGTCAATGTACAAAGCAGTTCTTTATAATGCTCTATCATAAATTTTAAATGTGTAAGCCTTACATGGTCCTCAGCCATTAAATATAAATGGGCCAAATTCTATTCAGACTTGCACTATTTTGAGGAAGCAGGTTAGTAACCAGAGCATAAATCTTGTCAAAATTTCAGCTGGCAATTGGTACTGTAAATTGTACTGATTTTTTTTTTATACGGGAATGACATTTTGTAAGTTACTACAAGTCTGGTTTTTCCTAAATATTCAAAATCAACATTTCTATGAGGTTTATATTGTAGGGGCTTAATAGGACAACCCATCAAATCAGTGAAGTTATTTCATTTTAATTATAAAACATGGTAGTAAATAAGTAATGTATAATATTCATTTTGTTTATGTAATTTGCCTACTGTATATATTGAGGTATTCTTTTTAAAAACTTATTCTCAGAATGCAGTGGAAGAATAATAAAAGCTAGTGGTTGTACTATGTTACAAAGTCCTTTTCTTTATTAAGAATCAGAAAAATTACTATGAACATACAATTATAAGAGATGTAAATAATATGAAAAGTGACAATATAACAAAATACTCTCATCAAAATCATGTACTATTATCAAATGTGTAAAAAGATGTTTATTATAAACACTAAATGTAGCACTCTGGGATTTTTAAGACTTTCATTTGGCTTTCAGAAATATATGAAGTCTCTATACTTGACAAATGACCATTTTAATTTCTCATCATAATTATATGAGAGATATATATATGAATACAGTAAGTTTAATCTTGTACAGGGACGTTGTCTGACAAAATTAATCTGTGGACACTTGGAGACGCAACTTTAACCAACTATAGAGTAGCAGGAAAATGAATGTTAGCCAAGAGCAGTTTTCAAATATATGCAATTTTGCATAGAAATACAATTCTATAAACTTTATGTTTTGCTTTCTTTCCAGTGCTCAGTCTTCTCAAACATTTACAGAAACTGAGAAGTAACCAAGTGCTGGGTAAAACACAACTGCATTATAAAATACAGTACTGAAAGCAAGTAATGTATCATTAATTAAAACACTGTAACAAATCATATAAACAAGGCTCAACCACACTGCACAATCTATTATTTATTTAAAAGAAATCCTTATTAATAGAAACTCTTTTCTCAAAGACCAATACTATAATTAAAAGTATAATTGTTCTGCATATCTTACCTTGGGGTTGAAAACTGCCTGTTTATTCCCAGCTACTTCCAGGATTTGCTTTTCCATAGCTATTTATCAGACCACAATTAAGCCACTCTGTATTATCTTTCACAGTTAAAACCAAACAACTTTGCTTAATGATAAAGACATTTATTTGCATTAGCCAAAATAACTATACTGAGAAAAAATTCCTTACCCTATAACATTTTCTCTCATTAAAGAAATCGTGCACAGCACATACTTTTCAGTTGTAAAGAACACATTCTTAGAAGTTTGTGCTGAACAACTTCTTATAAAAAACCACCTATGGATGATAACAACAGAAAAGGTAAAAGAGCTGTACTGTCACCTAGTGGATAAAGGTAGTAGAAGAGTACACCTAAGATTACCTTTTAAGCTACTTACAGTTTTAATAACATTAAAATATACCTCAGGTTTTATACCGATTTCCTGGAAGAGAGAAGTAAACATCAAGAATTTGACCTATTGCTGTCATAGGTCCTCTGAGTAGTTTAAAGACAGACCTACAGAGCCTTTGGCTCTGAAAATACCTTTTAATTGATTCATTGTTGGATATTACCTTCTAAATCTGAATGTAAACATTGCATTTTTAAGAGCTTGGGACATAGGAGAAAAGCCTCATGTTGAGAGGCTGACTGGTAGTGTAGACAACACAAAGGCCAATGCCAGAAAATGCTGCGCGACCGACCTTTCTTTCACCTTCTGATCTGAACATACCGTCTTGTTTTTGTATTCTAGGATGTCTTTAAGAAAAGTCTGACAAAGAAAGATGACTTGTGTGATGTTTCTGAGACACTAGAAAGCATGTAAACTAAAAAGTTTAAGCTAACGAGTTAATTCAATGATTCAATCTAAATATATGCATGGATTAGACCCCTCACTCATGCAGTTCCCAAATACAGATATATTTTGTCAGAGAACTTCTTAGCATAGGAACAGGCAAATATTTAATTGATATTTTGCCAAAACTTTATCCTATATAACAGCCTGTGTTTTAGAACCAAAGAAAAGCTTGGCTTCAGGAAGCTGCTGTCAAAACTCAAACTAAGCTGGTGCTGCTACTCTCCCCAACCACTGAGCAGCAGAAACAGGGTTAAGAGTTGTATTGACTGTAGACATACGATGGGACTTCTCCCCCCATCGTATAATGTGGCATAAGAGGAAAAAGATTTTGGGAATGGTCATTTGTTTACTGATTACTACAATGGATTTTTAAAGAAGGAAAAGTAATACCTCTTACTGAAACAAAGATACTACCTTCTGCTTGCAATCATCCAGTAGTCATACTGCTAAGAAAATTTTCTATTCTACTCCAGCATTTGAAACATTGCATGAAGCTCTTTATAACCACCTCATCCTTATCCATGGATTGAGGAATTATAGAAAAATGTAGGAAGTATAGATTTCCCTTGGATGACCATTTTTATGAAGTCTTTTTTTGCAGCACAGGGTAACCCATATTATTTTTACAATTATACAATTCTATGGGTACATGAATTAGAGCACGTTACCACAACCCATTATTATAATAAGAAACAACACACAGGCACTTCTATGAGACACCTTCATGGTGTTATATTACCTGACACGAAATCATTTCACCCTTGTTTGACTTCAGTGAAGCAAACAGATCTACTTGTTCTTAATGCTGCAGTCTGATTCATTCAACTAAGGTTCAAATCACGGTGTAAGAAAAAGAAAATAGGTAGATAATATCCTTCCTTATATTAGACTTTTCAGAAGATTTAAAGATGAAGTCTATGGCTTTCTGGTGTCAGAAGAATTGAAAAAAACAAGTAAAGCATTCTCCCTCTTTTTAGGTAATAGACATATAATCTATCTTGAAATGTTATGAACAAATAAATAGCCAAACAGTAAACCCTGCACACTGAAATACTGTGAAAATCAGAAATTATTCTAAAACTGCAAAATTTTCTTCAACATTAAAATTCAACCATATTTATAGCAATTCAATCAATTTTTATCTGTTTTGACACCAAATGTTTTAAGAAAAAGGTTTATTTCCATATGAATTGTTACATGTTTACTAAAACAGTGTTTATCATATCCAGTATTTACCATGTCCATATTAAACATTTGTAGGTGCCATAGTCATGTGAGATATATTATGTCTTTTTTTCCTAGTGAAAAGTATAGCTTTTTTTTTTTCTTGCACATCCCTTATGTGGTTGGCTTCCTACTTACAAATTGCAGCTTAAAACAGAATCAAGTAAACTTTCTGCAGTGACCAAATTCTTGCAGATCTTAAGTAGTGAGCATAGATAGACGTGAATAGCAAGTTCAATCTGACTATCTGCAAAATTTAAAAACATGAGTGGTAAATAATACGATGTACTACTCTTTGTCCTTGGTGTGTGAGACTTTTTCTCAGTTTCTTTCCTTGTATAACAAACTCGGTGTTTAGCCGAACTGCTTGCAACACACATTCACAACTCACATTCTGTAAGCAGTATGCATAATGTGCTTACAACTTGAGCTTTCAGTCACTGTTCTTACAAGTAAACATGTTAGCTAGAGTATTCAAAGCTGGAAAGCAAACATAAGAGGGCATGATCAAAGTAATTTTAAAAAAAGGTTCAGAAAAACATTACAAATTCCTTCCTAGAGTGCAACACCTTTTAACTTACATTTTATAGGACACACACTTTAAACAATATTACAATATCTATGGTATTGACTGATATTTCAAATGCACTTTTTATCATACTTTAAATTATACCATGAAGCGGTGTCTCCGGTGGTAGATAAATAATAATTTAAATTCAAGAGCTACTTTGGATCTAATAATTTATCTAGCAAAACAAGACAGTTAATAGTTTCACAACTCTGGGGATGGGAAATCCATTTCCAAAACCACAACATTCAGGAGTTACTTTAATTGCTTCATAAAGCTGGAGAATTAAGAGTTCAGCATAGACTTATTTACCCTTACTGTATGCTGTGAAATACTTTAAAAAATACAAATGATGTCATAATTTTTAAAGACTGCCAAAAGTGCAATACCTAGAAATAAAAAGAAGTAAAATTACCTTCTGACAGTAGGATTAGATCTCTTTGGTGTCAAACAAATGAGACCGACTTAGCTATAGGATAAATGCTAATAAAACAAATTAAAATTGCCTCGTGTTATATTCTCCTAGATTTTATACAATATATAAAAGTGGAAATATCTTCTACCTTTATTTCCTTGCACAGACCTTAAAAGCTCTCCAAAATTCACACTGTGAAGACATGTCAATTTGAAGAAATGTACCAATGTTTTTTTTCCTGAACACATGATGGCATTTCAACTAAGCTCAAAATAGGTATGTGTTAATCATGCATGTTAAGATTCAGGACGGTGAAAAAGCTGTGGAACTACTTTATAAAGTGGCTGAAGCAATGGAGAAAGTTATGTTAAAACTGTGTATGAAAGGCAGACAAATTTGTTTAGTGGCATTTTGCACTGCTGGTCATTTGTTTCCCTTTTGCATTAAGGCAGGTTGGTTGTGGCAAGGACGGATATGTTACTGACATCCACACCCTAGTGAGTTTCTTGAGCTAAAAAAGGACACACTCATGCCCCAGATTTGATGGGATAATAATCTCACCTTTCTCCTGCCATATCTGACTAAAAAGGCTCATGGTTGAAAATATCATGAGGCAAGAATTTCCAAAGATATTTCATGCTAGTCCTGAGTTCTATAAAGTCAAAGATATTGTAGCTTCTTCTTTCACCTCCTGCCTCAGATAAAGCACAATGTTTATAGCCACAAATGCAAAAAACCCCGAAACCAACCAACAACAAAAACCCAAAAAAACAACAAAAAACAAGAACCCAAAGAAGAACAAAACAACATAAAAAAGCCAGTAGAAAGTAAAAAACATTCTTAAAAGAATAAAAAAAATTTCTAACATAAAAACACAGTTTTGGTCTGGGTTTCATTTTCAGTGAAGATTAGGGATTACTCTAAAGCTTTATACAAAGTTTTATTTACTTTAAAAGAATCCCAGAGTATCATAATCACTAAATGAGAATTAAAATAACAAATGGTTTCATGTATAACTGTAAACAAAAGATGGGACTAGACTGAGACTCTGGAGACCTTGTTTCAATCCTCAGCCCAATCACAGGCTTCCTGTGTGACCTATTCATGCCACTCAATCTATCTGATGTTACAGTCCCTTGGCTGTATAATTAAGCTAGTATTTCTCTCTCTCTCAGAGGAATCCTATGAGGATAAAATTAATAATTATTTGCTTGTGTTGTGAAACAGAAATTGGGAGAATAAGAGTTGTAGAGTTCAATATATTTTAAAATAGAAAACAGGATGTTGAAAATGGAAGGATTTATGATAGAAGCAATTTTAAAAGTCTCCTATCTCATCTTAGAAAAAAAAAGCAAAGAAAACCCCCGAAACTTGTTAACAAGATAATTACATAAAACACTAACACAGAGACCAGGAAAGTTGCAAAATTATTTTTTATATTATTTTCATTTCATATTAACAATGAACTTTGACACTTACTCAAATGCACTTGCCCACTGTAACTTTTTTTAACAAACAATGTGATCAAAGATAGTGTTAAGAGCTTTAAATCAGAATTAGCAAGCTAATAAATGGCAGATGTCTGCAAGGCTTTCTGCTCTCTGGTAAAAGCAGTTGCAACCTGGGAAATGGAAGCATCATCACTTTAGGAGATGACAGGCATGAATACCAAGCAAATATAATTCAGAACGAAGCAAGCTTTTCTGTGATATGTTTCAGTATGGACATACCTTCCTATTAATTAAAAGACCATTGAGAAACTATTTAACTGCATTTCAATATGAAGAAACAGTTGTGATTTCTGCAATTTCCCACCATTGTTATTGCCTAAGTTTTAGTATCATCATTAGAAGAATAAAAAACCACAAGGCCTAAAATCAAAAGGTATACAATTAATACAAGCGTTCATAAGAAATCACTAAGAATACTTTGGGAAAGCCAAGGCTGGACTCACTCAATCAATAACGTTTTGCTGTCTAGATAGAGCAAACAGACAGCTTATCTAGAAATACATTTAACACTTCCTATCATTTTAACAGGTCAGTGAAAAAGGGCTCCACTTCAGCAATCTGACTACATACCTAGCTTGCAGTCAGAGTATCAGAGACTTGGGCACAGCTTCTGCTATGATAGATGTTCTCTGCATTACCGTTGACACAGTCTGACTTGCCCAGTCAAGCTTTTAGTATTTCATGTGTGTCTCTTCATGTTTCATTACATAACAGCTTCTTTTACGCATTTCACCTCTGATAGCACTGTCATTATGGAAATTATTTCTTCAGTAACAGAAAACCATAAGGTCCTTCTGAGTCAAAGGTCAAATGCACTCAATTTATTGCCAAAAAACCCAACAACGCACCAGAATATCTCAGCTGTAAGTTACTACTTCACTCCAAGGAGTTTTATATTTTTCTTGTCTTTTGAAACAACCCACAAGTGATAATGAAAGGCTTAAAGCAATAAGAGAGAGAATCGGGTTTCATCTACCTGGACTGTCTGGCAGCATACTGTGTAACAATAAACGAGTGTTCTTAAGTCACAGCATTTCACTGGAAATGAGGCAGAACTTGTGTATTTTAACAGCTTTTTACAACTAGTAACCACTAGCAAATTTATTTTACTTTCTCAGGGAAGACCAGTGAGCGTCCCTAATTTAAACTAAAGGGCCATTCAGCCTTGAAGACAAAAAGCACTTCTGCTTAACACCTGAGTAATACATGGAATATGTACAGGTGAATCGAGAGGACTGGAATCAAAGATAGTTTGTCTTTGGCTGGTCTGAAAGGTCTGACTCATTTCCAGTTGTGTGATCATTTATTATCCAGAAAAGAAAGGCTAGCTTTTTGCACTGCAAACACAGTGGTGGTCTGCAGCCCATGATGAATAGATTTGCCAGGTCTGCTCTGAATTGCATGACATAGAGTTTTCCAACAGGCTCTGACACATATACACCTGATGTATGTTTAAACTACCTAGCATAGAAAAGGGCTGAATATCTACCTGCTTGTACTTTTTCTTTAAGCTATTATGTACAAAACATTCTCTTAGGTGGCATATTATTTAAAACAATGTTACAACGCAGAAATATTTTCCATCAGTAACTTCATGTTAGACAAGGACCTATTTCCCTGCCATCATTCTGACTTCAGAACTGCACAGGACTTTGTTTTGGTCCTAAAACATCAGTTGCCTCATTTTCAGGTTTCATATTGTACAAAGTTTACGCAGGACTGGATTTACGGTTGGGTAATAACATAAAAGTAAAAGATGGTAATGATGTTTTTTGTAGTCAAATCAATGCAAATACTGAAGCATTTATCTGCACTGCCTTGTCATAAATAGCAACTCCAGACAATTATTCCTCAACTGGGGGGGTTATATGCCAAACTAAGCGTTTCAAAGGTCACAAAGTCCCAATTAAAATCAAAGTATTCACTGGAGAAATATCAGAAACCCAAGAAAATTCACTGGCAAGACTAAACAGTTGTCAATTTGATAGCCGTGCTGCTCTTTGCAGTTTACTTCTTTTTGCAGATAAAGACTAATTTTACCACAGCACTGTAAGCCCACAGCTCCTTTTAGTTTTAAAGAGCCTGCAGTGTGAGTAGTTTTCAACGTTAGCACAGGGTCAAAAAACTACCAGAAACAATGTTAAAATATTATCATCAAATATTTAAATTTAGCAATTAGAAAAAGCTAAACCAACACTGATTAGTAGTTTTTGACCTGTAAGGGAAAGGATCAAAACACCACACAACTATGTTAAAATACGTAAAACCACAGTAATACAGAAAGGAATATACTTTTAAGTGCCTCTTCACCAACTGTGCTTGCTCTGAAATTCAGTTTAAATGTGTAGCACTACCTAACTTTAAAAATGTTTTTTAGTTTATTAGCCTGATGATTATGCTGAGTCCAGCACACACAAGTCTGAACATGGTAAAAAGACAAAAGAATGAACAACAAAATGCCTTTTCATTCAGTTCCTAACAAATCAATGCTGGTAAATTCTATGCAGAATTGAGCAAAATGTTTATTACTTTCTAAGACATCCTACACATACAGTAAGCACTGTCTAGAACATCAAATATGCAAAGGAAGCACACACTGAGCGTTTATAAATAGCAAGGTAAGTTGTTTTTTTTTTTTAAATTAAGTTAAACCACTCATCACTATCTGAGCTTTACTCAAAAAATTCTTTCAACAAAGATCCACACTCACATATTCTGACAGTTGTACTGAAATTTATTTGCCCTAAGTCTCACAGAATTGTCATTTGAAAATTTTGTTGGGCACAGAAAATGCCATCCACCCTGCTTTATAAAGCCTAGTTTCCTTTACTTAGTACTCCCTTTCTACATCCTCAGTTTATGTATATATGTCTCTTCAGTTCTGTAACTTTCTTCTTACAAGAAAGAGGATGTCTTTGGTCTTGCTAGAAAAGAGTATGTTGCTACTCTCAATATTCACTATCTGAATTCTTCATTCACTCACTACAGCGGTTAAGAGAACAAAACAAAAATTACAGCACCCTAAAGGGTATTGAGTGCATCAGGATCACACCTTTATGGATTCTCATTCAGAAGACATAAGTGGGTAACATTACCTGGTTAAAAGTGCTTTACCTCTACTATAGGAACATGAAAGTCATTGCAACATGACTGGAACAAATTCTGACTCAATTCCCTTCAGAATTAAAATCACATGTATAGAGCAGTTATAATTTAGCTAAATTCTTTCATGTAGTTTCCAATAAGTGAGAACAGATCTTGGACAAGTTAAGTCTCAGTGTCCTAAAGCCTGAATGGGACATATACGGAACCATCACTTTTGTACTGCATCTGTGGAAAAACTAAGAATGATAATGTTAGACATTTTAAATATATGAGCCTACACGATGACCATCAGATAGAAATTGTTACTTAAACTAACAGCTAAAGGAAATTCTCCCATTAAGGTAAGACTAAATGAAATGAGATAGTTGGAGAGCCTTGGTATTTTCTAAGACTTTTCACACATCAAACTCAGTTCAGTGGTGAAAAGATTCAGATGAAGACCATATTTCCCCTGTTTTTCTGAAGAGGCCCACAAGCCAAGACTACCTTATCCATTTGGGTGCTATTAACTTCCCAAACTTTGTTTTTCTTAAAGTCTGGTGAAAAAAACCCTATGTATAAAATATTCTGTCTGTATGAAGAATAAGAAGACAAGTTGAGCGTATGTGTCTGGATTCACAGATACACTGCTTTATATGAAGCCTTGGTACATGAAGGTGGTTTAATTATTTATTTTTCAGATTATCTGCAGAATTGGCTGGATTAGAGCCAGATAATTTTTTTTTTACTACATTTCAATCCATACACTTCAACAATCCAGGAAAGGCAGAAAAGATTTGGATTCTAGTCGTGTAGTTCTGCTGGCACACATAATGAAGGACAAGAAGTTTTTAAGTTTTTAATCTCCCTTTTTGTCCTATTCAATTCTCTGTTAGGACAAGTATGCTGAGATTGCACATACATAGGTCCCCATATTTTGCGACAAAGATGATTAAAGCAGACCAACAAACTACATAGTATCTCCAACATTCTGATAGATAAGACTGTAGCTCGACCTTAAAGAATAAAGCTGATTTTAGGAACCTTTAGCTAGATTTGTTTCAACTTTGAAAAAAAACAACAAAAACTTTTGGAGTCAATGCCAGATTTGACTGGAAGACATTTCAAGACTCCAACTTGAGCTAATAAAATTCACTGAAGAACTGAAAAGGTACTCATTTCACACCTATTACAACTAAGAGCAATTTAGATGCTGTTAAAATAGGAGCTTAAGTTTTATATTGTTGATCCCAGAATCCTTTTTGTAAATACTGCTTAAAATTCTGGTATGTTCATCTAAAATTTTCAGTTTGAGAAAGTATTTTTAAATTAAAAGTTAGTTCAAGAAATTCATATTTATAAAATAAAAAAGCAACCATGTACTGATGATCATAAGAGAAGATAAATATAGATATATATAAAAATATATTTTTTTTTTTCCTGGGGATCTGGGGGTTGGGAGAGAAAAAAAAGACACTGCATGAAGTCCCAGATTGGTCATAGATTTTGGTACTGGTCAATAAACTAGACCACCATATATAAACAAAACATTCCATTCAACATTATGTCAACCTTTAACAAAAAGATCATCAATCAACTGCAAATGCATGTTCTGTGCACCTGTAAAATCTGATGGACATTTTTTCAAGTTTTTATTTCAACACTGTGTCTGTCAGAATTACCCCCCACTATAAACTTATTATTAATGTTGGGAGAAGTTTTCCAAATGTCACCAAAATGAATTAGTATCACACTGAGCCCAAGACTTAAGAGAGTCACCATGTGCATTTATGTATTTTCCCTCCTGTAATACTGACACATTTATATCTTTTCCATGTCTGCTCCAGGTCTGGTGGAACGGCACAGTATGTGTCTCATTTATTTTGTTATAACATGGTGACAAATACAGAAATTCTTTTGCATGAAGTTTGTTGAAAAACTGTTAGTAACTGCACCCACCCATAAGATGCTCCATATGTAAAACAAAGAAAACAAAAAAGATTTTTACTGATAGCATGTCAAAGTGAGGTAAATTAGCTATTGCACTACACATTGTTTCTAATGTGATGTTAGAACTTGGCTGGGTTTCATGTGTATATATAGAATGATAATAAAAGACTCTTCTTCATAGTGGATAAAGGTACAGTAAGATTCAAAAGCTGGAAACCAAAGCTAGACAAATTACAGCTAGAAATAAAACTTCTTAACAGTAATATTAGTTAGCCTTTAGACTAACTTCCCAAGTGCTTCTGGATATACGCTTTTAAAAAAAATATAGAGCTCAATAAGGGAAGACATACAGTGCTTGTTACATCAGAGAACCCTACCACAAAATAGTGTTTTCCTAATTTGCAGTCATTTAATTTATATTCAGCTTACTGCTTACTAACTTTGTGTTCAAGAGAGAGCTATAGTATATTACAGTAGGAACACACTATCACTTCAGTTACCATGCAGTAAGAAGGTTAGAAGTTTCAGGGTTGGAAAGGCAATGAAAAGAGACTATTTTCCATTTATGGTTCAACTCCAAACAGCATATATAAGCACATGCATGATTTTAGGAGCTATCGTCTTGGCTTCAGTCTGCCCACTACATAAATAAAGGGAGGCACAGGACTTAACTTCCAAAGATTTTACAATATTCTTGATGAACTATACATTCTCGTATATCTGAAACAAAAACTGCACTTCTCAACTTCCTCTTCACATGCACAATGTAAAAAATGCATTCTTCAAGTGCATCAATTAAGTGTGTCTGATTTCCTGTAATCTAGCTAGATTTTCTATTTGCTTTCCCATACATCACTAATTCAATAATCTACTCTGGCACAATAATCATCTACACTTACAGTCCTCACATTGTAACCTAAAAGGCCCTCATTATGAAGAAAGCAGAATCCTGAATAAATGAATGGTGATGCAAGTCACAGTTCCACTGATTTTATTTAAATAAGTGTCTGTAAATGTTTTATTAAAAAGTCAGTAAACATCATTAAAGATCATAGCATGAGACCTTCATTCAGGTTTCACTTGAGCAAAATTCCAGCTTCTATAGACTTCAATGACAGTTTGCCTGAAGAAAACCTTACTGTAGGGTTTTATGATTGGTCACTTACTGGTAGAAGGACACAGACAATAAATGGAAACATTACAAAAATATTAAAATCAGAAAAAAACCACTTTCATAAAGCAAGCTTCATGGCTTGTGTGGTTTAGGAATTCTTTGCTAGATCCTGGTATTGTTTCACTTGGACTAGGTGTTAGATTTCTCTCTACAGCTATGTGAATCCTGCAGGGTTCAGTTCACAAAACGAACCCCTGCAGTTTGATTCAGAAGGTTTGGAAAAGAACCAATATTTCTTTGCTCACTTACAGATTCAAGCATTTGGTCATCTCTTGAATTCTTAGCACCTTTATGTTAAAAGATTAATACCTGTAATCACTAATGAATGAATGCCAGGCAGCCCAAAGACTCCTTGCGTATGTGTACAAGGATGTAATTCACAGTGCTCCATGGTCTTTGAGCCCCCTGAGGACCTCAGTATAAGCAGGAAGAATAGGAGAGAGCTCCTGCTCTCGTTTTACTCCAGGGAAGTAGAAAAATCCATAAAGCTTCCAGAACTGGAAAGTAAGGTGGCAAATACTAAACAGACTCTGAATCAAGCCATTCAAAAAGGCCAGTAACAGGGAAATCACCAACTGGTAACTTGGATAACTCCACTCAAGGAGTGTGACTCTGAATTATGTTCTGAAAAAGATGAAAATTGACAACCAAATTGAAGTTACTCTTTAAAAAAAAAAATCATTACAGCATTTCAGGATGAATGGAAATGGTTGCCTATAAAAAGAAGATTTCAGGATAGTCACAGTGCAAATAGTCACAACTTATATAGGCATGGATCTGAATTAAGCTGAATTTAATATTTGATACAAATACTTTGTGCACCTCTTCCATGTTTTCCATTTCACTCCTTGCTCTGGCCTGCATTCTGCTTTTCTTTTTTTTTTAGGCAGGAAAAACCTTGCAAAATGTCTCCAGTCCATACAGTTGCTATTTCTTTTTACTTGGCTCTCTACAAGCATAGCCATCTGTGGCTATCAAACTCTGCACTAAACAGAAATTTACATCTTGCGTTTGTGCCTCCTTTCAGCCTCTAGCTTCTCACAGCATCAAATTAGACTGCAGGTATTAGGTTACACTAGCAAATAATTTGTTCACCAACTCTACAGCTAAGCTATCATTTATACGAGTAGAGTTCTATATTATATTACTCACATGCTGTGCTGGCTTCTAACATTTCTACAAAAACAGCTGAGAAATTAAAGTGATTGAAACTCATCACCTTGCATTGAAGGGGCTGGTGTTAATCCAAAGGTGAATCATCTTATGTCCTCTCCCTGGTGTGACTGAAATGCCTATACCTTTGTGGGGCTTACACACGATACTGCAGAAGCAGGGTGTATGTGAAGACTGCTGAGGCAATACATGTGAAAATTTTGATGAGGTCGGGGAAGAAAGTTGTGAAGAGCAACAGGCAAGTCGAAGGAGGACATAACTATTAACAACACAAAATGTCTGTGGAAACATCCTCCTCCCTCTTCTTCTCTAGGGAATAAGAAATAAGGGACTCCCAAACTGAAGATTTTCTAACTCTACAAAAGGTTTTAATGTAAAGGATGGGACTCATTTAAAAATTTTAACTCTTTTTCTTTTCTGTAGTGAAAGCTTTCCACTTCAGTAGCTCATCCAAGCAATTAACCTTCAGACCAAAATACTGTAACACAATTTACAGGAGCCTGCTTTTGAAAACTACTTGTACACTTAATGTTTTGCAGAACATGTCAATAAAAGCAAATCAAGACTGTGGAACTAATGCTACACTTACTGGTTTCTATGAGTCAGAGGAGAGAAAGGTCTACGTTTTGCAGTTTTACACTGTTGGAGATGGGCTTCCCTGGAAAGGAAAGGGTAATAGGGAAGGATGGATAGATTCATATGGAAAGAGGACAAGAAGCAAAACTGCAGCAAAGCTGAAGGTCCATAAGCCTGGAATGACCACTGAGAAAATTCACCATCTGCACTGTCAAAGTAAAGTTTTTTGAATTAATCCTTTTGTCTTACGTTTCTATTGTTCTATTTCACAATTTTTTTTAATATGTTGGAACTGTAATAGCTCTTGTGTACCCCCAAGGTATAAAATACTGATCATCGCATATCCTTTATGTCTATGTTCATGACTAATATTTGATGTGATTAATTTGGATCAAGCACCTTCAAGGAACTGAGAACAGCAATAAAAGTACAAAGTAAGTGTTAATTTATGAACTGTTCTCTCTGCTTTTAAATCAGTGTTCTACAAGCTGAAAATTAGTCTCCTTGTATGAGATATCTCAGTGAGGTAACATACAGCCAAGAAAAGCAGCAATTAAAAGCAGCATCAGTAGTTTGAATGTCTGATAAAAATCTTTAAGTAGATAGTTCAATGGAAATAGTTTTCCTAATCAGAAAGGAATGTATTAAATCATCATAGTTGGACACAGCTTCTGGAAACATGTGTTACAGATTCTCTACTAATGTGGAAGGCAGCAAGACTCTGTGGATAGGAAAGCACACGATATACATCTGGGAATGCAGAAGTCCTGAGTACTCTTCTGCGTGAATGTTGGCATGAAGTTGGAATTAGGATAGAGTTTAGATGTTATATCTAAATATGATTCAGCATATATGGCCACTACAACCAGTATTCTTTAAAAAGATTACATTTTATCAATTACATATACTGGTGCTGCAAATCTATAAATCTGCCTCTGTCACCTCCTGAACATAAGAGATGAGCATAAAATGGCAAACGGGAGAGGTGCCGGAGGACTGGAGGAAAGCCAATGTCACTCCAGTCTTCAAAAAGGGCAGGAAAGAGATTCCAGAAAACTATAGACCAGTCAGTCTTACCTCCATCCCTGGAAAGATAATGGAGAGGCTCATTCTGGAAGTTATCTCTAGGCACATGGAAGATAAGAAGGTTATCAAGAGTAGTCAACATGGATTTACCAAGGGGAAGTCATGCTTGACTAATCTAATAGCCTTCTATGATATTGTAACTGGATGGCTAGGTGCAGGGAGACCAGTGGATATAGTCTATCCTGACCTTAGCAAGGCTTTTGACACAGTCTCCCATAACATCCTTGTGGAAAAGCTTGGGAAGTATGGGATAGAAGAGCAGGTAGTAAGATGGATTAGTAACTGGTTGGACAATAGAATCCATAGAGTGGTGGTCAACGGTGCCAAGTCCAGCTGGAGAGCTGTAACCAGTAGAGTCCCCCAGGGATCAGTGGTGGGTCCGGTCCTGTTCAACATCTTTATCAATGACATTGATGACAGGACAAAGTGCCTGCTCAGCAAGTTTGCTGATGACGCAAAACTGGGAGGATCAGCAGATACACCTGAAAGCTGTGCAGCCATCCAGCGAGACTTGGACAGGTTGGAGAACTGGGCAGGGCAGAACCGAATGAGGTTTAACAAGGGTAAATGTAGAGTCCTGCATCTAGGTAAGAATAATAAATTACACCAGTACAGACTGGGAGCTGATCTGCTGGAGGGCAGTCTTGTGGAGAAAGACTTGGGAGTCCTGGTGGACAACAAGTTCTGCATGGAGCAGCAAAGTGCCCTTGTGGCCAGGAAGGCCAATGGTATCCTAGGGTGTACCAAGAGGAGCGTGTCCAGTAGATCAAGGGAGGTTCTCCTCCCACTCTACTCTGCACTGGTGAGACCTCACCTGGAGTATTGTGTCCAGTTCTGGGCTCCCCAGTTCAAGAGAGACAGGGATCTGCTTGAGAGAGTCCAACGGAGGGCTACAAGGATGGTTAAGGGACTGGAGCACATGCCTTAAGAGGAGACGCTGAGACACCTGGGGCTCTTTAGTCTGGAAAAGAGAAGACTGAGAGGGGATTTGATAAATGTTTATAAATATATGAGGGCTAAGTGTCAAGAGAAAAGGGACAGCCTCTTCTCACTCGTGCCTTGTGATAGGACTAGGGGGAATGGGTATAAGCTGGAGCACAAGAGGTTCCACCTTAACATGAGGAGGAACTGCTTTACAGTAAGGGTCACAGAGCACTGGAACAGGCTGCCCAGAGAGGTTGTGTAGTCTACTTCTCTGGAGATTTTCAAAACTCCCCTGGATGTGTTCCTGAGTGACCTGTGTTAGGGTAGATTAGGTTGTAGGTTAGATGATTAGGTTGTAGGTTAGATTATATGATCCTGCCCTGGCAGGGGGGTTGAACTCTGAAATCTCCAAGGTCCCTTTCAACCCCTAACACTCTGTGATTCTGTGATAAAAAGCATGCAGAGTTGCTAGATCTGCTACCATATGATAGCAGGAAAAGAAGTATAAGTGCTAGGTGAAAAAAAGAGAGTATGTCTCTACAAAAGCAATTTTGTATGTGAAATGCATCTGTGATTTTGCAGTAATGACATGTGGTTGGTTATATTATCACATCAACACAAACAGGACTATTGTTTAGGCCCCTTTCCATGACGTAAACTATTTGGATTTCCTTCCAATTAAAGTATCATTTGAACTTCTGAAGCTTCAATACGTGTTTTAATGAACAACTGCAAAACTTCAAACCATTGATACACTCTGTTCCTTAAATACAGTTATACACAGGCTTAGTTGGCAACTGCACACAAAACCAAAGGCATTAAACTTGCTGAGGGTCAATATATGAAATAAGGCTGAGGACAGTGTTTGTCACAACTCCGTCTCCATTTGTATAACCTGATCACATTGTGTGCTAATTCAGGTTGTTAAACTACACAATCATAACAACGGCTGTACTGGGTCAGATCAAAGTTCCATCCAGGCCAGCATCCTAACGTTTGAGAGCTTTAAGAACATAGTGAGCAGAGAAATACCCCTCCCCCCTGCAACAGGCTTCAGTAATTTACAGCTGAGGGATTCCCCATACCAGAGGTTGTTCTCTATTTCATATTCCTCAGGATTTCATTACAAATCTAAAGTGTCCTGACTTGTTTAAATGTTCCCTATATGAATAGCATTTTGTCATGAGCCTTGCCACCATTCTCAGGACCTGGCCAAACTCTGACACATCTTTACAGGTAAAGGGGCGGAACTGTAACTGCATATGGTCTTCAGAACATGGTAATTCAACAGCTGTACAAAGCAATAGAAATTTTGGTCTTTGTTTTGTTTGCTGTTCCCTTCCAAATAATAATTAACACTGGATTTGTTTTCTTTTGATTGATACTAAGCTAATTCTTTTACAGGACTATTATTTCTAGGTTTTTTTGGTTTTTTTTTTTTTTTTTTAAAGAAATATAATGCAAATATTTCTACTTCTATTTCTATGTTTAGAAATCTGTCTACTATAAGCCCGAGATCTAACTACCAATTAATTACAGAGAGCTCAAGGTCTGTCTTTTCATATGGAAAGCTAGGATTTCCCCGTCTCCACGTAATAATTTATATGAACCTACACCGACTTTATCTGATGTTCTATCACAAAACCATTCAATGGATTTTTCTAAACTCCATCTGCAGTTCTCTATACTTGGCCTTTGTTTTAATTTTCTTCTGCAACAGCACCATTCACATACTGTCAGGCCCCCCCCCCCCCCCCCCCTTTTTTTTTTTTTTGGGAAGACTCACTGGTCTCGATTTGCTGTGAAAATTGAACATTTACTTGTAGTTTCTATTTCCTTTTGCTCATTTATTTATCCAATGCCAATAAGTTTTTACTTATGCTCTGGCAGTTTCTTAAACAACCCTTGGTGAGGACCCTATCAAAAGTCTCTTGAAAATCCAACTAGACTACATTGATTGTACACATTTCTTTTGACTCCCACAATTTGATTTCCCTTTGCTATGGTCATTTTGACTCTGACAATATACTTACTAATTCTAGACTTGATTCTAGGTTCTGCTAAGCTGTAGCACTGATGTCAATTTCCTTCCTCTGTACTTCCCTGGATATTTCCCAAAATAATTTTTTTAGTGTCAGGAAAAATTCGTCTTACAAACCAGCAGAGTAGTGTTGTCCTGGTTTTGCTCCCTGAACCAGCTCACCATGGAACCCCGCAGGTTCCCTCACAGTCAGGTCACCTCAACAGCTAAAGAACAAAGAATATATCTGAGGAAGGAAAAGGAACAAGACCACCCTTTCCCACGATAGCTAGCTGTTAGTCAGCTGAGGCACAATGCTATCTAAATTGTTTAAGTAAGTTGGCTGATTTTCAGCAAACAGCACTAGGGAATGCACACATGAGCTGCCACATAGCAAGTTCATGCAACGGAGAACAGAGAACAGCAAGCAAACAGCAGAAATATTTCAAAGAGGCAAAACTGAATGCAAAATACATTTTAGGCTAAACATAAGTTCTAACTGCAAAACTACTTTTATGGCTTGGGATAGATGCTACTGATTTTTGTAGCAGTCACTATTCACCATAAATGAAAAGGGAGTCATTAAGTTCTTTTTAGTAACTAGCCAGGTGAAATGAAAGCTGTCTTTGCCCCAGACACAAGCACATAGAAGCAAACATGGGTAGAGATGCCTGATTGTGTTTATTTGCCCATCAAGAAAAGAAAGAGTAAAAATATGCAGAAAAACTCAAAGAAAGCAACAAAGTGGTGCTGAATGCAAAAGGGGTGGTTTCTGTTCCTGGGGTTTCAGATGTAGAAGATTCTGCTCTCACTGGTGCGGCTGTGCAAAGAGCTGTACTACCACAAGTGAGGAGGAAAGGAGGACAGAAAAGGCAATTTTTCTTCCTGCCAATTCTGCAATGTATTAGAAAAATGCATGGAGAAACTGAAGGAATGTTACTGAGAAGTAAGATATCGTATGTGGACTGTAGGAAGGATATGCAAAATTGGGAAAAAAACCCAGAAAGCATCTTTAACTTCTGTACCAGGCACAACCCTAGAGATGAACAGTAGAGAAAATAACGCTTGTCCATGTGCCTAGTAATTTTATAAAAGGAGAAATCAAGGTGGCTTTCACAGAGGGAAGTTGTATCTCACAAGGCTACCTCAGATAATGCTCGTTGTCAGTCAGCAAGTAAATGAGAGTAAATTGATTGATAGGAATGGGGTATAGGAAGCCCATAACTTGATAGACAGAAGCTAGGAAAATGTACTGGAAGAAGTATCTGTCTTTACTTGCTCTGTTCTGGTATGATTTTCCTAACCATTTACTCACGGTCATTATCAGAGGGAGCTCACTAAACATTTGTTCTGAGCCAGTGCATGCATTCCTATGTCATCCTATTTCTCACAGAAGTTATTGAAGCTGAACCATTCTGAGGCTTCCCCTCCTCTGCTAGATCTCGTTAAGATTAGCAAAAGAGTGGAAAAGTTATGAAGGGGAGGGAGCAAAAGCCATTGAGAGAGACGCACACAGCAGGTTTACATGAGCCTCATTTCTGCTCATTCCTAAACAATTCCAGCAAAAAGCTTCTGCTGAAAACTTGGCCATGGTTTTTATCTAGAAACATCTAGTTTAAAAGTGCTTTTTTTCATCATCTTCAAACATATTTGAATTTAACGATAAAAATCCCATGGAAAGCATTTTTCTCTTTTAGCAATATGTGCTTCCTGTGATATATGCAAAATTAAAGATCTCAAGCCCACACAATTACAATGTCTTCACTCGTAAATCAATATTTGCATTTCCTTATTTTAAGTATGGAAGAGAGGATAAAGATCTTAATTAGGGTCATCAAGTAGTTTTTCTCATAAGATTTATTATCTTATCTGATCTCATGTACATTTTTGCTTGTTTCACATATTTTTGAAAAGTGTTTATCTTATTAAAGAACATTCTTATTAAAAAGCTAAATTAAGTGTAATGCAATTTAATAGGTTAAATTAGATATTAGAACACATGCAAATACAGACTTTTACATATGAATACTATGAAAATTAAAAGTGTTCTAAGCTTTGCTAATGATACAGTGAGAAGTTAAGTTTCAAAATCCAAGCACACCAAAGCTTTGGAAAACTTAATTTCCAGTTCTGAGCTCTGCAGCTTGAACCTATTTCTAGTAAGAGTTTAGTGCTGTTTAGAACTGTAAATGGAGATTTAGAATATAAATAAGACCATCTCTAAATAACGGCATTCAAGCACCTATCACAGATGAAAAGAAATTCCTTTTAGCATCGTATGCAGAACACACTTTACGTGGAGAGATGTGTAACAGTATTTAGATAGAATTGCAGTCTGTTGAAAGCAACTGGGTCTGGGTAAGAAGTCACAGGGAAAACCTCCGTGGCACAGGAAGTCCTTTCACTTTTCAGAACGCCATCCATCATGCTGGGGAAACGGCAGGAAAGTAACCTACTACTTCTTAATAGGCTTCTGCATAGTGAGTTGCTTTGAAGCAGCAGCTGCCCACAGTAAATTTCACTGACCCTTAGAGCCTTTCTCCAAGTTTTCCAACTGTTTTGTCTCCTGAGTTACAACTCAGTGTTAGGTCCAAGTCACCAGCACCTGACAAAACTTAGAAGCTCCAACAATGTGAGAATGTAAAGCTTTCAGGGATGTTGTCTTTTCCATACAGCACCAGCAGAGAGACCTGATGCCATTACATTTACCAATAGAGAAACTTTTCTCCCTCTGAGGCAGGGACTATTTTAGAGGATGGCATTACACTATGCACATGTGTACTATTACAGACTATAACGTATATTAAAAAAATGTTAGATTCCTGGCACAGGAATTAGCACTCTCTCATGATATCAAGTGCTATAACTTACTCATTAAACATTAAACATGTAGTAGTTTAAATCTGCTGTTTGCACCCAGGTGGTGAAATTAAATATTAACATGCAATTATAGAGAATGGCAGAGTATAACACCCGAAGAGTGTCCTATGGACAGCAATTTGATTAAGCCTTACAATAATTATTTATTCATACCCTGTTAATCGAATGCACTCCTGCATTTTTTTAATTCAACACCTGTGAACTCAGTGCCAGCAAATTACTTGTTCTGCTTAATTTCTTCCCTAAACCATTCCTTCTCAACAGAGTTTGTGAAACAGAAGACATTATGCTACTCTCCTTTAAATAAATCCTATCATCATCTCCTCCTGTCCTTGTTGACACCAGGTGTCACTTTTCTTCTCCCCACTCCTTAACTGTTCCCTTTGGATTGCCTTCCTCTTCTTACTTTTCCAAGTGCTGCTCATATGTTCCCTTCCTCTTTTGTCCTCCTCTCCCAATAGCAGTCTGCTAAGGTTCTGTGCATGTCATAATAATATTCTATCAGTATATACCCTTCACAGTGCCACTGTCTGTCCTTCCAGAATGAATAAATCACAAAAAAATGAAAAGACTGAGGATTTTTAAGAAGGTTGACTTCTTTTCTGTAATTTTGAAAACCAGGATATTAGTAACTTTTCCCATTTTCCTGGACATCTGATTTCTCATTCTTTTTTCAGATGGACTATCTAGAGAATAAAAGTCTCATTTAGCTTCAACAGCACTTGCTTGGTACACTTATGTTAGTGTTGGAGCTCCAGCTACTCTGTTAATGTTCAAGGTCTGGTCTTCTGTACTGGACACTGCTAGATTTATTGTGTTAAACACCAAAAATAGAACATTAGCACACTGAAATACCACTTGTCCTTTACACTTGCACATAATAAACAGATTGTAAGTGTCCATTTAGTTCCTCATATGAATAAAACATGGCAGAGAGTCATATAATGGCAGAAAAACATATAATGGCAGAAAAACATATTAATTCCAAGATCATCTGTCTCCAAATACCAAGTGAGTGGGATAGTAGAGGAATATTTGCCTTTCTTAGAAATTTGCCTGGGTGGTTAGAAAACTAATAGAAAATGAGATTAAATTGCTGACAGTGTAGAGTAGAAACAAACCTGACCAAACAAGAAAAGATTGTGATGTGGAATAAAAATTCATTACTTCATCTATTTGTGAGACTATGCAAGTCAATGTTGTCTCTTTTGCATCACTCCACGTAAAGATTCCTGAATAAAGGAACTGCTTCATGAGAAAATATCATCATCTGTTTCCTTTTTTAGATGAATTGTAAATGAGTGGGAGACAATGATTAAACAAGATGGAACATGGTAGAATGATTTTAAGGGATAGACTTATACTTCACAAAATTCCAGCAAGCGAATACTGCACATGTTGTGAAATAGCCTGAAAGCCAGACAACACTAGTCTACCAGTTATGCTTGGAAAATAAAATTCCACAAAGCTCCTAAAAGGGAAAAATCCACCCTAATTTTGTTGCTTTTTAAAGATTCTATGTAAATCACAATTGGAAAATCCTGTAAATAGATATAGTCTTGGGATTGCATTGGGTTGTCCAAAGTAACAGCAACAATATCTTCAGTAAGTGTTAAGATTGAGAAAAACTGCGCAAAACGTGTATTTGGAAAAATCATGGAAGACTGGCCCAGGCTAGTGAGCCTTGTTATTGGCTGTGCTTTTGTACATGTTCTTTTGCTACTTTTTAATTATGACAGTATAGAACTCAGAGCAAATTACAAAAGCTCATCTAAGAAATGAGATACAAATTTGAGTGATGAACTCATGGAAGGACTTATTCTGCTGCAGTTAGTATGGTAAAGTATTAAATAAATTTTTATTATGACTAGCTGAAGAATATTTGTACTTCAATGCAGACTGTATTACTATTCTCTACTACTGAACTACATAACAGAATATTTGTACATTATCATAACACAGCCCCAATCACAAAGACCGTGTGATAGCACACAATTCTAAAACTATCAAAAGATGTCCATTTGTATTATGTAGCGCAGCAAGAGTTAAGCTGGGAAAAAAACCCCACTTCCCTGTTCCTAATATGTTGTCTGTATTGGGAAAATACATATTGTGTGTGATTTATGAAGAGAACTTCGAGCTGAAGGAACGCTTCCAAAGGCATATAATTTGCAAATTATTTTATAACAGTCTTGTTATGTGGATCAAATAATCCTTGAATACTTAATGTGCTTTCACTAGCCACTGGCACCAAGCACTAAAATCTTCATTTATAACAAAAGGGGGAGGAAGAAGATACACTATTTCATAGAGGCACAAGGAGGAGAATGTGTGTTTTTACAAACTCTGAGAAGAGCTAAGGATCCTTAAATTTCCTTTCTAATAAAAGAACCATAAAGAGGATTCTTGCGGAAAATATTTGAAGAAGAACTATCTCAATCTGGGAGAAGTGAGAATATATGAACTCCAATTAGATGGCTATGCAGAAAGAAACAATCCTACTTTGGAAAGGAAATATTTGCTTTAGAAATCAATTTTGAAATCACATTCAAGGTACTACTATAGAGTAGCTCATGCAGTTCTCAGCAAGTGTGGTTTGAGTTAAAAAAAAACAAAACCAAAAACAAACCAAGCTTAGTTTTGAATAACTGAATATCACTCAGTTAAATCCTTTGCTCCTTCAGTTAAGAAACACCAGAGAAATCATAAGCAGAAACTAGCAAAACACTAGCAAGTAAAACCACATTTTATACTAGTCTTTGTTTTGTAATTTTCTATTCAAACTTTAAAGTTGTAAATATGATCCTTTCTTTTGCTTAAATCCTCTCCATTATTTTTTATTCTTTAGCTTTTTAAATGTATCTAGCGTCCAGAGTGAAATGAGGTGAATCTGACATATGGAGATTCTATGGAGAAAACAACTTCAAAACTCCCGGTGGTACTAAAATTTATTGCAGCATGAGAACCTCAGAAATTAAGATTTGCCTCTCATCAAGCTGCAAATGGCATTTTGAGGATGGGTACAAGAATCAGATCCTGCTTGTAGCTGGCAGTTATTCAGTGAATTCCCTTTTGGTGAGGATCAAAGAATAATGTTAACAGTCTATAATTTTTGGTTAATACCATTTTAGCTCTGAAAACTACCATAATATAAATAATAAACTGTGTTATTATAAGTCTTCCAACAAGTGTGATATCCTTAGCTGCACACAAAATATTCAGTCCTTTTTTGAACAGGGTAGTTTTGACCTGGTTACATCCTTTGGTTCAAGTCTGGCGTGAATCCACAGAAATCCTCCTTCTTGTTCCAGGAATGATGGTGGCAACAAGGGAGGAATGTACAGCTGTGAGGAAACCATTTCTTTAGCAGCAAATGCTAGATCATTGTTTAAAAGTAAACAAACAAAACCCCAGCTTAAGTGGACTGACAATTCCTCCTCTCACATCAGTCTTTAGGCCATGCCAATCAGTGGACACAGTAACCAAATCTTTCTTCCTGTGCTACCAAGAGGAAAAAAAGAAGAGCTCCGTGTGGACATTTCACTACTGCCAGATAGTGGGTAAGTATTCCAGAATGGGTTCCAAGACCCCCTCTGACCAACAAAAAGGAAAGGTACTAAGTTACAGAAACATAGTGAATGTTGCAAACAGATTTAAAAATAGGTTTTTAACTGATTAAGCCAATTAATTTTGATGCTATGGTCCTATTTTTCATGGCATCAAGTGAAAATATATTTCATTAAGCCAGCATCTTTCTAGAAAGTTCTTATTGAGTAATTTTTATATGGATAATGAAACCATCATTTCTTGATACCTGATGATTTTCCAAAAAGTATAGGATGTGGATAAAATGGCTTCTTTTTTTTTGATCCCTAGGTTTATTTTTTAATTGTGTTCAATGAAATGAATCCCAAATGAACTGTATCTATTTCACGTCCATCTTTAAATTTATGCCAATAGGGAAATCAACATAGTATAAAAAAATTAAGTTGCTGGTTTCTAGAGACTAGAAAGATACCAAAGCCATTTACCAATATGTGTGGAAAACATGTTTTCCTTTCCTATTTCTTGGTTTCAAGAAGTTGAGACATTTAATATAGAACAACAAGTTCCAGTAAAAAATGCAGAATATTCAAGGCCAATGTTTTGTGCATTTTATCACTTACATAACTAGATTGTTTCTTTTAGAGAATGTTTAGAAATAATTTTTGAAACAAATAAACCAACCCTTGACAAATTAGTCTTGATGTTCTAAAGAATGCATAGCAATCAGCAACAACCTGAATATTTGGAACAGAAATTAACACTACTGCAATAACATATTAAATAAAACAAAAAATTAATGAAAATAAAAAATTGGATGTAAAACGTTAAGAAAATTATTTGCATGCATTGCTTATGAAAATTTAGGTTTAAACTGAAAGAAGTGATAAAAATGATGGCAGTATAACATCAATAAGCAGAGGCTGAAGGATGAGGTATAATCAGAGTTTAGAAGAGCTGAAAATAGGATCCTGTGGAAATGCACCAGTTTTCAATACAGGAATCCTTCTGGCTTCTACCTAAAATGGACAAATACATCTTAGTGGAATTTAGAAACAAGAGAAAAATCACTCATACTCTACTTTCCATTATTAGCCTTACAACTCTGAAGGGAGAGAGTGCTGAAAGGCTCCACCTTAAGCTTCGAGGGCTGTTAAGGGGAGTGACATTCCTAACTCCTATATCAGGCTGACAATAAACTCAACTGAATTGTCTCCAGAGACTGCTCCTATTTCTGTTACTGTGCTTCTACTCCTCTTATTGTCTTACACCCGTGTCACACAAATTTTACTGCAGCCTCCCTTCTGCACAAACTGAGCTTATTTTTGTGTCATATTTTCACCTCCAGAATGCAAATTTAGTTTCTCACACTGCTATCCATTAGCATGAGTGACCTGGTCACTCTGTACAGTAAGATTTGATCAGAAAGTATCTAAGGAAATCATATAAATATACCAGGGTGCTAAAACATGAATGTGTGTATTGCAAAGGGGATTAAGTACAAAAATTCAATTAATACTAAATAAAATGACAAGAAAAGCATACAAATTTACCTAAACTTTTCAAATTTCATACACAACTGCATGAATTATCTGAATGTCAAAATTTAAGTAAACAGGAAGAACTCTAATTAGAAACCAAGAAATTACCTTGAGAAATAAAACTTTCTTGAAAACAAAAAAGGGGCGGGGGGTAAAGGAGATGTATACAGGTTATGAACACACTATATACAGACACTGAACCACAGAAAAATCAAACCTGAAGAATAATAGCATGACCCTTGTATTTCCCTACAATTTGCATTTGAATAAAGAGAATTGGTAATGATGATATTACACTAATAATAAAGGGGGGGGGGGGGGAGATAACAAAAAAGGACAAAGATTGTGACACATTATAGGAGTTAGGGTCACAAAAAGAAAAAAATAGAAAGTTGCGGAGAAAACATCTGCAAGTAGTGCTACTGTTGAGAGAAAAGGGAGAACCAAATGCTCACGTACCATTACCAAACAGCCTGAAACTTAAGCCAGCACCATTGGTATGGGATTTTTCTTGCAAGATCAAAAGGAAGCAGCAATGCCATCTGCTGTTTGCTTTGAAAAATTGTTAGAGCAGATGTTCCCATGTGTGGACCCTCCATCCCTTCTACTAAGAAACCACTTGAAAAATAACCATGAAATAACATGGGGAAAACATCTGCATGGTATACAGCAGACCACCAGTAGTGAAGCACAGGAAAGCCAAGAGAGGAGGAGAGAAAGGACTGGAGCAATTCAAGCACGTCTAAGACTAGGTCAGAGACAGGCACCCCGTTGCGTGGCATAACCTCCATATGTATACATATGTATAACCACTCACTGGTTGTCTTTTCCTTTCGTTACTCAGCAGGAGGAAGCCAGATTTCTCACCCATCGGACCTGTGTCAGGCAAGACACTCTGCATGTGTAGTTAAGCCAAATACCACAAAGAATGTGCTACAGAACCTGGATGGCAAGGCACAAGAATAACTTAGTCCTTCCTCTCTCCTTCTGTAGGCTTATACCTCACCTAGCAAAATAATACCATGGTAATGTATTTATCATTATGGATAGAGAAATTATTTATTCTCAACATTTCTAAAATGGCTTTTCTTTCAGAACACTGAAATCTTCAAAAATTTATATGGAAAATTCTATGTATTCTGACAAATCTTTCAACATGAGAAGTACAGTACAATCACAGGCACCAGGATGTTATGTTAGGGTACCACCTAAATACTGTAGGAGACAGATAGAAAGAAGACACAAGGTGCACTGAGTATCTTCCGTGTATCCTGGAAGTCTTAAAGGGGGCACATTTTCCAGTCCTAAAGCTCTTTTAGAGGCGATTGCAAAATATATTACCAAAAAATAGGCTAACTTAAAATTACATATCATAAGACATTCTATACAATTGTGAGATTGCAGAATTAGTTTGCCTGAATTTTAAAAAAGTTAATGGCAGAGAACTTTAAAAGGACTGGTGGATTTGCACAGCATGAGATATTAGTGAAGAAATCACACAGTATCACAGAGTCCTGAAAAAAGTGAGAGAATGGATAATAAGCATCATTGCAAAGTCTGAAGAAACAAACTACACAAAGAAGTGAATTTTTCATTTCAGTGGAGACACCACAGTGAACTGTTCATTTCTCATGAATTCACATTTTAGAAGCTTATTTAAAAACTTAAAGCAAATACCACTACACTGCATAGATATTCTACATATAAGCATATAACATGACATTTCAAGTTACCCATGAAATTGTGTTGCCTAATTGTTTTGCAGACAGCAGCCTGGAAAGGGAAGCAGATTTTTTTGGAACTGCCAGGTTCTTCAAACTGCCTTGGTCCCATCTCATAACGTGCTTCACAAAGTATATATGAATAGACCTATTTCCTTCCTGGAACTGTGAAGGACCAGGGTGGACGTTAACATTTTTTGACGTACTCCAGTTTGCTATTATTTTAAGGAAAGGATAACAACTAACACCAATGACTTAAGCTTTGTTCTTATCAGACTACTGAGCCATGATCCATACACCATAATAATTTGTCCTGACTAATCTAGAATGATTAAAGAACACATTCAAGCTTTTTAAGATTGGCTGATGAACTGGTAGATTTCAACTTCTGGAGTAATTAAATATTAGAGTTTTGGTAGAAATGAAACTAATACAGACAGTCTTCCACAAAGCTTTAATATATGCTTTCTGAAGATTTTCAGAGATTACAATTCTTTCTGCTGGCACACTTCTTAATGTGTACCATGGATGTATCCTTTAAGTTATTAAAATGACAGCGTAGATATATACTTGTTAAAGACTTCCTTCATTTTAAAATTTGAAATAGCAGCAATCAGAATTGATTGAGTTCACCAACAAGATAGTCAATCGTTTAGATATGCTGCAATTTGAACAGGGTTTGGCAGCTCTGATCATCTCAAGATTAGAGACCTACCAGCTCCTGTTTCATGGCATGGCCTGTTAAGATTCCAAGAACACACTATCATATCTGGATGGAATGATGATACATAATAGTTCAATACAGAATCACAGAATGGTTGAGGTTGGAGTGGAACTCTGGAGATCATCTGGTCCAACCCCCTGCTCAAGCAGGGCCACCTAAAGCCAGTTGTCTGGGACCACATCCAGACAGCTTCTAAATATCTCCAAGGAAGAAGGCTCCACAATCTCTATGGGCAATCTGTGCCAGTGCTTGATTACCCTCACAGTGAAAAATTGTTTCCTGATGTTCAGTGGGGATCTCCCATGTTACAGTTTGTGCCCAGAGCCCACAGTCCTGTCACTAGGCACCACTGAAAAAAAGCCTGGCACTGTTCTCTTTTCACCCTCCCTCAATTCAGGTATTTGTAAACATTGATGAGATCTCCCTGAGCCTTACCTTATTCAGGCCAAACAGCCCCAACTCTCTCAGCCTTTCCTCATATAATTGTTGCTCCATTCCTTTCATCATCTTGGTGTCTGTTCACAGGACTCTCTGTATTATGTCTATATCTCTCTTGTACTGGGGAGCGCAGAACTGGACACAGCACTACAGCTGTGTCCTCACAAGTGCGGCATGCAGGTCAAGAATCACCTCCTTTGATCTGCTGGCAACACTCCTGATGCAGCCCAGGATACCAGCAGCCTTCTGATGCAAATGGTGCAATTAGAAAATGCCTTAGATTTATTCTGAATGTGTTCTTTCATCAGTCTAGATTAACCATTCTCAAAGGGATTTAACATGCTACATCTTGTACAGATATTCCTAACTTGTTGGACACTTTAACCCATCTATTCAGCTTTTAATAGAGTCACTTAAGTGGACTGTAATCCTTACATATACTGTTCTTTTTTTTAATCTCTTGAAGTGATTGAGTAATGACTGACCTGAAATAAGACTAAATAATAAATGTGTTTATGTTAAGATTACCTTTTCTTTAACCACTTCTCTTTAATAAAAAAAATAATGTTATTAGCAAGAATTATAATCTGAGAATTCTAAACCCTTAATGATGTCCTACAAGATTTCTATGGAGATAAACCACCTTTAACACCTCACAATCCTTTTGAGTTGTTAAGAAAAGCCTAAATTTTTTTCAGTTTGTGTCCCCTAACACTTACATTTATTTTATAAACAACTGAGAAGTGGTACTACAACTATATTAGTATTATCAGCTATGTAGTTCAGTATGAAAACATCAGATGTAGTTCAGGTCTTCGAGACAGTTGAATATACTTTCTTCTACAAGGTTCAAATCCATACTCATTTTCATGTACAGAAAGCAATAAGTGACTTTGAGACATCCAGAGGTTAATTTCACCCAGCTATGTTTCAGATGACTATCATCTGTGAGTTTCTCATAGACCAGACACAGATTTGTGAGCCAGTCCTTCAGACGACAATAGAAGGCAGAGCAATGTGTGCATTCATATCTAGCGAATATGATAAATAAAAAGGAGTTATCACATGAACTTTTGTTCTTTCTGCCAGTGTCTCTCTGCTTGCTCCTTCTCTCCATTTTTTCTATTCTCTATTTCTCTTTCCTTCTAGTGATACAAAGAAAAATGAATCAGAATTACAGCAGGCCATGATAAACACTTACAAGAGAGAGAATTTTTTTATTTATATACCCAGAACTTGGTCCTCTGACAACTGAAAATATAAGCTCTTTCCTAAATCTTAGTTGAAGGCTGAATCATCACTCATAGATCAGAAATGAATGGATTGATCAGAGGCAGCAAGAAACAACAATTTTCTTAGAAATATTTTAGGGCAAATTTTTCAAATTCCACATGTTCAGTAGTCAGTCTCCAAAACCAGGTAGAAAACCTCAACAACTTCTACTAATATCATCTAAGACACCAACACACTAAAAAATACTGTATCTACCATCTGAATTAATGCTTCCCAGTGATTAAAAACTATTCTGTCCAATTTTGCCAATAAGCTTTTTCTGAAATTAGGAGTAATTCATAGGCAAAACCAGATCTATAAATTCTCTGCAAGTATAATGCTTCAGTGTAGTATTTAAGACAGAATTTAACAAATTCATACCATTTTTTTTTTGTTTTCTGTCATTTTATGTAAATTTTCAGACAATAAAAAAACCAGAATTATTTTTGCAAACAACCCCAACTGGGCAGTATTTTGTATTGTATTACCAATATACTTATAGACTATATGATCCATTAACAAAACTATATTAAGACTACAACAGGTTGTTCTGACACGTTCATTTATCTTTTTAAAGCACTTAAATATCTTATTAAATATATTATGACTTTCCTAGATATATATACTACTTGCATTTGCAAGCTTGAAGTTATCCCTGTAGTATGTGTTCGGCTTGCTTCAGATGGGTATAAGAAATAAAAAATTGTTAATATCTTCTGGATCAAAGCATCAATGTGTCAAAAGGACAAAACTTTGTTTCAGGGAATTACAGCTGCAGACAATTTTTGCTGTTATCCTATCAGTGATTGCCTTGATCCCATAGGTATGAAAAACATCTCTCTGCAAGGGATTCTAGAAGCAGACAGGTATGCATTACCAAGAGGAGCAGAATAACTAATTTCTAAATGTTTGTTCTCCATGTGACAGTTCCCAAGCACAAGCAAAAATTTTACTGCCTCAAAATGCAGAGAAATAAAGTCATTAATGCTACAGGGCAAATTTCAGTATGACTGATTTCTAAAGCAAAGACATTCATCTCATGAAACATCATTTGGCATAAGTCTAATGCTTTTATCACTTCAACTTTATAATCCCCACTTTTGACTCAAAACTTGAAGTAGGCCAAGGAACTACTATATTCTTTCTCTGTGGCTTCTAAAGTAGGGTATTTCTGTTCATGTTAAAAATGTAGCATTTTCTTGTTCACAATGAAACATATTTAATAGGGATAGAAAAACATCTACTAAGATATTATTGCTGATGAGGATTCTGTGAAATTTATTGTTGCTGGCCTCACTTTTGATGCATATTCTGGCCCCCTATTTCACAGGGAAGCAATTTGATACCACTCCAAATGAATATGCAATTTGTTGTCAGTTTCCATGTATACATTTCAGAATGCTCTTTATAAGTCTTCCTATATACAGACTATCAAATGATCTCTTCCTTCTAGTCACCTAGAGATCTACTGAGGCATAACTATATCTTATGTGTTTTAGAAACAGAAAGCGTCACCGGAAGCAAAAATTCAGACAATGTCTGTATTTAAAATATTCTGTCTGCTCATCCCTATTATCTACAAGAAATACTGCTATATAGGCTCAATTCTTCCCCGGAGTCATTAATCTGAGAGGCCTCTGCTTGGAATCTCAAGTTGCGAAGCATCTGTCAATGCTTCAGAAGGAAAGGCGAGCAGCCAGAATGAACACTAGTGCTGCTACTTGCTTGCTCCTGACATTGTGCAAGAACACTCGCCAGCTCGATAACATTAGAAATGCACATTTAGAGCCCTCTAAAATGATTTAAACAGCTATTAGATTTAGCTGCACTTTTCTATTCGTAAATATTCAGTATTTCCAGTTTAAAGGCTTTTTCAAATTAAAATCTCCTAAACTGTAAAATTAAATAAAAGGTCAATGCCTTCCCCCCCCCAGTAATATTCCCCTATCTCAAACAGAAAAATGAATTTTTTTTGTTTTAAACTTCCTTGAAAATACAGGAAAAAATCAATTACAAATGACGAATTCTTCTCAAACTGCTTTTAAGGAGGATTCTTGTTCTTTGTGTTATTTATAACTTCACTATCTTATAATTCAAACAAAGAAAAGTAATGGTTTTAAAATGCTAGCTTATATTATGCTAGCCTAGCTTGTATCACAAAAAAAAAAAAAAAAAAAAAAAAAAAGAGAGACACAAGGTCACCAAGTGTTCTTATGATCTCAGATCCAAGCTGCATGTTTCCATGCAATATTTTACCAGGAAATTCATCATACATTGGGCACTGAAATGCAATATCATAAATTCAGTTCAAAGTAAATTGGCCACATATTGTCTGTTTTGCTTCTTATCCTTAGTGGCTGCCAAAGGAGGTAGAGAATACTGGACCATGCCCAGAACCTTAAATTCATGAGAATTTATGTTTGTGAAACAGCATGCTCCTCAGGCCTATAAGCAAGTGAGAGACAATGAAGCAGAGTAAGAAGCCAGCGTACTGTGAGCAGATGATGAATGTGTCTAGCTTTGTAGAGAGGCACATCTGGTACTATTAACTCCTCGCCTCTCCAAGTTTGGTAACTGAATATATTCTTTGTAAGAATTTTGATTGCAAAAAAAATAATGGTTTGATGTACAAACCTTTGAAAAAGATGCTTAATACAAAAGTTGATGGCTTAAGGAGATAATTCAGAGATTTAATGATAAGTATGCTGAAGTAAAATATTATCTTCCCTTGACCTTTTTCCAAAGCAAAGACTCTCGTGGAAATAACTAAGATGTTATTCGCCCTTCCAGTTTTTTCTTCCCGCTGTCCTGCTCCTGAAGATGTTTTGCAGTTACTGCTGGTACTAATAAGAAGCTTAGAAAAACAAGGATAGAAATGAAGATATGAAAGAAGAAATCAGATGCCACTGGGGAGTATTGACACAAAAGTTAAGAACTGAAAAAGAAAACAGTTTGCAAATAAACGTACATTAATGTAGTAAAGCCAGTTATCTCCAAATGATTGTCTGCAAGTCTATCATCGCCAATTCACAGAGGCATTATTTTCCAATTTTACAGTAAAATAATGCAATGATTTGTTTTCTTATTTTATGGACTAAGAGAATTAAGATGTAAGAGGGACAACACTGTTTGTTTCCACAAAGATGCTTTTGCTGTCTCTACAATATGCAACTCACCCACAGATACACTTATTATACCATGATATATAGACAAGCATCAGAAGACAGTGAAGGTCTTCTTGTTTGTAAAAGACAGGGACAGATAATCTTTTAATAACCTCCTAACAGAAAAGGTAATCTTTCCTTGGAAGAGTAGCTGAATTCTCTTCTGTATTCTTCCCTTTACTCTCTTCATACCTGTTTTATAAGGTAGTGTAGTCTCAGGCTGCATCTCACCTTAAATTGACAGTCCAAGGAGATGGGGGGGAAAAAGAAAAAAAGAGATACGTTTTGAAATGGAATGCACTTTTATTAAATATGCAATTTGTTTTCCAGTTCTCAGGAAGAGTGACAACTCCTTTGTCTGGTCCACGTGTATTAGGAATCTTGCACTGATCTTGCTGCACTTTGCAAAACACTGAAGCTTATGAAATAGATGCAGCCAAGACAAAGGTGGGTTGAACCTATCAAATACACATCTACCGCATCTCAACTTTGGTGGTCATCTAAGTCTAGACTCCAACCGCAATTTCAACGTTTGGAATACTGAACTGCAGTACTACTCTGTAGTATTACCACAATAATCCTCTTCCAAAAACTGATGCCTGTCCTTTCCTGTTGTCTTCTGCATTTTGCAAATCGGCAGTTTGCTTTTCTGCAAAAGTAGAGTGGCTGACAATGTGGTTCCTTTGATGAGTGCTGGTTGTTCACAGCCAAACTCAAAACACAAGGATGTGCTTCTATAGCTGTCCTGTTTGCAAATTTGCATTGCTTTTGCATAATATTGTACAGAGCAGACATATAGTGTAAGGCACACTAAGTCTCAGGTTCACGATAGGGAGCTTATTGAGGTGTAAATGTTTAAATAATTATTTATGGTTTGTAAATAATTCACAAGTTATTTTGATTTCTTTCACTCAATTTGATACTCAAAATTGTTTCACAAAGTAGCCTGGTCAAACACTGAAATGTATTGAAATCGAACTAATTGCAGCATTGTCCTTTTGTCAGCAGAGATACCACTTAGCTCTTTGTTCTATATACCAGAAGCTTCTCTTTTTCTTTAAGAGCTACCTTTGCAAGCAATGCTGAAACTAAAAGAATCCTCAAAGAAAACAGCATTCTGTTTACTGGAATATTCACATATATTTAAGTTTATCATTGTGTATCTGTGAATTCATTTTAATACAGTTCTTTTAATCACCATTAACATTTTGGTAGATATGTCCTGCATTCTCCTGCTACATAAGCAGAAGTTAGTTATTTCAAAACTTTGATCCTTAACCCAACACGAGTGCACAAATCATAGTGGTTATCCACTACTACTCTTCCTGTATTATCCCTCCCCCTACTTTTTTCATGCTCTTGCCTAATGTAAAACTGTGGGGAAGAAATAGTAGCTTGGATTCTACAGGGCACTGAAACATGTGCACATTTTCCTGTTTCCTGTACTTTACAAGAAAATTTTATGTTGCACTGGGCAGAGGCAAGAAAATAGAAGTCCAGAAATGATTCCCCGTGTAACCTGAGGCAAGCATTAGACTCATGAGAATGATAGCCAAAGACACAGAGAAAGCTTTAGGCAGCACAATCAGGCATCCTATAACCAGACAGTCCCAGCTTCCCTACATGGGAATGATTGCAACAGGACAAAATGTGCTGGAGATGAAGATGAGACAGGGAAAGTCAGAAATTCCTAGGAGTGATAGGATTACTCTATGGGGATAGGTAAGAACAGATAAGATGAGGATAGGCTGGCTGCTTCCTTAATGAAGTCTACTAAGGCAAAGATCAAAAAAAAAAACGCTATGTGAATTAAGTTTATTGGGTTTTGTACAATTTTATTTTTTCTATTTACAACTAATATGACCATAATTTTAATTATTCACATTTGTCTTATAGTGACTTAAGATACAAGACCCTTTCAGTTTTTAGGTTGGCCTGGATTTTATTAAGAAAACTCCAACAAAATAAAACTTTATTCCTTTGGTAGATTGTAGAGCATTAATCTTTCTGAAGAAGCTATTTAACCAACAGAGAAGAAGATATATCCTCACATACTTAAAGCTTTTCAACAAGTGAGACAGCGTCATCAGAATGCCTCATAAGCAATAAATGAATCGACTTTTACAAAAGATCTTGAGCTAATACAAAATTATTCCTTTTGCATATGGAAAATGGGAGTTTTGCCCAAGGGTAGACAGGAGGGCTTTAAAACTACTAGGAAACAAAGATTTCCTGAACCTCTGTTTTAAGGCTTTAACCATGAATCTTATTGAATGTATACTTACTACGAAGTGTCAGCATGACTGACTATAAGCTTCAGTACTTGATGGTTCAAAGTTTGAATTTTTTTTTTTAAAAGCAAATAACACCTATCTGTATGACAGTAGCATGAAAACTAACAGTTTTCACATGCTAACATTAGATTGTAAATACATAGACTGATTTTCCCCTCTGTCAGAGACAACACAAAAGTAAGCATCCAAGCTTTCCAACCTTACTTCCATCAGCAATACAGAAGCATTAGTTTAATACAGACCCACTTGTTTAGCAAGAGGCAGGACTATGGATCAAGCTGTGCACCTGTGTATTGCACAGAGAGGAACTATATAGCTTTCAGGGGACTCTTTTTTGTTAACAGCACACAGAATAGAATTAAAATTCTTCAAAGCTGTTTTTCTACCAGTGGGAATTCTGTATTTAATCTAATTGGTTACGTACTGTCCTTTCTTTAAGCCCTGGTTACTATGCGTTTGTCAAATACACTTCTCTCTCAGATGAAACAACTCCCTTCTAAGGCTTCTGTGGTGGTCCTAACAGTTGCCTTCAGTGCTGTCTTGCTTTCTAAATGCTCAGCCAAACCAATCCAAATTAAAGGCCACAGTGATTTATTGATTCAACAGGAAGGGGTGGCTGGATGACCCATGAATTCTTTTACTTCATTTTCTTCATGGGTATTATACATCAAGAGTAATAATGTGAACTCTTCTCCTGTACTGTATGAGTCCAATACACAGCATCTAGTTTGAAAAGAAAGAAACTATAGCTGAGTCTATATTTCAGTAACAAATATACCGAAGCAAAAATTGCCATCTACTTTCTTCTTTGACCAAATGACCCCCAGAAAAAAGAATGGGAAAGGAAAAGAAATATCTTGTTTTTAGAAGAAATCTTGGTTTTAAAACTCTGTTTTTCATGAAAGCACATGGAAATGGATCATCAAGCAGTTAGAATGAAGCACGACGTTAAACTAACAGAAAGAAAATTTCATGGTCAAAGTCCTTATTTCTATGTAAGGAATTTTTCCCATACTCCTCTAACATCATTTAGTTTGCATAAAAGAATGCCATTAAAAAATACTTTATCAGGCTCTCCAGCATGAGGTATGATCCCTGTATTTCAGACAGCTTCCCTGGTTAACATGGCTAACTGGAAGGCCACAGCACAGATCCCGAATTCCTCGTGCTCTGCCCTCAGCTCCTTCATATTGAATACATGCATGTACCTTACTAATAAGATAACAAGTGACACTGAAGGACAGTTTCCATTCTGTAGCTTATCACCTCTACTCTTCCAGTTCATTCCACCATGATCATCCTTTTGGCCTTTTTTCCTTCAGATGACATAGTGGCACAAAAGAATCCATCCTTTGTGCTCAAAACATCCTTCTGACTACATATGCTAAGTAACTGTTAAACTCCTCTTTTAAGCATCAAATGAGAAAATATTTTCAAATATCATATTTGCGCACAGTGAACATTCCAAAACCTCCTATGATACACCTTTCCTTAACAAGATAAACATACTGGTTTGTATTTGTCTCAAGACTGAAATCCTCTAACATCCTCGGCCTCTTTATACATCCCTAATTACCTGTCAGTTTTGCTGGGATGCCTCTGAATTTAGAGGAAAAGCAGCACTAAACAACAAGCAGTTTTCTACCACTTCTGTGAGAAGTTCCAGATAGCACAACACATTAAATATAGCTTAACTTTTTTTTTTTTTTTTTGGTCGCAGGCTTAGGTGGAAGCATCATGAAAAGGAGGAACAGTGAGAATAGTAAAGGAATACAAAGAAACGTGAATATTAACCTCTGCTAGCCTCATGTGACAAATCATCAACTGCTAAATATGGGACAAACCTGGCTGTAAAACATACAGGCACTATCCCCAAAAGAGCTGGCCTCATACATAAGAAAACTGGAAAACTAGTCAGTCAGAGCCACAAACTCTAATGGAAATAAGTATCACTAGAAACAACCTGATAGGAAGTTTTAGGGCAGGACAAATTTCCTGCAGTGTTTGACAGTAGGGAGAGCCTAGAATTTTCATTATGTTGCAAACTTGATACTTCTGGGCAGGGAAAAGTCAAAATAAGATGATGAACATGTTAATTGCCAAAAAATAAAAGTTCAAGAGAAGCAAGTATCAGGACTACTGAAGTAATTTTGCTTTGTATAATGTCAAATTTTCCTCCTGCAGTATTGAGATATTCAGCTTTCCAAGATAAAAAAAATTAAATCAATTCCTAATGTCAAGGTTTAGGGTCAGGGCAACCCGCTAGACCTATAACAGATGCTCTCTGTTAACCCCCCTCCCTCCCCAAAGGGGAAGAGAAAGGGAATATAAGAGAGAGACTTGGCAATTAGAAAAGAAAGCTAGAACAGCTTTAGTTGAAATAATAATAAAAATATAGAATATATATAAAACCAGTATCAAACCCAACCCCCCGATGGCAATTACATTACTGACACCACTGATGCTGTGGAGTAGGCACTGGGGAAGTCCCAGTCTGGGCCCAGCAGCAGATGGGAAACATACTCAGGAGCTGGATTCAGCATCTAATGCACAATAAACAGAGTCCTCCTTGAATGCCAGTCATTGAAGAAGAGAGCCTGGCCCTCATGATCCCCCAGCTTTATACTGAATATGATATATATGGGATGGAATCCTTTTCCACTCAGTTCAGGGCCACCTGTCCTGTCTGCTCCTCCCCACAGGTGCAGCGTTTTACTTTTTGCACTCCCCACTGTGGTACACAAGATCTACCAGAAACCCTGGTCTACATACCAATCTTTGGTAGCAACTCTAAACATCGAGTGTTATCACTGCTAGAAGTCTGAAAAAAATCTGCCATTAACTCCAGAAGGTGCAGTTAGCTAGAAGAGACAGCTAAAAAGTCACTGAACAGAATTAGCTCTGTTCTAACTCAAACCAAGACAATCTTACTATTTAAAACAGGTTATGGTGTCAAATGTAATGTTACAAACTCAAATAAATACGTGAATATATATAAATATTGAACATACTTATTGTAATAAACAAGGCTGGACAAAATAATCAAAGTAAAATATTTTATCATAACAAAACCATATATTTTTTGAAACTAATTCAGTAAATTGTTACTCTCTCATTTCTATTCTTAAGCAGTTATCAAAACAAATGTCTCCCACAAAGTCTTATTGCACTAAACCTGCATTTTCATTTTTTATTGATAAATCTGTTCCATTAAAAATATTTTAACCAGTTTTAGTCAGTCTGGAAACAGATGAGCTCGTGTAACCTGCTGAAATGTGCTATAGAGCCTGCAGAGGGTTTGAATGACTAACTTCTGTGTCTGGGAAGCCTTGACTCTTCATTTTATGCTTAGAATTTTGGAGCTTTGGTTCTACTCCTTGAATACCAATGAAATGATCGAGGTGTTGGTCCATAACATGTATCTACGACCTCAGATAAGAATGATTGTGATTTACGTACTGAAAGCCCACAGATGACGAACCATAGAAAAGAAGCCTATCGAAGGGCCGAGGCAAAAAGTCTCCTGAAGAATGATTAAGGTAGAACAGAGCCATTACAAACCTGTGTTGCTGTTTTCTCTGTCTAAATCTAATCAAGATGCAGCACAGGAAGTGATGTTAGCAGCTACCTATTCTCTCTCCATGCTATCAATACTGAGGTACAGAAGACAGGCCAACTTAATTAAAACTTCCATCAAGAACGAGTAACGTTTATCTCTTCTGCAGTTTGTCTGTGGAATAAACTATGTATCTTCAAGTCTAAACTTTATGTGGTCTTTAAATGTACTTGCCCAAAGATACTGATAAATACTAACACTGGCCTCAGTCTTAATACCATTAGATCTGTGCAGCAGCCAAAGCTCCTGTGCCAATCTGTCAGAGCTCTGACATTCAATATACTGATGTTTACCTTAGTTGATTTGGGAGAAGCTTCTTTCAGAGGTGAATTCCAGTACTGTAAGACAGTCATAAGACACAGTGTGTGTGAGGATGTGAGGACTGACTTCATCAAAAAAGACCTAAATGTGTGTGTTTTTTCTAAGCATGTTTATTATTATGCATAGATGTTTGGATTTTTATTTAGCACTACAATTTAATATTTCCTTGACCCTACAAGAGAAAGCTTCAGAATATGTGCCTGTACGTGAACACTTGGCAAGGCACATTTTTCTAAATAAGACATTGTTCTATTCTCATGATTCACATAAAAGATCTCATACTATTGTGGACATTTAAAGAGTTATCCAGGAAAATACCTAACTACACAAAAATGTCTGCTTTAATTTATTGATTCATTTTGGACCATCATGGGAAACTTACGGCCTAAAAATATCTTACCCATAGGCTTTATGTTCACATTTCGTATGTACTGAGAATGACTGACTGTACTAGAGGCCCTTGGTACCTGTTGCTGAAGTTTCTGTACTCACTATTTTTCTTGGATTGGATTTGCAGCCAACTGGTTGTAATTGACCCTCTACTGGGACAAGTTAGGATAAGAACATATGCCTTTCCTTAACAGAGAGAGAGAGAAAAAGAGAAGGAAAAAGGGAGAGAGAAAGAGAAATATCACCAGTATTTATTTTAAGTTGCCTTCATTTCCAACTTTTCTGGCAGAATGTCAAGTTTCTGTCATAATGCAGAACTCCATTTTAAAGGAGCTCCAGGAAAAAAAAAGACTACATGAGGAGCTATACCTAGCTAAAATATAAATTTAAGAATGGAGCAGCAGAGTTATTTCTGCCCTGGAAAGTAGATAGTCCACATGATATTGCCATAAGATTTCTGCACATGAAATGCCAGACTGGCATTTCTCTTAAGGGCAGTCATTAGTCAATTTGTCATACCTCATGCAAACATAAATTACTAAATTATAACTGCAAATGTGAAAACCTCCACTGGTTCTTTACCTCAGGCCAACTATTTCTAGGCTAAACAAACTTGACACCAGGCTTCAGCAGCAATTGTAACAATTCCATGTGGATCTCAAGGGAATTAGTGGCTGTACCATGTGAAAATATGCAAATTCTATATAACTTTTATGTTATGAATAAGGAAGTTATTTATACTAAACTTTTGCATGCAGAAAAGCATATTATAAAATAAAACTAGTGTCTGTTTACATGAATATTTCTGCAATGTGCTGTATGTTAAGCTTTGGTGCACGTAAGTGGAAACTACCACCATCTTATCTTCATTGATGAGCTCACATACTACCTTCATTCTCATTTTTGGCATACAAAGAAAACCTCCCACTGAAATCAGCAGTCCACTCCTAAGGTAACTCAGCATCCCCTTGGTCCTGTCCTAGTGTCCAGATACAAGATTGCAGGTGTAAACTTGATAGAAATCATCCTTTATTTCTTCAGACACATGCAAAAGTTTACTCTTGTGAAAACTGCCATACATACATTGGTTCCTACTAAAGGAGTACCAATTAGCATCTTTACTAGTAACATACAATGCTTCAGGTTTTCAGACCTGAAGTTGAATAGTAAGTTGCAAAACACCGAGCGATGAAATCTAGTCCCTTCTCAGGTAAAATTCCTTCATTCTTTGTTGAAATGTTCCAGTCTCTATCATAAAATACCACAATGGGGAAGAACTTGCTCAGCCACAGACTCCTGTGGTACCTGTAATAAATACAAGTATTTGGTGTCACTGTTAGGCACCACTTCCAAAAGACAAATAATTGAGTAGCTCAGCATCTCCTAATGCCGTGTGAGGACATTGATGCAGTATGTGAGAGATAATTAAACCTCTCCCAGTGGTGTCCACAACTCCCACACCAAAAGCCACGCGTGTCCTGAGTGTTCATCCCCAAGATCAACTTTGCTCACAACATAGATGTGTCCTTCTCAAAGTCACTGTTCAAAGCACTAAAACCAGCACAGTCCTGGTTAACTTAGAAGACTTTCCATTACAGCTGAATATTGAAGTTATTGAAGCTAATGGTAATGCCATATAGAGATTCAGCGGCTTACAATGGATTTATGAATCAAAAGCAGGCATTTGTAACCTAACAGTTTCTATTTGGATGAAAATAGTTGTTATTAGGTAGTATATGGCTGGTGAGCAGCCACATATCCAGACAGGCAAAAAAAGAAAAGGAAAAGCCTTTTCTACAAGAGAAAAGCAGTGCTCATATCCCATAAATATGCTTCTCACCCTCCTGCATCCTGCCTGACTCATACATCTCAGCCCTTCCACAGCTCCCCATCCCCAGCTGCATTCTGGGCCCATAGAAGCTGTAATGGACTTACAAGCTATGTAATTGCTGTGTGTGACTTCAGCAGCAGTGGCCTTGCAGCCCTGGGGCAGGAAGTAACATTAGACAACAACAGAGCATCTGTTCAGTTTTAACATAGCAGCCAGTCATGGAAGAACCATCTTCCCTAATTGTTGTTATGAACGCAAGGATGGCATTAGCACGGACCAAATGCTTGTAAGGCACACTGTCACAAGTGACAGCAGGTATGGCTGGAGTCTCTGGACGTAACTGAGAAAACTGGCCCCAGCTGTCTCAGTCCCACCTTAGGTATTCACCCACCCACCACTGAGACGGAATTAGCTCCTGACACACAAGTAGTCCTACAGAGATATTCCTGTATTCTGGATAGCGCATAGGCAATTTCCACAAGAAAAAACTACTCACCTCACACTTTTGCTTTTTACATGGCTGGCAGGTGAGGATAATCTGAAAAAAGTATAAATTATGTGGAATGAGAAATGCCTTCTCACCCTCTCTCTCTTTTTATAGTAGAAACTTAACCTCTGCCATGGATTTAACATCATATTTCATTGCAGCCAAGAGGTTTTTAGGAGTTATGTTATTAAGACTGTAACCATCAAGCAATTTTATCAGAAGACACTGTTTATGTACAAAGTCTAACTACTCCAATATCCCTCCCCCCCTTTTTCTTTCCTTCTTGTTTCCTTTGCATAGATCCACTTAATCCCATCTCTTAGTGTGGGCAAAAGCTGACAGTTGCATGACAAGGAATGTTTCCCTTTGTAAAAGCCTACTTCCTCTCTGTGTAGTTTTAGCCTAATTGAAATGTTTCCTATTAAGCTCAATCAAGGCAGCAATTATCTAATTACTATGCTTTTCCAGTCAAAAATTGTACAACCAAGCATATTAGAGGGCTGCATACATATTTATTATTCTTTTTTATATGTCCCTGTGTAGGTTTAAGCAGCAATCAAACATTTTTACAGTACTTTTGTACTGCCCATAAGTCAGCTTATTACTATTTTCTACTACAAAGAATTGCACAGGTCCCAAAACCACTTCTATGCCTCCTACCAATTCTGCAGTAGGTACACGGGAATTTCAGAATAAAGTTACTCCTTCCTGCGTAATATGGCAAAGAGAAAAGGAAGTTACAAACAAACCCATTTCATAGGGGTGGGCCTCACAGTAATAAGTTTACATGGCTAAAATGAACCAAGGGAACTTTTAGGCCTTATAAAAGCATTGCATTTATGGTGAAACTTTAAAAAAAAAAATTGCTCAAGCAAAGAGGGATTTTACAAGACCTCCATAAAAAACCACACTTTCTGTATACTTACAGGCATTCTTTAGCAAGATCCCTGAAATCATGAGTATCAATGCTGCAGGTGACCTTTATTTATGGAAGTAAATTAATTGCATGTCTCTTTTAAAGAACCATGAGCTCATCAATTACTTTAATAAAAGTACAGCAGAAATTACACTACATATATTTACCCATGCCACTGTTGACTGGCCACTGAGTTCAGCTCCAAAGTAAACTTGTTTTCTAACTGAGCCTTCAGCGTGGTCCTTCTAACATGTATATGGCTATAAAAACACTGCACTCATTCTGTAGCCTTATGCTGGTTGGTTTTCAGAGTCACCTCTTTTCTTTGACATAGATTATAGCAGAGCCACAGCCACAGCAAAGCTCTGCCCTACGTTGCACAAATACCACTGCTTTGTCTCTTCACATAAGACCTCCTGTAACACACAACAAAGACTGTGGATGCTGAAAAGCTGCTAGCAGAGGGATTTTCTCAGGTTCTCACAATATTTGGTGAGAATCCTGCCTTTCTCAGCAGTGTTACGAGAAACAGTAGGATGGTTTTTGTAAGCTAGACCAACACCTGGTGTTTTGCTAAGTTCTGTTTATGGTACATTGGAAAAATATTTTGACATAGGTGTTGTAGGACTTCAGCCAAACACCCTAGGAGATGGGTGATCACTGACCAATCACCCTATGGGGCTAGGGTATATAAAACGGGGTTATAAATTAATAAAATTGCTTCTTTTGCCTGCTTTTGCTGAATTTATGCATTGCTGCATCTCTCTGCTCCTGGTATAAACAGCAAAAAAAGACAACTGAAAGATTCCCTCTGACTACATATGGTCCATAAAGAGAAGGGAAGTCTTTTTATGACAACACTGTAAGAATAAAGGGACCAGACATGCCAACTAAACACTTGCTGCTTTCCCCAAACAACAAGTAGGAGGGCAGGAACCCATCTCACACTCTCATACCACCCCCTGCCTGGGGGACGCTGTGCTTGTGTAAGGGAACAGCAGTGATCTCTGTGGCAGGTCATCTTCAGCCTTCCTGCTGAATTCCTCATTTTGCTTTGCTTCTGCACAAGGCTTTTGCTTTACCTATGAAACTGTCTTTATATCAACCCATAACTTTTCTCACTTTTACTCTTCTCTTTCCCTCATCCTGCAAGGGGGGGGGGGGGACTGACCAAGTGGCTGTGTGGGGCTTAATTGCCAACTGGGGTTAAACCATGACACCATCAAAGACAAGAACTCAGTACTTCTTTCAAGTTTCAAGTTACTTTACCAGAAAAGACTGCTTAAAAGTTATGGGAGTATTTAATAATTTTAAAAAGGAGGAAGTACAAAAAAAAAAGGAAAGAGCCTATTTAGTGAAAACAAAATTAGCCAAAATCCCCTTATTAAAACTTATCAGTCAGGCTGTAAGAACTAATGCTACAGAGCATGATGCTAGAATTACAATTGTATTATCCCTCGTGCACAAGACACGCTACATGTACCTGAGTTTAAAGCACACACACACAGCGAGTCTGGAAACGCTTAGCAGTGACGGCCTGCTCTAGTGTGTAGGAAACCTATCTTTAATTTCTACACCCAAGACATCTGGGACAAAAGAAGAACTAAATGATGTTCATCACATGGCTGCCCTACATTACTTTGCAAAGTATTTTTTTTTTTTGTCATAAAGTTATGAAGATATTCTGTTGTTTACTTTTTGAAGAGGAAATGTTCATTGTTAGTAGATAATTTTACAGGAAAAAAGTAATTTCAGAATTATGTTGTCATAGAATGTATTTACACGTTAATTTATAAATTACTTATTTTTACATATTCTTAACATAGTAATTTATAAATTCATGAAAGGCACTGTTTTTTCCACCACTGTGATGTTTTTTCATATATAGTATCAACAAAAACACAGGTGACTGAGTTTCTGGAAGGTATATGTATATAGCACACACCCCAAATACACTGAGGTAATATCCATGTGAAAAATTGGAGAGGTAGGTGATACCCACAATTGCATCACCTGCCCACTAATCCGACTCCCTAGGAGTTACTCTGACATTCCAGACTCCTGAGCAGCTTCAAACCACTGATACTGAAGGAAAAAAAAAAATGGAGGGGGAGGGAGGGGGAGAATATCTCTAAACCTCCAAATATGACAGTGAAATGCTTCTGCTTTTAACTGTCTCCAAATTATTCCTCTAAAATAAACTGTGCACCACTCTCATCTGAACTACAAACTAAACAAAGCCAATTTTGACCTAAATTTTGACCTTCTACCTGTAGAAATCTTACAACTTCAAAATCCAGGTCTTTTCCCAATGAAGTTTAACATCAGGGTGGTATCGACTAAAAGTTTTATTCTAGTAACTGCAGCTATGATGAGTACTTCCAATTTAAAAAAGCATTGAAAAATTGAGAATTCCCAATATCCCAATGTAATGATTGATACGACCACAGAATGAGTATGAAGAAACAGTCTAGCTGTACAGAGGAGATTTGAATTCAAACTCAGAAAAAAACGAAATTATTCTGAGTTTACAATATAACAGCATTCAAGGGAAAACTGCTGTAAATGATACCAAATGTACAATCCATGTAGTCCTTTATACTGCAAGAGAAGGATGTTCTTGCTCCCTACCTTTATTATGGCTTGTCAACAACAGTAAACTTCTTGTTCCTACCAATAACAAACCAGATGGCACAGAACAAGATCAGATGCAGTCTCTGAGACTCCAGAAAATTTCCTAGATGATATGAACGATGAGACCTATAAATGCTTCAGATCACAAAATACTCTGTCATGACTGTAGTCCTATGTATAACTAACTTACTCTGGGGAGGAGGTACACCTCAGCTTTCATCAGCTCTTGTCCATATGTTATAGGTTATAAGAAAGTTTTATAGTGGTGTTTACTACCTCACATCTACCCAGTAATATCATGTCCTGCAAACACCTCATGTGCAACATGATGTCACAAGGAGCAATGCTGAATTCAAACAGTTAACTATTAAGAAGGTAGATGTTCCAGCAGAGAAGGCATCAGCCTAGCATTCTGATATGGAATGTTATTTTCTTAGTTACTTGTTCTTCTGTCAATGAGCTATTTGGACAATTTAAAATGTTATACGTTTTTGACAATGCTAATGTTAAATAGTCTTGATTCTAGATTTGAACCCAATACAGCTGCCACATGGCTAAGAATATTTTTTTTCATATTTAGGGTTGTCAAACACTGGAATAGGCTGCCCAGCTGGGCTGTAGAATCTCTACCCAGAGATGTGACAACTTGACTAGACACGGCCTGAGGAGTCTGATCTAACTTTGACCTGCTTTAAACTGGACCAGATGACCTCTAGAGATCCCTTTGCATGTACATGGCTGTATTATTCTAGGAATATTTGTACTAGCAATGGTATTAACAACAAACTGAGCCTATGAGGCAAAAAGCTCCATATGAATACATACACTAAGCAAGGTAAAACATCTCAAAATTTCCTATGAATATGTACACTAAGGAAAATGCCTCAAAATTTCATTTAATTCTCTGTTTAGATTTCCTATGTCTTATGAAAAGGGATCTACCAAGACTGTGAAACAGATACTATGATTGGAAATGCATTCCATCTCATTAAACAATTTAAATGATACATTTGATTGAGGATAAATTACTAATGAAATTTTAAAAGTTGAATTCAAATGTAAAGATTACTTGGATATATGAAATACATCTGAATCCTCTTCTAAAGATAAAGCCTTGAAAAATAGCAGAGATGAAAACTGTATAGAGTAAGCTTTTAAAAGCGTCTTGGTGGATATAATCAATACAAAGACAGAAAGAAAATGCAAATAAAAGCACATTACAGTTCTGTATTCTGTTGTGATTAAGATGACATAATTGCTAAGCAATTAGTATAACAGTTAATTAAGAATTCTATTTTCATGACACATGTTAATACTTAGAGAATTTTTGACAATTAATACCAATACCTGTAGGACAGCAAAGGATAAACACAGTATTTATCCTAAAAAAGTTCTTCCTACTGCAGAGGACAGATACATTGGAAATCAAACTAAGATTTATTAAAAATAGGTACTTACTAATTTTTTCTGAGGCAAATTAAATCTAAAAGTAGAGCTGTTAAGAGCAGAGAAGGAAAGGACATGAAGAATTAAAATCCTTAAAATCTTTAAATCATTGCAAAGTCAATAAGGCTAGTGGGGATTGAGAACATTACCAGAGTCCCAACTGCACCCGTAAAATAAAAGAATGGATAAAACATATGTAAAATGTGAATATTTTTACATTAAAAAGAACAGTGTTTCAACTATTGTTGCTCCTTCTGATTACCAAACCTCTTGCTATAAGAACAGTGAAGGCTGGAAAGCATGATCTGTACAATTTACCTCACTGATTCTCAAGAAAAACATGATGTCAGGATCCTGATGGTAGGTGGTCTTTGAAGGCAATATGTTGATTTCGCATAACACAGATTCAATTTAAAGTGTATGTGGAAATAGACAACGCACATCCAAAGCACAAACCACAATATATTACCTTTGTACACAAATATGTAACAGCGCAAATTCCTCCAAATTAAAGGTTAAACTGCTCCCAGAGGAAAAGCAGTCTAGCCAGCCCCACAGCAATGTAATCACGTTACAGACCCCAGAGGAAGTTAGAAGCCACTGAGACAATTGCCTTTGGACTCTACCGTAGAGTTAGACACTGCTGCCAGTAGCTGATTTTCCACAAGCAAGAATCTGTTTTTAAAAACAGCTCTAATCCATTTTGCAGCAAGCACCACAGCCTAAGCAGTGAGATGAAGCAGGAAATGGTCAAAGTCTAGCTGCCTTATTCACATGGAACTGTTTCCCATGTTCTCACTAATAAATATTCACCCATTGCAGTTTTCCTTTTCTCATTTCATAGAGGATATATTGGCCTGCTATTGTATAACTATTGACACTTTTTCTCTTTTTGGAAATTTATTTCTGATTTTTTTTTTTCCCATTAATTTAAAAATTCAGGCTTGCTCCTGTTTGTTTGCCTTCTTGTATTCCTGGCAACACAACACCCCACTCCAAGCAGTTCAGGTGAAGGAGGACTCTACTGGTACAGTTATTGTCTAGGACATAGCAGTACAGCTATCTAGCACAAAGAAAGGCTGGGGATGAATCTCTTCAGGCTGGAGAGAATTCAAACCACATCTCCTACTTTTTGTGCTTGTCAGTAGCAATTATATGACAACAAATATAGCTGTACCCTGCTGTCAGCACAGAAATATCCATTTTGGATCCCAGCTGGATGAAGTACTCACTGTGCAACTCTCAAACATGCATCTCAGCTGAAAAGAGGCTCAAAAATCCTGAAAAAAACTTGCACTGTTTCATACCAACTCCCCCTTTGGATACACTCAATTCTCTCCATTGACTTTCCCTGTTGCTTAACTCTCACAACTCTTGGGATACTTGGACACTTCATTTTTAAGCATTGTCTTTCTTAAATTGAAGGCATCAGGTAAGTGTTCTGGGCATCCTCCTGTTAGGCCAAGGTGCTGCTTCCCTGTCATCCCCCTACCTTGATGTTGCAGCAACAGGGAGCTGCTGGTGTCTGGTTCCAGCTGTAGTGCATGAGAAGGCTGTGAGTCTGATGGCAAATTTGCTAGAAGCTGTGCCTCAAAGAGGGAGAAAACAGCATTTTGTGGTAACAAGGCCATACAAAAGAACCATAAACAGTACACGGTTACTCTATTTTTGAGTCTGTTCCTGAATCTCAGTCTGTTCCTGGAGGTAAATTTGTGCTGTAGTTCAACTTTTGGTAGTTAAATAATAAAAGAGAACTTTCAGTCTAGCCCTGACAAGCTTCTTCCAAAGATGTAGAAACTCACTTCAAAAGAAACTGCCAAAGAATATTTTCTCTAGTGGCTTTTCATTCAGCTTGGCATAGCAGTCATCTTTTGTGTCCAATGGTTTCTCAGCTAAAAGCACATCCTTTCCTCAACTGCCAGCTTATAAATTTAGTTAAGAGACACACAGCCAACATGTCACACTTTCCAACTTGCTTACAACTCAGTCTTATAACACCTTCTCCTCTGACATAGGGAATCATTACTGGGGTTCAGTATAAAGTCATATTTTCTTTAGATTTAGTCTCAGCACGAATATTTGTCTGCTAATGCAATAATTGCCAAAACATATTAAAAAGGGATAACTTAAAAAGTAAACATACATATGAAGTAACTGATGATGTAAAGAAGTCTGATGATTTCATTCTCTTTTCAGGCACTAAATACAACATAACCTCAATATCATACACTCATATAACTTCATATACATCTACTATAAAATATTTATAATGGCTTTTCACAAAGGTGCCAAGGATGGGCCCAGCGATGCCAGATGTTAACTCTCAAATCCAATGAATTTTAATGAGAGCTGAAGATACTATGAACGTCCACTCCAGTTGCTAGTTAAGCAGTGATATCACAGTCAAACTAGAATTTCTAAATCCTAGTAAAATTACGCAAAAAGATATACACAGCACCAAATAGAAGTAGGTAGGCTCACCCCACTTTCAATTCACTGTTAAACTTGCCCACTTTCCTTCTTTCAACAGGACTGATCATTTTCTACTCATTTCTTCTCTGTTACCTTCCACTGGAGTGACCAAGGAAGGAAACAGCTGCCCAGCTCCTGCATGCTGCTGCTAAAAACCTCAAATGTCTTCCCATGTCATTCAAGCTTCACACAATTTTAGATGCTTCACTCCCTCTGCAAGATACTTTGGACCAAGTTTTGAGAATGTACTGGTACTAAGCAGTTGCATATTTTGTGAAGAATATTTCCTAGTGAGCCAATTTATCTGAGATGCACCCACCCTCCCAGCAGGATTACAGATAGAGGCATATTTGGATACAGTGCACTAAAAAGTAGAAACTTAATATTAAAGTAAAGTAACAAAAGGCATAGTTTCTCACAAGCTACAGTTAATGCATAGCAAAAATAAGCTAAATAGACTGTTTGCTAGAGGTAAATGAGATTTTTACCTATGTTTCTATAGAAAATACTGGTTGGGGAATACTGAAACCTTCAGACTTTCTTGCATGTCCTACAGCTGGAAATAGTGAGAGGAATTGTAAACTGAGTTTTGAGAGGGACAGACTGAGGGCATCTGCCTCAAATTATGTTGGGAGCAACTGTTACATAGTATGCTTGTACTTAAATAGATGCATTTCTGCACCCTGCCAAGATTATAATTTCTAGTCTGCCTCAGCCTCTACCTCTATTTCTTTTGGCTCTAAGCAAGGTTGAACCAGAGATGCTATATGATTTTCCTAAAGAAATAAAAAGGTCCCAGACATACAGTCCAGTTATCTCAACTAGTTAGCATGCATCAGCTGAACCATGATAACTGCCTTTGTAACTATTCTTAATCCTAGGAATACATGCTTGTTCGATTTACAGGCCAAACTATTGACAGAAGGCTAAACTGCAAGACAGTAATAAAATGTGCTTAATGTTGAGCTTTCAGAGTCTGAGCTAGAATTAAAATTGAGGATCATGAGGCTTCTCATTCTTCATACTGGCTGTAAGATGCACACAGAGCAATACTAAGGAATATAGCACACACATTTGCTTCTCCCAACAGTCTAATATGATATTTCAAGAGCTGAATGAATACACACTAAAGTGACCCAAAATTACTCCGTAATAAACAAAAGCCAACTTGCTGGTTTTGGTCCCTCTTGCATGGACTTATGTGTTTAGATTTAAAAGAATAAGTAGGGTTACCAAGTTTTGTTCATCAAAACAGAATTGTTACTACTTTAAAAATAAGAAGCATACTGTCTGCAATCTAGTTAGCATCTAAAAATATGGATATTCTTCTGCATATATTATTATTGAACAAACAAAAATGTAGTTAGTATAAAGCACATGTTTAGAGACTTCATATACTTTTAAATCTATGGTAATTGATAAAAAAGGACAGGTAGAGGCATATTTAAAAAGAAAAGTGTCAGTGTTTTGACAGGTAATTAAGAATTCATCTGAGGGACTTCAAAGTAGCATGTAATTAGAAATGCGCTGCTATAATGAAGACAAATACAGAAGAAATTCATGTTTCTTAAAAAATGGTCTGGAAAATGAATGACATCCATGTTAGTATTTATAGATACGACAAAAAAATCATGTGGAATAATGCTTATCAATGTAGGCATGCACATGTGTACTTGCATGTATACTTGCATTAACTTTAATACTGTTATCTCAGCACAACACTAAGGATTAATTACAAATGTGACCTCTAAAATAAAAATCTAGAAAAGATGAGAACTCTGATCTGATGGTTTTAGAGTAAACATTCATTTGAGAGACTTCTTAGGAACAGAAGTATATTGAAGAACTGAAATTCAACAGCAAGAAAACTGTGACCTTTATGCAGAACATTTTTTCAATCAGAATTTTTTTCTTTCAGAGTCAGCAGAAAAACTGAGAGTAACAAGAGTTTTTAATTTTTATCCTTGCCCTGTCTCAGTGTCCTGTTTTTCTTTACCAGGTGTCAAGGAAAGGAGCAGGAGAGAACAGGAACCCTCACACAAATATGACACTGAAACCAAAAAAGTGGTGGTGAGGGCAGGTTTCAAAAGATCTATTTGTCCACTGCTTCTTCCTTCACAATAAGAAAAAGATCCCCTAGCAAATTCCAATGACAGCACAGCAGAAGGGACTACTGCTAGCACACACCTCTCTATTTATTGCTATCCTACATGTATAGAAAGGCATGCAGGGAAATCAAACACTTCTTTGCTCATTGTTATTTGAGAATATTCAGAAAATAAAATATGCCAAAACACATGGCACATTACCTGTCTTTGAAGTACTTGTTTTAACCTACTAATCCATCGTTCACCATTAAGAACTCACTGCATCATTGTACAACAGAAGTATCATTAAAGAGGTGTTACTAGGATTAATTGTTAATTCTTCCAGAAAGAAGACAACCACTAGACTAGATTACAATGAAGATAATTTTTCGGATCCTTAAGTACTGTGACTCACGCTCATGAGATACAAGTATCAAACAGCCAGTCAGCTCTGACAAACTGAAAAGGCAGACTTCACACTGTCAACTACTTAAATTTTGAAAGAAATCTAAGTAATTACTTTCTCAGAATATTCACCTCAATCCTTTAATTCTCATCTGAGTAGGAACACACCTGCAGAAATGGAAGGCTTCTCTGATGATTTAAAAAAAAAAGGTAAAAAATAGAAGACTGTTTAAATTTGGAAAAGGTAGTATTAACTAACTTTGACTTGAAAAGTTAAAGTTCATTCTCAAAAAACCAAGTCTATAATAGAGAAACAAGCCATTTACTTACATAGATAAATACACTACTGCTCAAGCTCCCAGTATTCCACTGATTTTCAGTCTTGAGACCATCCAAGAAATTATTATTGCAGGAGCTCAGTGCTTCCTTGCCTACATCCACACTCAAGGAACCTCAGCATATAACAAAAAATGAGCTGCCTTTTCTAAATAATTTGTGTAATTCAGCTATGTGCGAGATTGAATATTTACTACAAACCACATTTTTCTTCTTGGCTAGGGAGCAGGTGGACATAGATTCACACCTTGTTGGCTGCACAGTGGGCGAGAATTTTTCTGCCTTCCCTTTGCTTGTTACATAAATTCTTCATTTCTTTTTTATATTGTAGCATTACTCTATTTCTCTGGATACCCTGATATTATAGTAATATTTTTTGAAATTAACAGGAAGACAACACCCTAAGTAATTTATTTGATTATACTTAAGTATAGGTGAACTACTGTTACACAGTTAAAAATTAAAAAACATACTGGGCATAGAGAATTTCAGTGGGAGACTTCAGCCTGCTATGATGTGATACATGAAAGAGCTGTAAATCTCTGCCTATCTTTGGTTGGCATCCAAGTGGAAAGTGGTCTCCCCATCATTTTTCTTTAAAGCTTGGGTATAAATCCAGGAACCCGGCCAACATTTCCTTTCTCAATAAAATAGAATCTAAATACATCTAAAGATGAGAGCTACAACTGAATTTAGGACAGATGCAACATTTGACTATGCACTGCAACACCAGTAACCAAAAACGCTACTTTGTAAAAGACCTCTGTAGTCCTCAGTATAGAAAAATAGTATATAAACCTATTTTTAATGTGCATGTATAACAACTGATTTTGAACCCATGCAGTTTTGTTTTGGTGGGTCCCTTCGCATATAAGCAGTAAAAGTTATAGGAATGTTTTATATTCCCAGTTCCTTATAGCAACGGATTGGGAAAGCTGTTTTCAATACCTTGCCAGTGTACTTTTTAATAGGGAAAAATAACTGCTGATTATTATGAAACAATGAGCCACATTTCAAGTAATCCAGCCAATCAGAAGAAAGGATTTGAGGCCTTCTGGTTTATATTTGCGTGCAAACAGCTGTATTTCATTTTTTAGCCTCTTTGTTTTCCAAAGCTTTTTAACTTTTTGTCAGATAAAATCCCTGTTGTCATGGTGGCCAACAGACTAGCAAAACTAGGGTGGAGGAAGGGGAAGAGCTATAGGGGAATGGAAAGCTCCCTGGTTGATGTTTGTGAAAAAACAAAACAAAATGACCCACAAACAAACAAAAATGGTAGAAGGACAACTCATCTGTAGGTAAAATATCAACTCATAAATTGCTTAGAATTGTAAATACTGGTGATTTTAACGATCTCAAATCACAACACTGAATAAGTCATTGCTAAAATTAAAAAAAAAAATTTACTCTATCATACAAAGTTGGCACCATAGAATTCCTAACTTCCGAATTTTGATAATGATTTATAACTTCCTTGAGAAACTGTTTGGATTTGTTTTAATAAAGCAGTAGGGGAAGAATGAACACTGGAAGAAGTCCAGCTGCAGTATGTGCAGTTCTTAAAAATTAACAATAATAATTTCATGAATTTGTAGCAGTTTATTGCCTCTTCTGAGATTTACTTTAAAATTTAATAAGTTAGTTGCACTATAAAAATCTGAGTAGAATTTCAGTAGGGTCAAAAAGTCTAAATCAAGCTGGCACTGCAAATTAAAGTGAGCTTGGTGTTCTTAGATCAGACCTCCTGGGACAGAAGTTATGTCACAGAACTACTGTATATAGACTGTAAAAGTCTAAGTGCTCCATATTCCATGTATTCCATGCATGTGGCTTGGATGCTGGCTTCATCAAGCCCCTATTTCAGTATTATGGAAAGCTTTGATCAGGAAAGATCCTAGAAATAATTACAAGACACAGCTGACAACCTAACAGAACAACACCTCAGGTTAAGCAATGGCCAGAAATCTAAGCAGAGAGGAGCTTCGTGGTACAGAAATCATTTAGTGGGTAAATGCATCTCTGCTTTCCATCTCTCTTCAAAAAACGGCCACTTCTAAGAACATGGAGACCATCCAAAAGAAAACCCCAGCACTTAAACTGAGTGGGCCAAATTCAGAGGCTTGCTCAGAACTTTCTGACTTTCAGACACAGCTTTCTCATTTCAAGCACAGAAAGCAGCTAAAGCAAAGTCTTTTCTCTCTGATATGGCCCAAGTTGACCCTCAAATTCCACGGGATGTTTTGCTACAAACTAATCAGAAATGCAAAAATGTACTTGCTCAAAAATGTTTATGACTATGTAAAATCGATTTTTTTCTTTAGTACTAAAAAAATTTGGTCCATCTGTTGTGAAAACAAAATATTCTAAATATATATATAGAGTAGAGCTGCTTCATTCCACTCACTATATATCCTGTGGTAGATGCATTTTCATCAGTATGTTTGTCTTGCAGACAAAATGAATATCAGATGGTGGCTTTGAAAAAGGGCAGACCTAACATGAGATGATTAGTTTCAAAAACAGATTTTTATTCTTGATAAATTATTACCAAATACAATCATCTGTTGATTGAGGATATAAAACAGATTGGTCATACCATAACCCACAGGTTAAATGAAAAACGGAAATAATAAGTTTATTTAACATAGTCTTGCATTAAGTTCCCCAGCAGTGCAAATCTAAAGCAAATAATTAGATTTCCAACTTAAAGATACACATTTGTTAAATCAGACTTTCCTTGAGGTCATCTATTCCTTCCTTGGCTATTCCATCTACATTCTGCACTACATACATATACAGACTTTTTACATATGTATATAAATATGTCATTTCAATTTGCAACTCATGATTAATGTACTTTGTACAAAACTTATCAACTGGAATTGCCATTCCCATTTTATTCAACTAAAATCCATGATCTATTACATTTGCTGATTATTTGTGAACAAATTTGAGAAAACTGCTGGCCTACAAAAAGAAATCCAGTTGAGTACAACAGAGAAAGTGATTCTTAAAGCAGTAGGAGTCCTAGAATACCTCTGTACTCACTAAAAGCCACTCAAAGCAATACTTACCCAGTGGATCTTACTGAAATGGTGACACATGAATTATACATGTTTCAGGAAGAAATGATACTCCTTAAAACCTACCTTCTTTTACCTTAAAGACAATTATAACTTGTTTAACATGAAAATGGAAAAAAAGAATGACCCCAAGTTTCCGCAACATTCACCACCATCTGCGTAAAAATGGTAACATTTTTACATATTTTTATTGTATTCTATGCCATGTAGTCATCTAGGCAAAGCTTCCTACATAAAAGTTTTCATTAAAATAACATTATGGCCACACATACAAGCATTTCAGGTTTAGTAGAGACAAGCATATAAAATAATGCAAATTTCCCATTCTTGGAGACAGGTCTATGACAAGATATTTCAACGACAATTAAGTGCTGACTGGAAGTCTTTACCTTCTTCATAGGGACCAAACTCTTAAAAGTAATCTTCTACCAACACTAAATCTTATACAGGTCTTGTTTTGCTTAGCTTCACATATAAGAAAAGCTTCATCCTCACATATCCTTCAACTGCCAGTAACAGGTTTACTCTTCCAACATTCAATCTGAACACACTTTTACCATATTGAAGTGGGGAAAAAACGCAGAGAATTTTGCATTCTTGAGTAGACAGACCAATTTAAAGTGGAATAAGCAAATGCATTGCTAATTTCACTTCAACAACATTTTGAGGTTTTCAAAGCTTTTATTGACAGTTAAGCAGGTTGCTGCTTCTGGTGAGTTGAACCTGGATGGACAACAAGCGCTCACCAAAGCTGCTCCTCCTAAACTAGACAGAAAAGAGGAAAATATAATGAAAGGCTCATGGTTTGAGTGGAAGAGATCATTTACCAATTACTGTCATGGGCAAAACAGACTCAACCTGGAGAAAAATTAATTTATTGACAGAGTAGGGTAATGAGAAAACCAATTTTTAGACACCTTCCTTTCCCCATCCCTCCCCTTCTTCCTAGTCTCAGTTATACTCCTAAATTTTCTCCACCTCCTCGCCCACAGTGGCAGGGGGACAGGGGATGGGGTTGAGGTCAGTTCATCATATGTTGTCTCTGATGCTCCTTCCTCCTCAGTGGCAGGGCTCCTCATGTCCTTCCCACAGGAGACTTCTCCAACATGAGTCCCTGCTACATGCTACAGTTCTTTACGAATTGCTTCAGCATAGGTCCTTTCCATGTAGTCCTTCAGGAGCAGACTGCTCCTGTGTGGGTCTTCTGTGGGGTCAAGAAGTCCTGACAGTAAACCTGCACCAGCATGGGTTCCCTTGTCCATGGGTCCACAGGTCCTAACAGGAACCTGTTCCAGCATGAAGCCATCAGGTCACAGCCTACTTTGGACACACACACCTGCTCCAGTCTGAGGTCCACCATGGGCTGCAGGTGGATATCTGCTCCACCATTAATTTCCAAGGGCTGCAGGAGGGAGACAGTCTGCCTCACCATGGTCTCCAGCACACGCTGCAGAGGAATCTCTACTCCAGCACTTGCAGCACCTCCTTCCTCTATTTTACCAACCTTAAATGTTATCACACAGATGATATCACTGCCACTGATGGGCTTGGATTTGGACAGTGGCAGGTTCATCTTGGAGTCAGCTGGCACTGATTTCATCAGATATAGGGGAACCTTCTAGCAGCTTCTCACAGAAGCCACCACTGTAGCCCCCCCATCTCCCAAACCCTTGCCATGCAAAACCAATACACTGTTGAATAAGGGCAATTTCATTTCATACTTTCCATAAAGGACTTACTAGGACCTGAATACATGAAGTTCTACCGATATAAAGAACTGGGGGTTACTGTAGTTTTGGTTTTACCCCCGCAGTCTGTAATTTTGTAGTAGCTATCAGAATTTTCTGAAATGCAACTATGTTTTTTTTTTTTTAATGAAACTTTCATTTATTGTTTAGAAAAGAGCTATTTTAAAAAAAAAATTGGTTTTAATTTGTTCTATTTAAACTCTGATATTGTTAACTTGTCCCCTTTTGTTCAATGGTTTTGCTTTTTCATTGCAGACTCTTTCCAGATGGGAATTAATGGGGATCCCTAAGAACTTTATCATGGTTTTTATCCATTGGAATCTAAATATTTCTCATACTGCCTTTTGAGTATCTTTTGTTCATTCCATGCAGTATTACTTAGGATTTCATATAATTGACTCTTAAGCCCAAGACTTCTTTGAATACCATCATTTGCTGCATGAGGCACACTAAAGTAAAGGGATCAGCAATTATCATTAGAACATCATTCATATGAAGTTTAATTCTTCTCCCTCCCTATCAGCCATCTGTATTTATTCTCCTGTTGCAGACTTCCCCCCAATCCTGAGTTTTTTTGAACGCAAGAGGCTCCATGGTCATAAAACAAATTGAGTGGTAGTTTGCCTGTCAAATGAACGGGGGATTGATTGGTTCACAGTCTCTTTGTGAAGCATATTTTTATATATTTAGCTCTAAGCAACACACAGGAGAGCATCTAGCTAATTATTATTGGTTTTGCCAACTTTATATTATGCAACACTAATAGTAAAATTATACAATTAAATTTGCCAGACAGGAAAGGTGGAATGAACAGCATCAATGGGAAAACACCAAAAAAAAGGCAGGATTGAATCAACAGGAAAATTTTAACTACCCAAAGCATATATATATATATATAGACCTCAAACAGCAGCAGCTACAAGATCCTGCATCAGATTTGTCTAGTAAGAGAGTAAATTTGTACCAGAAGTACATAAAATGCCTTACTATGTAAAGCATGCAGAAGCCTGTTCCTCAAAGGTGGCAAAACATGCACTGTGAAGCTTACTACATTTCACAGAATTCCCATTAAACCAACATTCTGTGGTGAGGTCCATCACTTACCATCAAATGCATGACATGGGGAAACTTTCACCAGTTTCCTTTTTCTTGCTTCAAAGACTGCAGTGCGACATCAGGTGATTTTCAAAATACTTTTGCAGGTCATTTCCTATCACAGTCACAGAAGGGATTTTAACAGTGCTCTTACCCTCTATACATCTACAGCCTCACAAGAAATGTGCACACCTTCATAAAAGCCAAAAATTCAAATTCTGAAGTGTGAATGACTGACATTTCATACCAGTCAAGTAGAAGTTCAGTGAATATTTTTCAGCATTTTCTGTTCAGAAGAACAGAGTTCCTGCACTGAAACAGATCTGCTCCGAGTCATAGTTCAGTTCCTTTTGGCAGAATCTGTAAACTAGTGCATGGACTCAATTTGTACTTTTCCTGTATATTCACTATTTAACAACATCCTCAGGCATTTCCATCTTTACATGAGCATTCTTAGGCAGTTTAAGGAAGAATATACTGGTATTTTCTATTCTTAATTTTGACTATGGTGTTATCTTAGCCTGTAATTTTCACAAAATGCTATCATTGCTACAGAGACAAAATTAACCATGCTTAACTTAGAAGGTACGTCACTTGAATATAACATTACATAGCTCCTAAGGATCATTAAGTAGCGCTGGCATGGAACTGTCACTAAGAAACAAAGACAAATTACATCTCCACTAACCAAACAAGTTGCTATCACTGGGTTCAGCTGTGACAACAGAAATGTTTGTCTTCTTTTCTTCTGGAGGTCTGAGATCCAAGAGACTGCTCAGTCACCACTGTGGGTGCTCCTGCAAAGCTGCTCACTCTCCAGCTTTTCCACTTTGCGTTTTGGATTTTTTTTTTTTGGTTGGTTGGTTTTTTTTTTGTGGTTCTTTTTTGGTGTTGTGGGTTTTTTTTTGGGTTTGGGTTTTGTTGTGGTTTTTTTTTTTAAATTTTATTTTTTTTTATTTACACTCCAGACAGTGTTTGTTTCATCACCTTAAGTAACTTGATTAACTGGTGAATTCTGTACCTGCCTCACTAAGTAAGATTCTGCAGTATGTTGACGAATAAGTATAGGTTTTTCTGTCAGGGATAAAAGGATGCAAGAATATAACTTCTCTATAAGTGAAAAAGAAAAAAAGAATGCACATTTCTTAGTATAGGTTATGTCAGTGAAACTTCAAACAATTCTTTATTTTAGTAGAGTGTGTCCACATCTCTGAAAAGGAGATTTCTGTAAGTCTTCTAGTATCAGATCAAATGTTTTAGAGCCTTTCCTGGAAGAAAAGCAAACAAAAAACTCCCCCAAAATAAAACAAAAACACCAACCC
>JANVCC010000033.1:7022549-7062121 GCA_025345505.1 Todiramphus chloris collaris | reverse complement strand
AAAAAAAAACCCTGCACCAAAAGCAAAGTCCTTTTTCTTGAATATTTCCTCTTTAGCTCCCATGGGTTCTGAGGTGTACTGGGTTCTTTGCTTCCTGGCTCTAGGCAAAGATAGAAACTCTAAAACATAGGTATCTTGGCTAAGTAAAAAACAGGACAAGATTCGTTTGTTTTGGGGTTGTTTGCACTATGAGAGATCACATATGGGAAACTAAGAAAACAACAAAAGAACCTTCAAATCCTGGCCAAGGCAACTGCAGGATGAATTTCAGGCAGAGAGAATGGAAAGGAACTTCACAGCACAAGAGAGAAAAAGCCCCACAAGTTTAGGCTTCCTCTTGGAATGCAGAAGTTAGCTAGGGGATGTGGAATAGCCTTGGCCTTCAGGGGAACCCAAGAACAACCATAAAGGAAGATAACACTCTTTCCACCTCATGTGCCTAAAAAAAAAGTTAAGGAAATAGAGTTAGGTGCCTGGATCAAAACCATGGCTATCTTCTCAATGAACTACAGAAAACTGGAAAATCAGGTAACCAGAAAATCAAAAGCACTCAAAAAACCCTCTCAACTTTGCCTGATATAGGACCACTGCACAAAAGCAGTAGAAAGAAGAGAGTCCCTATATGACATCATCCTGCCTGTATGTATGCACAGAAAGTTCCACAGAGTCAGGGGACAGGTGTACACTAACAGCTCAAGGGTTTTCCTATTGAAAGCTGTTATACACTCAGAGGGATGATGGGTTTTCAGAGCTGATGGATCAACAGCACATTTCCTTTGACTCCAGTGAAAAAGCCCTTTTTATCTAGGTTGAATGCAAAAAGATAAGAGATACCCATTTTCAGAAGCCTATCTTTATTTCTCTTGCTTAAACCATAACATTTAAACATCACTCAGGCAAGTTTTAGAAGAACATGTCATCATAACAACAAGCTAACAGCAAAATATCCTGGACAGCATAGTCAGGATATTCATAAATCTGTTGCACAACTTCAGTCTCTATATATTGTTTCTGTCATTTGATTTTGAACATGACTTTACCACAACAGTGACACCGGATGATGCAAAATGTAGCTGCACAGTTAATTTCCCTTTCAAGTATTCATATGTAACCTATGAGCAATAGCATCAATAACATATAACAGCATTAATATCAAATGAAGACTTTCCACAAAAGCCTTACTAAAAGGATGAGCACTCTAAGGATTCTTTCCTAGAAAGGTAATTCTTCAGGAAGAAGGATTTACTGGCTTTGGAGGACATTAACCTTCCTCAAAAGCAAAAGGCCTGCCTTCCCCTTCCAGACTTTTTAGTTTTGCTCCAAACTGCTTCTCCCTTCATTGGTACAACAGAGTGGTGCTTTACGTATTAAGTTAAAAGCCAGATACCCACAGTGCCACCAGAGACAGAGTTCTGACTGTACAACAGCCAAGTCACATGTTCATATTTCCTATACAATTAAACTCCATTGATTAAAGTTATGATGCACCTAGCTTGATAACTTTGAACTCCCAAACTAATATTTGCATGTGATGTGTATGAGCTGAGACTAAAATTCTACTGTCTAAGAGCAGGGTAATAATTTATTATTTCAAAAAGGCCATGCAAAAAGCTATGGTATTATTTTGCTGTGAGACGACTGCATAGATAAGCAGATACCATGAAGAGTGAAACATTTGTAGCCCTCATTTTTCAGAGGTGTTGACTTTTCCAAAACAGTACAGTAAGGGACAGAATACAGAACTGCTGAGTGCGCTCGATGAGGAACATGAGTAATGAGGCATAGCACTACCTTTTCTAAATGGAAAACCACAACGGGCAGGAAATGCTACTAGTGAAGCCATAAAAAGCTATCAACAATTTTACACAAAAGCAGGTTTTAAACTAGTTCCAAAGATGTGACATGCGTTTAACAGTTCCTTTTCCTGTGCCTGCTTTTTAGACTACGATCAAGGAAACCAGACTGCAATAACACAACTGATGCCGTAAATAGACTTACCAGAAAGTTCTTTGTTTTGCCATCTGTTTCACTTTCTTGTACCACTTCACTCATTTTTCAAAATCTGATAGAATGTTCATACAGTGTAACACACAGATAAACCAGAGAATCAGCAACATTAGAATAGCACTAAGAAAACTTGTGCAAAACAGGAATATAATCCCAAATTTTTGTCTGGATATCCTTTGAGTAACACATGAGACCATCGAGACAGTTTCTGACAATCAGCGTATTATCAGTACATCACACTGGTGTTGTGGTAGCACTGTAAAAAACAGACAGTGGTTGGATACCAACATAGGTTAAGTCCGAATGAGTTGACAAGGTAGGGGGTGGCATTAAGTTTCACATTTCACAGCAACAAAACCTGGTAAGTATATCAAAGTTCAAGGTGAGATAGAAGAGATGTGCCGACCTTGCAAAATACAAACAACAAAAATAATTACAATCTTTGTGTCTAACAATTTGTGTGCCAAATATTCACAAGGATACAGTTCACCACTTCAACTGACAAATCAAAGCACTCCTTTCTTTACAACAGGAGAAAAAGGTAATGTAGAAACATGCCTAAGGCTGAATTCTACCTGCACCCTTCAGTATTTGAAACCACTTGTCATGAAAACTGGATCAACGTAAAAGACAACGGTAGCTCCCCCACATTTTGAGTGCCTGTGACAGTTCAAACACGCAATTTTACGGCAGGCAGCAAACAAGATTGGGAATTCAGGGTTAAAAACTCCAGTGAAATTTTGTCTTCTCAAGTAATGAAAGTTGACCAAGAGAGTAAATCAAATGGATCTCCTAACAAACTGAAAACAGCTGCTTGGCTGAGCATCTCTGATTTAAGTTTGGTAATTATTGCCCTACTGTGGCTCAAGGTTATTCTGTATTAGTGCAATAGAATATCATATGAAAATCATCCAACTTCTTAATTTACTGTAGCACCAAAAATTCCACTGTATAAAAATAAGCCAGAAACATAACTTTCTAAAAACTTACCTATAAACCTTTTAAATGCCCATTTATTTATTCTGACACACAATTACACAAAATTTAATTACAATAAACTAGAATAGCTAATGACAAACAAATTATATGTCACCTTTAGTCACCCCCACTATGTTTTCACATAAATAAAATGAACACCAACTCTATAAACTTGGAGTCAGTGCTACAGAATTTTGGCTTAATAGCGCACTCCCCGGATTATTACGCATTATATTAGCATGCAGAAAAATTGCTCAGATTTTTACAAGAAGTGATTTCTACACAGCAACCTTTCTTTTAAGGTCCTTTCATACCAACAGCAGCACAAGGTACAAAGCTATTAAGCTTTGAAAAATTAAGTTGAAAAACTTCTTAAATCAATCATGGTAGACAATTAATTTAAACTGAAGTGACTCAACATATGTTTGATTCCCCATTAATTCTAAGATATATTATGGGCTTTTTAAATTGCTTTTATTTTTGTGATTAAGTGCCTTTATTGCACAAGAGAAATCAAAAATCTATCTCACTGACTTAATTACTATGGTATTATTGATCTGCCTGTTGAACATGAAACAGCATACAAGTTTACAAGAGTGATTAATTGTCTGGAGCATCACTTTTAGTGTCTAAAACGTGAAGAAACGCCATGTGTGTTCTGTGAGCAGTGTTCTAGGATTTCTGTTCTGGAAATCTAACAAAAAAATTGGCTCTCCCTCAAACACAGGCTGCAATTTTTGAGTCAGTACCAATTACTGTGCATTGCTAGACTGAATCTTTAATTATAAACACATGAGTAACAAAAATATTTTATTAAACAATAATATAATCCTAGTAAATTATTAGCAATCAAAGTGTTTATTCCTTCTGAATCTTTCTTTCAACATCAGCTGGAAGTCTTATATAAAAGAATTCAGGTGATTTAAGGTCAGCTCCATATAAACACTGAATTTAGCCCATGACATTATTAGAGGAATAATTTCACTCAGAGATGAAGTTATAGATTAATTAGAAATACTCATTTCAAGAATATTCTTACTTTACCCAGCACTCCACCCTCTTTTTTCTTTCCCATTTTCTCTGTTGAGATATATGCAAATGAAACCATTGCCAAAACAGAAATGTGTGTATATTCATTCTAAATATGTGATAATTACTAAGTATACGCTACAGAAATAGCATTTTGAAAATACCACAGTCCTAATATTTTTTTTTTTTGATGTCCACAAAGTTTGGACAGGCTCCAGCAAAAATAGCAGTAAACTGTTTACTCTTTTTTTAAATACAGTGGCTTTATGCAAGTCTTTCTGAATACGTAACACAAAACAGTCAGACATCAATCTGACATCCCTTCTGCATATTCTTTGCCAAGAAGCAATTTTCACATTGACATTAAGTACTCATACAATAGAAGCCAGTAAAGGCACTTTGGCTATGGAAAGCATCAAGATGCACACCCAGCCAAAGACCCCAAAGCAGCATTGCAAAAAACAAACAAACAAAAAAAAAAAAAAAAAAAACAAAAACACAAAAACCAAAACCCAAGCAGCTGGAAACAAGTGAAGTCTCCACTGTTTCAAATGAAGGGAACTGAGAGAGAAGCAGCTAAATTGAAGGGGAAAGAAATAGAAGAGCACAATAATTCTTATGTATACTGATCTCGAGATGCTTTGTACTTAGCCATCATCAGAGATAACTCTGCCAGCTTAGAATACAGTGAGGTCCAGCCTTGCCCTTACAGAAGGATAAGCAGCAGATGACCTAAACCCATGTTCTATTGGCTTATGTGACTTCAGAGATTTCCTCTGCACACTTTCAGACATCCCTTAAAAGCATTTTTCTAGCTGTTTCTAGCAGTGATAACACACCGTGTTTAGAGTTACTATCAAGGACTGGTGTGCAGACCAAGGCCACTGCTGGGTCTTGTGCACCACACTGGGGGGTGCAGAAAGTGAAAGGCTGCACCTGCAGGGAGGAGTGGACAGGACAGGTGACCCTAAACTGACCAACGAGGGATTCCAGCCCATACACATCATGTACTGGTCCTCTTTCAGTTCCTTCCTTGGAGCACCCAAGGAGGACTCTGTCCCTTCCACTTTCGATCCCAGTCTGTGCGTTCCTGAACCTGGTACCAGAATCCAGCTCCTGAACACAGCTCCTGTCTGCTGCAGGGCCCAGTCTGGGACTCCCCCAGTGCCTGCTCCACAGCATCAGTGGTGACGGTGATGTAATTACCATCAGGGGGCTGGGTTCGATACTGGTTTTGTATAGATTTGTATATATTCCTTTTTTATTATTATTAATTTCATTTTCATTAAAGCTGTTCTGGTTTCCTTTTCTAATTGCCAAGTCTCTCTCCCTTATTCCTTTTCACTTCCCCTGTGGGGAGGGAGAGGGGTTAGCAGATCGTCTGTTATTGGTCTAAGGGGCTGCCCTGATCCTAAACTGTGACAGGAGGGCATCAATCCATTGCATTTCACTTCCTGATAAGTCATCTAATCACAATTGTTTCAGAAAAGGTTACTTTGATATTACAGCAGTCCTTATTATTGCCTTGTAGAACTGTCTCAATCAATATTTAAGACTATGCATTGCCCTGAACAATACAGAATTACACAGAGGCACTTTGTATTAAATAATGTAGTATGGTTATGCTACAGAACTTTTCTATTTTCCTGTGTGGAGACCAGTTTCAAAGTGACCAACACAGAAGAAAAACACTTTCCTTCACCGTGGATTTCTTAAATGATTTAATGTGTTTATCTCCTATGAGAAGCAGTCCAAAACATGACACTTGTACCTGTGGACTGGTCACCAGATTCAACCATGCATGAGGCCATTAACCAGGCAGATTTCAGTAGCCTACCTCAATAAGGATGTGTAATTATCCACAAAGATGCTTGTTGGCCTTGCCATCTCAATGGCTTCTCAAATAACATTCTACTGATAGGTACATGACTTCTAATTTGCCAAGGCGAAGGGCTGGGATTTAGCCAATTTTCACTCTTTCACATACTAAAGGATTTGTTCTGTTCTGAAGTTGTACAGCACCGCAATGCTGGAGCAGAAAGGACCGAGTTTAGTCCATTATGGAATGAGCTAGGCAATGGGATTAGACTGCACCACAATTCAGTGCTCCATACAACTGAAGAATTTCTTTAAGAAAATGTTTATATTGATTATAATTTTACGCTTAGTATGTCTCAAGCAGAGAAGAGTAAAAACATAGCACTCCACAAAAGCACACTATATTCTTTAGTACAAATAGCTAATGGTGCAGATAAATAAAAGGCAGGTATACTGAAAAAATTAAAGCCAGACATTCTCACAAACCTTGTTACCATTATGAGACACTGTTAAGGCAGGTACTTCTCACTATACTTTATTTTGATTTTCTGCTAGTGTAAGAGACCTCAAACTTCTGATAGTTTTGCCATTTGAAATCTAACCCTCTTTTGATACAGTATTTGGAATAGAAATATAGTTAAAAGGATGCCCAAGCAAACAACTTGATGCATAATGAAAACATATAGAGCTCAGGGAATAAGTTAGGTGTTTTGATTAGCTATAAAAGGAGGAAATCCAGCCAGTTCTACTCAGAACTTCTCAATGCTCAGATACTGGTTTTGATTACTCACATGGCTGTACCACAAGATGAGGCTAGTCTCATATGCTTGGGTCTTTCAGTCCTTTGCCCTCTGTCTACACTATCCTTTTTCTCTACTCATCCTCTGTCCAGCCTTCTGCTTTGTTTCATTTTGTTTCCGAAACGCTCATTCAGGTATTTTGGTAAAGGTGAGCAAGACTATTTTCTGTTCTGAGAATCACTTCAGTAGCAAGGGAGGAAAAAAACCACCAAACCAACCTAAACAATGAAAAAAGTGACATTTCCCATTGCACATGAGGGTCCTAACCACTCACCAGCAAGCACCTTCTTGCTGTGACCTCTGGAATACTGCAGTCTTTTTATCAGGAGAAAGGAGGGTTCTCATCCTAACCCACAGCCTTGTGGCTAGAGGATAGGCTGTGGCTAATCTGAAGTTGAATCCTCTCAAACTGGTCTTACAGAAGACAGTAGGCACACAACACAGCTGAAGTCATAACTTCAGCTGGACTGCTCACACCAGTACTGTGCTGTTTGGCTTTAAAAATAATATAAATCTGGATTGTCACAAGCAGGAGCTAAACAGGTTGCTACCAGCACCTCTCCACACACACACAGATACAACTGGTCTCGGTAATGATTTTGTGCTGCACATCTTCAATAATGAATCCTGTTTGTGTGTTCTGCATTCACTAGGGGGTCTAGACACCAACAGTTATCACTGAAACTAGGTTGTTTAATTGAGTGGTAATGGAAAGCTTAAGACTAGCTTATATTTAAACCCGCTCACATTTCAGAAATGCCCCCATGAGCATTGAAAATTCATGGATTTAAAGCTCAGAAAATCAAAATGTTCTTAATGCCAGGTAGGCATAGTTAGTTATAGGTGATGCAAAGTACTTTGGAGTTCTACAGTGTTCTTGGACCTCAAGATTAAATTCAAATCAACTCACTCTTATTATACTGTTATGTGATCATAGAAAATACATACACATATGAAAACAAGAATATGAACACATACATATTCACAAACAGTTCAGGAAAGTCCAGATCGCCTTGTTTTAGGAACAGTTATACTTAGTCACACATGTATAACAGATTTGAAAGAAAAAAAATAAAATAAAGATTAAAATAAATGTAAGAAAAAAAAAAGTCAACGTTTTTCCCCAATATACTTTTTACCTGGCCACTGAATCTCTATTTCAACAGAGACATTTGCATGACTATAGGCTGTCATGACACTGACGAGTGCTTATTCAAGTATTCTTACCAAAATCAGGTAGGGCCAAATGACAAACAAAAACTTCTAGATGAGAGCTACTCACATAATCTCAGGAAACTCGGCTGGACTAAGCAAGTCAACAATTTTGGCCATCTGGATGTGTATAAAAAATTACCAATGCACTGACCTTAATTTAACAGCAGCTCTCTTCTCTGCCTATGTTTAATGTAAGCTTGATGCTTTAAGCGTTTGTCTTAAATCAACATCGCAAGATTATCTATAGCTAAAGACAGTTGTGAAACTTAAACAAAACAAAGTGAAGGTTTTATTTTAGCTTTCAGGCAAAGAGAGCTCATCATTGTTACTTCCTCTTGTAAATTTTTTCCTATTCCTTTAAGCTGCAAAGAAATTAGAAAATGTTTTCCACATAACACATGAATACCTGAATGTATTCAGATGTATTCTTAGTAGATATGAATTGTCACAGATTGCTGTCTTTTAAATACTGTTTTAAAATATCTTGTTATTGACATTTTAACATCTAGAATTTGAGGTCCAGTTGCAAGTGTTTACCATAGAAAACTCGGTCAAGCTGGTGTTTGACCTTTGACAGGAAGCTGCCCTTACTCCAGCTAGTCCCAACAAACTAGGCCCAAGACAATAAGCTGCTTTATAGCTATTAGCCAGGCCAGTGTGTTTCTCCAGGAAGACCTCAAGCTGAAAAGCCAACACACTTGACAACCACAGCCAAGGTACCAAGGGCCCAAGCACTAGACATTAGAAAACAAATGGAAAAGAACACATGGCTACATCTGGAATCCTAATGGGCCACCAATGGTTTCCAGCTAAAGGAAGAATTACCAATGTTATTTTATCATCCCTTGTGCTAACTTAGCTGTTTATGTACAGCAATAAATGATTTTTTAAAAACATATTTGGGTCATTATGTCATATACCACCAGCAAGTACGATTGTTTTATTGTGCTTGGAGTCAAAATACACTGCTATACCCAGATGTGAGGGAAGTTCAAAACCTCTAGTCCTCCTGTATTCATTCCTGTTGGACAAATGGATTAAGTTTTTAAAAGGGAAACTGAGAATTTTTATGGCCTGTACTCCCATCTCACTAGTAAAATTCACACTGATATTTTCCTACAGAAGTCTGCCTTGCCAATGATAACATTAAATATTAACTTAGTAAGCAAACCAAAATTTCAACCAACAGGAAATGCCATACATTTTATTGTCAAAATATCCCCATTCTCTTCTTCTGAAGCCACAATATGTTAAAGAAATAATTTTGATGTGCTTTTTTTACCTGACCACCTATTGAAATTTAAGGTAATCATCCAACCGTGGAATGAAATTAAAATACAAACTTATTTATTAACAGGCTTCAAAAAGGAGAACTCTGCAGTTACAGTTCTGAACTTATTTGTGGAAAACAACTCATTCTCAAAAATCTACAAACAGAATGTTGTGTTTCCATGTAATAAAACATGGAATATGTGTAAAGACTCTTGCACAGTATTTCTAACCCTAGTACTATGGCATTTAAATATTGAGATCAAAGCAGAAAAAACCCAAGTTAGATCCTTCAGCATTTGCTGCTTGAAGAAAAAAAAAAAAGAAAAAAAAAAATCAACAACTCAGTAAACAAAGCATATTTTTTAAAGACATAATAATTGAAATAAAAGGTTCAACACTTGTTGACAATACTGTTCTAAACCTAACTCTATCCCAACAGTTTAAATCAACATTTGTCAACAGAATATTTCACAAGTTTGCATTCCAAAAAACATAAAAGGTATTTGAAAATAAGTACAATTTAGCAAGTGGATCCAATTTGAATAAATGTATTATAATGGACTTACATTTATATGGAGTTACAGATGTACTTAACATTCTAATAGTTTTACTTTTAATGGAGGCTGGATCAACTTGTAATCAAAGTGAATAAACAATTCAAAGAAAACAAGGTTTTTTCTTTCCCTTTCATTCTCATTCTTTTTTTCCTATTTGTTGCTAGCCCTGTTGAACTTTTACTTTTTTTTTTTTTTTTTTTTTTTTTTTTTTATGTGTGTGTCTGTCTCTCTCTCAGGGCTGAGGAGCTGGGGTGAGCAGTCACTCTTAGCTAAGAAAGTAATTTCACACAAAAGAAAACTACATAGAAATACATCAGGAATCTACAGTTAACTCCAATACAGAATACAGAGTTTGCTACAGTCTTAATTTTTTTCTATCATTTAACATCAAGCTTCAGCTGAACAGAACTGTAGTATTTTTACATCTAGTTAGCTTCCTAGGAAGGTTGCTATAAGTGTGTACACATTCATCACAGGTTATGCTACAACTGTGCCAACCCATTCACAGCGAGTCAAAGGCAAGCCCAGTGGGGAAGACTGAGAAACAAATGGTCCAAAACAGAAAGACAACGTGATAAACACGTGCACATCACAGACAATGTAGTGCTTATGATGATGATGCACTGAGTAACATTCTCAACTACATTACAGTGCATCAAGATGCATGAACTAGTTATCCTATTGATGACTTCCATTACATTAGCTGGGAGATAGGTCAGACTTTAGGGATGCTTCTATCAAATACCTGAAAATATTTCAACATATGACTAAGAATAAAGCAAATTAAAAAAAAAAAAACTTTTCATAACAGTTTTGATGGCCTTGTTTTTCTTTTAATATTACACTAGGGTAAGCCTTATTTGCCATGGAAAAAGAGACATGTGAATTTGATACCCCATACTTGTTGATGTGTTTTTAAAACTGACAGCAGAGTGCAGAATGTGAAGTTTCCTTGCTTCCGCTGCCACATGGCAAGCAAAAAGCACAATGAAGTAAACAGCTGAGTGTTTCTCCTGATTTCCAGGAACAGTAAAAATAAGTTAAATCTAAAAGAAAAAACAAAACCAAAAAACATCCCAGCAACTGATCTCTAGACCTAATGAAGTTGCTTCAGAAACATCTGTTCCATTTCCAAAAGGTATGATAAATAGGGAAGGAAAATACTTAGAAATTCAATTCTGACACTGCTATAAAGTACTACATCTCTATATAATGTAGTGCATTATAATGCTTAACTTTGGGATGATAGCATGTGAATATATATACACGTGTGCATACCTATACTTTTATATGTATGCTAACATCCATATTTGGCAATTTATAATTCAGAATACCTTTTCCTTACTGCCTTTCCAGATGCTTTTTTTTTACTTAATGAAAGAAACAGAGCAAGGATTAGAGAACAGTTTGAGAAACACAGAGCACACTGATAAATACTGAAAAGATAAATAAATGCTTTTGTACTCACAGAAGTGATACTTTACATATGCCAATTACTCCCTCATGTTTATCATTAGGAAAATATGAACTTTGACAAAAAAGATTTTAAAGATATTTAAATCCCAGGGGACCTTATATCAGCAGAAGTGAAAGAAAAACAAAACCCACAACACTCATTTCTTGTTCCATCTGCATATTAGTTCATATCATTTTCTACTTACTTCACTACCTACCTCCATGCTCCCCTCCCCCCTTCTTTATAAGGGAAGGGAAAAGATTGATTAATCTCAGTGTTTGCCACGTTCACGTGGTCAAGACCCTAACCATCTTAAACACAATTCACTACGTTAAAACAATTTTGAGTAATACAGAAGGCTCTGTGCAAGTATGTCACAAACAGGAATGTCATCAGAGGCAGACGTGTAAAAAAAGAAATCAGATGTACAAAATTCTTACCAATGAGTCCCATTCTTGCCACAACAGTATTTACATTTTCATATGGAAACCAATTCTAAAAGCATTTAAATATTCCTTTTGGAAACACTGCTGCTATTTATCGGCGGTCTCCCTTATAAGTTTAGATGTATTTAGCAGCAATAATGAGCAATTTCTACAGTTTCTCACTATACTCTCACAAAGCATTTAGAAAACAATTTTCTTATTGTATTGGTCTAGCATTTTTCATAATAACTACATTTTATTGTAGAAAAAAAAATGTCTTTTCCCTCCAGTGATTATTGGCAAATGTGTGTTGAGTAGTTCTACCATTAAAGTGACTCATTTTTGATACTTCTCTACAATCCAGTATCTCCAACAATTTTAAGAAGAAGGTATTCAGCTGGCAAGGGTCCTGTTTAACAGCTTGATACAGCACAACAAGATACTTCAGATTTCGGGTGAGTCACAAAAATAGCGATCTCTTCAAAGTGTGTTTGAAGAAATGGGTTGAACAGTTTTGAGAAAATAATTATTTAGAAATACATTCCCTATTAGACAATAAGAAATATTTTAAACCAGTAAGCACATTTTTAAAGGCAAAGAGATATTTGCAAATGGTTATGAAATACTTCCACATGTGATCATATTTTCACAATAATTTTGACTAGCAAATATTATATTGCACATTAATTTTTATTGTTGAATAAGGTATATTTCTGGAGCCAAGAAAACTGCAGACTGTAAAGCACAGCCCGTTGCTGTGTATTTCCTGGACAACTCTTCAGACCACAGATGTTGGACTGCTGTGCCAAACCATTCCACATATACACTGGTGCTCTCATTTTCATATTAGAAGTCCTGGATTTAGGTCTTCTCCTCACAGCGTTAACCAAGCAGTTCATAAAGTCTGTTTTTAAATACAGCTGCAAATATCTGCTTTGTGAAGCCTCTTGTTCCATGTTACCCTAAAGATCAACCATCTGCCATTAACAGAGACTAAATGGCCTGTTACTAAGGTTGAGAGGGTTCCTCAAAAGCCAAGTACCTTCTTGTTTCAGAGGATACTTTTGAGGCAAATGCCTAATGTCAAGTTTAAATACAGGTCTATGATTAAGTGCATGGAGACGTCAGAACTTAAACACAAGAATTGCCAGTACAGTGTCCTGTTAGAATTAAATTATAGTCTTCAAAAGACTACAGAGTCATAAAGCCTTTCGGTAATATTAATAATGAACACCAATATAACTTCAACACAAAGTAATCACAAGTCAGAGTTTCCAGCAAAGGTATCTGCACCATAGCCAAGGACTTTCTTTCAAGTTCTCAGCAGCCCAACACTGTTCCTGCTAACATCAGCGGGCACAGAGAGTAACTTTGCACATGTGAACTAAAAATCAACTACCATTCAATAGAATTTTATAAATAAAAACATGCAGGTTTTAAGTGTCTCGGGACAGCCATAGGCGCGTATCATACTGAAGTCCAAAGTGTCCAAAATACGAAGGCTGTAAAATACTAAACTTTGCCATGGGCGTACAGCTGACTGTTGTCTTTTTGTTTTTACATAGGCCAGTGAATTTTTTGGAGGCAGAGAGTTGTTCATTGGCTGGGAGAAAGGCAGGAAATTTTTCTTTGGCAGGTTGAATTTTTTTTTTTTTTTTTGTTAAATTAGCAGATGTTTGAAGCTGCTCCAAGGTTTGGAATGTCAAATAAATCCCAGTGGAGATAGATTAGCGGCAGAAAGCAGGTGAGGTGGTCAAAGGTGGATGTAAATACAATTTATCAGATGACTCTGCAATTTGTCACTTTGGTATCACCATTGCACATGTGGCATATAAAAAAGCTTTGGCAACTGAGAATGAACATCATTCCTCTAGCCAGTGTATTTGGAGAGGAATTGTATGGCGACCCAGAAATGTGCTATCAATAAACAAATCAAGAAAAATCACAGAAAAAAAAAAATTACTCAAAACCAAAATAAATCTACAGACTGCATCCTTGCACTAAGAATGGATATAGGCAGAGGTACTACTAAAAAGAACGTGGAAACACACAAAAAAAAATCCAAACCAAAACATACATCCCCCCAGCCCCTCAATGTTCTTCCATGAGCAGCAAACTAAGCTAGGCAAATATCATCTCTCAGACTAGACATGACCCGTTTGTCAGATCAAATAGATGTATGTGTTCTTTGACTCCTCCTAGGCACTCAATTCTCACATCACAGTATCTTTAGCTGAAACTTTCTACCATTTCCTACTACTTCCTACTCTTCAGGATGATTTGTGATTACCTCAGTTATATTCTCCTTTGTTATCCCCAATACTACAGCAAAGAAGTCTATCCCTGCAGAAAGTCATGGCTCATATCTTTAGTATAAAATACTACATTTCTTCTCACCAAACAACCAGGAATTTATCACTCTGCTCTCTGTTGTTTTTTATTTTTGGGCTCAGACTGACAGGACAACTTCAGTAGAAAGGACTTTTTAATATGCTAAATCTAATATATATTTTAACATGCTAAATACAAAAAGCTGAAAACCTGAATAATATCAAGGAACTGGATGACTGCTGATCTGAGAACACCGGGTTTATTTGTGCACCTATGTCAATCCTAACTGCAGTAATAAAAAATGTGAAACAAAATCCAGCAAAACATACATGACATTATTATCTTCCATGTCATATGCCAGGTATAGTGCTTTGATCTACTTTTCCATATCATACTTGGAAGAGTATATAAACTCTTCATATGACAGTGTCAGTTCCGTCACACATCTGAGAGTCAGAAATATAGACCTCCTAGAAACAAGTGTCTTCCTGGGAAAAGACTCAATTAAATTTCTCAGAGCTGTCTAAGAAATGCTGAAGTCTTTTTAAGATCCTAATTAGTCTAATGTTACAGACCTAATATCATTTTATCTATCCATACAAATAAAACCAATTGATGATCTTAAACTGTGATGAAATGCTGTAACATCAATATACTGATGTAGTTAGGACTGGAAGCTTCCCTTCTGTGAATGAAGAGACCATCAGCACCAAACAGTGCACACCAGGGAGTCCTGGTGAAGAGCTGGGCCTGAAGAAATTTCCTCCCCCTCTAACACAGTTCAGCAGCAGACTCTGGTTGAGTCCAGCTGATAGAACAGCTGAGATTACCAGAAAGATGTTCTCAAACAAGGACTTTTTGATTTTGAAATAATTTACCCCCTCTGAAGTAGCTCACATCTTATGACTGACTTCAGCCACTTAGAGGCTATTTTTTGCTGCCAGGAATTTTAAGGGAGCAAGGTGAACTTTAAAGTTTTCTACCTTAGTAAAAACAAGTAAAAACAAGGAATGCTACAAACTGATTATCTTAATTGCAGCATGTTCATAATAGTTTTGCTAGACTGCATACATTGTCCAATATCTTTAATAAACAAACAACTAAGCAAGATAAGGGCACAAAATATTAGGGGCAAGAGATTTTTACCCCGTCAGATATGGTGGTAGAAGCTCTCACCACCAGGGTCAGCATCTGTGGTAGATACCATCATTGACAGGAACACTGGTATTCCTGGCTCAATTTTTAAATGCAGCTGTACAAATATCAATTTGGAAAACCTGATTTCAAGAACAGTAATAAGTTTAACTATTGTGAGGAAAATAAATATTATAGTTGAGTATACAAAACTACCAAGACACAGGTGTAAAACAAGTTGCATATATACTTGGAAGTGTTGGAACTGCTACTGTATCCAAGAGCATCCTGTTTTAGGGACAGTTTTTATTTTTAATTTAGATGATCTACACAGAATTTAGTCTGAACTCTTGGGTTCTCCATAATTTTTCATTCATGGATTAAGAGTATAAAATTGCTTTATAAAATTCTTCTGAAACATGACAAGCAAGAAAATAAACATGCAAGGGAAACGTTACACTATCTTGTCCTACCTCCAGGAAAACCAGTGGAAAAGCGTGAAAGCACCACTATTATGTGTTAATGAAATAAAAGTCAAGGTAATTCATAATGAGCTCTCCCTTCAAGACTTCAAACAAGAAAGTTTAACTAAGCATATCTCAATGATGTAAAGCAGTAGTAGCATTCATACTGCATGTTTGCTCTTTAAGCTACTAGTACAGTGCTCTAAACAGGACTTCAGAACTGAATCCTTCTCTTAAAAGTATATAACAGAGATACTAGACAATGTCTCAGCTTGTATCATTTACAAAACGGAAAATAAGTTAGTGACATTGACGATTTTTCACATACTCCTACCTAGCAACTGCAGATGTCTTCACAGTCCTCTTCAATAAACAAAAAAAAACCTCTTAACAGTGCAACTGCAAATGACATCCATCTCCTCATCCATTGATCAGTGGTATGTACCCAAATTTAGTTATCTTCACCCTTTTGAGAAAAAAAGTAACCCCTAGGATTCAAAACAAATCATCTCACTTCTGTTTGACACACATTCCTCCCCACACATCCATCTCTTTGCTCATCCTGATATGCCTTAAAATTTTCCACTTTATATCTTCCTAAAATAATGTTCTTCTAGCAGTCTGAACTGCATATTCTTTGTGAACTTACCCTATCATTTAACGAGGCCCAGATTTTTGGTAATGAAAAAACACAGCATCAAGGCAATTCATGCTTCTATTAGAGAGTCCTTTGCATTTCAAAAATCATAGCAGTGTCTTCTGTATGAGAAGCTTTTCAGAGATGTCCTTCAAGATAAGAGCTGAAAGTAATATGATATATGGAACAGTAATACAGGAACAGTCCAGAGTGACAAGAAAATGCTTTCAGGGAAAGTGGAGAGAAGCAGGTCTTGTTGCAGAAAAAGTTAATGCATTGCCCACTCTAAGACATGGCATGGAGTGAAGAAATGTATGTTGTGCCGAAAATAAATTCTGTCCTTCCACACACCAGTATGAATTACACGTGACACCTTTGCTTATTTCAGCTCCTGTGTAAATATTAATGTATGTGATATATACATGAAGCTGAGGATAGCTACTATAATGTACTAGAAGGAAAAAACTGTGCTCCACTTCTGCAAGAGCACAGATTACAGAACTTTGTCTGATTACTCTTACAACTGCAATTTAACAAGCCTACCTCCTGAATGCTCTTAACCCCTACACATTTTATTAATTTTATTACAACCAACTATTGTGCAGTAATTATATATCTGTATCTGAAACATCCTGTAAAATCATTAACGACTATGGACCCACACTTGTTTGTAAAGATTAAAGGTGAGAAATGGACTATTAATAAATGAGAACAACATGTAGTCCACACGCGAGTTCTGAGTTTCTTTTCTGAAAACAAGAGTAAATCATGCAAAGAACTAATTCATGGAAGAGACAAAGCATGCTAATAGAATTTATTAATTTAAAAATTACTACAAAATTGCTTATACAGCTTTTCCAGTTTCAAAAAATAATGTTAAATACAGTGGATGAAGATTTTCCAAGTAGTACATGGTTTTCATAAATATTTTAAACCCTCTTCTTCCCAACCTTTTTAATCACTATGGGTCTAAACACAAAATCTAGTTTCTCAGAAGGCTAAATTCAATTATTTTTTGATGGCTAAAAGTTGGCATATGCAATACAAGCTGTACTTCACTCTTCAGTCAGTTTGGGTGCTTGTACTATTTTCATTATGCTCCCATCTACAGACTACAGTAAAAAACCCAAACCTCAAACTCAGCACTCCTAGTGTTAAATAGTCTACAAACATAAGGGAAAGAGGGACCAAAGAAGCTTACAATTCCAGCCAGTGAAACCCACTTGCCACGGTTTGACCTACCTGGAATATCAGTAAGGTTGTCTTATCGCAGAGGAAAAAGTGTGAATGGAAATAGAAACTACAGAAATATGCCCAGGTCAGTAATAGGATGCAGGTGATGCTTTGATTGAAAGGTCCTGCTGCTTGTAGGTTGGTAAATATCTGGCTTCAGGAAAGTACGTAATTGAATTAAAAATGAAAGAAAGTAAAATGCAGTCTGCAGACACATCTCAATTGTCCCGAGATGCAGATTTCAGACATACTGTGAGTTCTAAGAATACTGATGGGATAATGTAACGAATAGAAAAACTTTTTTTTTTTTTTTACTGTTCCATGCACTACATTCTCACTGATGCATTAAACAGCACTGTTATAAAGCAATACTGATAGCAAAAATCAATAACCACTCATCTATGAGCTGCTTAATAGACCCAGGGCTGCAGAAACTCCCAACTAGTTTAGGTCTGAGCCAATTTAGGCCCCAGTACAACCTTAATCCAGAAAAGCTGCACTAGTGCTGACCTTGATCTCATCTTTAGGCCTAAAGCCTTTCCATGCACTGCTGTGGTCAACAAGATTTTCTTTCATTACTCCATTAAGCCCTCAGTATATATTCTTGTGGCTTAATTTACCTGTTTCCTGTGGCTTCACTTACTGGGTTATTCCAAACCTTCCTCTTCTCTATCCTTAGTTATCCTAGATAATTAAGAGCTGATTATTGAACACAATTGGTTCTGGCAGCAAAACAGGGTTCACATATTTGTATTTTTCTCTGAGAAGTGAGCTGTCACAAAACCAGAGCCTACTGTCACAAATCCACATGTGCTACTACACTATGTGCTAGTACTACATACTTCTGCTATGATAGTATTTATGATCAAGCAACTCAGATTAAGTTAAAAAAAAAAAAGTATTGCCACAGTTAAAAACTAGAGGAATTCAGAAAAAAGCAGGCAATACAGCAAAACTGCTCATTTAAATTGCAGGTTCTTGTAAGGAAGTTTCTCTGAACCAATACAGAGGTCTGTGAGCTAATTGATCAGACCCACCTTGTAGTCAGAGAAACAGGCACTGTTTTACACAGCTTGACTCACCCTAAGACTATTAAAACAGGTCAGAGGACACATATCCTAAAGACACTTACACCTAAGGACTCCTAAGAACTAGAGAGTGAGCCTGGAGTAACTAACATAAGTATAGCCATCTAATATAATCTGAAAGGAATTTACTTGTGTGTTGCACATGCTATTTGCACCTGTACATATGCTCTTGGAATACACCACTAGAGAACGTGAGTGCCTGCTCCTCTGTCATTTAGGGATGCAAACAAATCTACGTGCATGAAAATTTTTCAGAGGTGAACAAAAACTGTTTCAAAAACAATGCCTGCTGTAGTTTGCATACCTGTCTGCTCACCAGGAAGCTTGCACTGGAAATGGCAAAGAAAGAACACATTTCCTCCCCTTCCCCTTCCAAGCTTAGGACCTTAGTGCTATAAAAAAAGAGATGACACTGAGTGTGAAGGAATATTAAGATAGTGTGATGAATATTAATGTAGTGTGACAAATATCAACACTGCTTAATTCCTTTGTCAAACTCAACAGCCAGTCTCTTCAGGACTTACTAATTGAGGAAGTACAATATTGTCATTTCAGACTGTTTTTCAAACTGAAGCGTGCTATTAACTGGATGTATTTCAAATAACTTGTGATCTCAGCCTCCCTTTAATCCCCATGCTGTTTTGATACACATACCCCCAAATATGCAATTGCTGCTTGGAAGTGCTGCTTCATCTAACAGACACCTTGCAATTCAGCAAGTCTGTTGTTCAGTGGTCACTTTAATGGAACTATATAAAAGATTGAATGTGCATGATCTTTACTAGGTTGCCTTCAGAATCACAAATATAGATCTATATCAATATATTTACTTATTAAAGCCTCTGAACATTTATTGAAAGTAAAACATGTGCCTGGAAACTAAGCCAGACACCCAAATGACTGTTTTACTGAGTTATCTAAGTAGTTTAGAATAATTTATTGATTTTAAACTACTTTTTGCATCTACAAAAGAAAAGCATATTCTTTTGAGGAACTTGCAAAAGATTACTTTAATTTTTACATTCCGTAAACAGGCAATATTTAATCTGTTTAAAATTAAATACAGAAGATCAGTCAGATAGGCTTTTGAAGGGCTCAGACATGGCAAGTAGCTTAGCATTGTATTTGCAGGAGATAACCACACAGTTAAACCACACAGATATCATTTAGTCTACAACTTAAATGAGCATAGATAAAGCTTTTTTTATAAAAAGATGCTATCAGCAAAATAAACACAGTATTTTGTACTACTTCAAAGATTATTTATGTGTTTAGAAATATTCAGTGGAAACAGGAAAATAATGTCTTGATTTTCTAAACTTTACAACATCTGCTTTTACTTACAGCATTGTAAAGTTCTCTGGATTTCAAATGGGTAACTTTTTTCTTTTGTCTGGTCCCAAGTTTGAAAGTGTTCACAATTTTTTTTTTACTGCACACAATTTCCCATTTTTCACTTAATATATCCATATGAAAATCTCTGCAGCCTTCTAACAGTAGTAAATACTAGCTAGCATAACTTGCATCTTAAGTAAAGCATTTCAGAAACTTGCTAGAAATTATTCTTCCTTAGAAGACTAAATTCCTGTATTTTTATCATTTCCCGGTGTACATACACGACTAACCTTTTAACCAGATATCATGCTGTTTATTCATATTAGAGTCTCCCACTTGGGTATAACCTGCAGAAATCATTCTTTTCAGTAAATGTTCTTTTCACAGGCTTGGTTTGTGAAAGAGACTACAACCTTCTACAAACAAAGGGCTTCTCCCTTAAGAGTTTTTCCATCTATAAAAAAGGATTCAACCCATAATCCTAGACATTTAAGATGTAATCTTAATGTATCACTTGTATATATGTATATACATGTACTTGTATACATGTATCACGTAGTGGATAGTTTACCATGACCAGCTTGAAGATGCACTATTGGATACAGCTTTTTTGATTTTCCTCCATTATATAAGATTAAAGCTGTTAGTGATTTAGTGAGAAGTCATATCTGAAGCCTTCAAGTAAGTGATCACATACTGTTTGATAAATACCCAGTAACACCATGAGTAACTTCCTCTACCTGCTTAGAGGTAGACAAGCTATTCCTGTTCATGAGTTACTTTCCGGCTGCACCTAGGCTAATAAACTGGGTGCCTACTACAGAACACTTTGTTAACAGTGTACCTTGGTCTCCTGATCACCCAGATCAGACTGATCAGCTACTGCATGGTCTGGCTCCCATCTGGCCCCATACTCGGGTTTCCCTCCCATCAATCAATAGTACCTGGGGGGACAGCAGGAAGGAGAAAGGAACTGGTAGAAGGCCAGGTCTCAGACCGCTGTTGGGATACATAGCTACAGCGTGAGGCAGAAGGCTTAGTTTGTGCTTAGTTTGTGCTCAAGTCTTGCTGCAACTTGAGAAGAGGTCAGAGTCGAACACGCCCAGACCCCAGAGACTGGAAATGCTTCCAGGTCTACAAGCTTAAACATCACTTCTGTGTGCCTGACAAGCAAAAGCAGTGAAGATAAAGATTTCCTGCATAGTCTTGAAAAACCATCAAAGACATGTTTGCTGCTATGCTGTAAACAGATGCATAGCACTGATGTTTCTAATTCCATAACAATAAACACTTAGTTTTAATTGTAACTTTACTCTTAAAGCCATTATTTTTCATACCTATGTCTAGCAGAACTAGTCTTCTTGATCTGGCCATCTCAGGCTGAATTAATGTTTACTGGTCAATTTTATATCAAATTCAAATCAAATTCAAAAAGATATGGGCAAGAGCATTAAAAATACAGATTGTCAGAATTGCTTCATGCTTTCTACAAAAGACATCTGACAACAAGCAGTTATATTCTACATTTTAGCATGTTACAGGTTACATAGGCCCACAAACTCTGTTTCTCTGCTGCATCCCTGTACAGGTGATGCTCTAAACCCCCTTATTAGCCACTCATCTATGGCCTTTGGTTCTCCATCTACAACTCAACTTGAAATTTTTCTTTCAGGCAAAGACTATTAGAGCAAAGAGAGAGTGGGTAGTCAAAGACTAGTCTTAGTGCTTGAGACATTTCTCCAAAAATGAGGTGTAGAATTCATTTCTAGATGCAGTAGTTCCAGCTTTTTTTTTTTTATATACATGTTGTAAAATAAATTCCCATCAAAATAGGAACAGAAACTCATGACTCTTGACAAAGTATCAGTGTACCTCAATTATGATGCTAAAAAAGCCATACTCTTCTGTATTCCTCCTCTTTGACCAAAGTCCACCTGTATGAAGCTGCCCAAAGTTCATAGTTCCTCATCAGGAACAAGAAAGACAAATCTCATCCTCTGCATTTTCACTTACATGGATCCCCAGTTCTTTTTATTGGAAATAACAGTACTTACTGTGAATATGGGGATTCTGCTCATAGAGCACAGCACTGGCTTGCTTCACAGATATGGGCCCTTAGTCAGCTACACAGCAAACAGTGTCAGGTATTTGAACAAAACTAGCTGTGGAATTAACCACTTGACTTCAGCTATGTATAGGATAAAATGCCTGCTCAAGGCAGTGTAGGCAGGAAAAAAAGCTTGAGTAAGCAGAGTCTTGATAAACTCATCAGTGTCTCTCCCTCACATGGGAACAGGTAACATGAGTCCTGTTCCCACTACCTCAGTGTATACCAGACGGTACCTGAAGGCCCCAATTCAGTTGAAACCCTGTGGTGCCAGAGGGGATGTGTTGCCCTCACATAAAATCATGTCCTTTCAAAAGACTCAGGGGAAGCTTCTTGCAGCAAACAGCTCATTGACAGAAGTGTTCACTTCGGGCATCTTCCCCTTTCTACCATAGATGTTGCCAGAAACAGCCCTGATTCTCCAGTTTTAGATCTGTCTCAACACAAGACACACTAACGAGAGAGGACAGTAGTGACCTTTAATAGTATCAGAGTGGGGAGTTTGTAATGAGCCTTGTTACTCAAATAACTTACAGGTGTGGGCTTACACCAGTAGGAAAATAACTCGGAAAGCTGAAGGAATAAAGATAACTTGGGATTTCAGGAACATAAAATACCAAATTCCAAGCTTCAGCAAGACTGACAGGGACAGCTCCAAATTTCTAATGCTTCAACTTATGATGAGGCCTCCTTGTGCCATGCATTGCTCTGGGGCACAGCACACGTAGCTACCACTGACGATTCCTTGGACCCCAACCTCAGCTGACCATTGCAAGAAGTCCAGCTCCATTTTCCTCCACCTGCCCATATTAATTGCTCTCCACATTGGTCCATGAAAAGATAAAATGGTGAGGAAGAAGAGAGCTATGAAAAAGTAAAATCAAGCATCCAGTAGAACATGTGTAAACAGAAGTAGAAGGCATGGTAGGTAGACAGCAAGATGTATAGCCCAGTTCCTCTCAGCTTTGACCTAGTTCATTAAAGGATGCCATGATCAACCACAAGAAAGTTCTCTACCAGACCACCTGTTCAATATACCTTTTAAAAGCACCATGATCTTTGCGATGAAGCCTGAGAAATGCTTTATGGTAGAGACAGACCAAGTTTCCCTCTATATGACCCTCCTAAAAGTTCCTTCAATCTGTACTCAAGGTCCCATTCTAATTGGCTGTATACATGCTAAACCAGCCACAGAACAACAGCTGAAGTAGCCAGAGGAGCTGTAGAGGAGAAGAGAGTGCAACTTCAAGTCTTCTGCACCTGTTAGACAAGCCTCCTTAGTCAAGTAAGCCACGGAACCGAATGATGGGTCCTCTTCATCATTTGTTTGTTCATTACATGTAAGGAAGGGGATGCCTAATCACTGCTGTCATCAACTGCTTGTGGCTGGCCAAGATCAATAATTAACCACTTCATAGTCCTTGTAGGGAAAAATTGAATTTCCTGCATACCAAGGACTTGATTTTGTATTACTTTTGGGTAAAAATCAAATCTCGGATTTTTACTCAAAAAAGGATGGAATAAGCAACTGATAAATTCTATTCCATGCTTGAGTTTTATACACCTTGCTTTTATACTGGCATCATAACCACAACAACATCAGTAATTCAAACTCGAGTTTGTATTTAGAGTCTCCTCAGGCTGTGATAGAACACAAAAGCTTAAATCATAGGTAAACTTTCTTCAGCCAAATCTGTTGCTCCCCATTCCCTACCAGCACTAGGCAAGGTTAAAGGAGAGCTAACTCTTAAAATTACACAAAAAAGGACTTAGTCACAGTTTCAGTTTCTTTTGGCATTTCTATCTTGTGGGTACTGTATCAAGCCATGAAAAATAAATAAAAGAGAACTGAACATTTCAAACAGTCAGTGAACTTTTTCCAGTTCAGTGAGGTTAATAGACTTTTTAATTTACAAATTCATAAGAACAGGATTATATTTAGCTAGATTGTTCTTTATATACTCATTGAAGTCTTACTACTAGAAATAGAAATCAGTTCCTCATGACAGAAGTACAGACTGAATGTGAGTTTTCTGTTAATTACAGCTAAATAGACTTCAGACAGCAACAGCTAATTACAGCAACAAGAACATACACCCAAGAAAGCTGCTGATTGCAACCCTTGGAAAAATTATTAGACTCCAGCAAATCATTTGAATCAGAGAAGCTGGTCAAGCAACTTAAAAACACGAACAAGTAATTTACAGAACTGGGACAAATCATTAATTTAATTTGGGGATCAAGACAAACAAGTTTCAGACCCTTCATAAAATTCTTGCATTGCTTAAAAGATAGACCTATCATCTTACTCTGCCAACTGTCTACAATAAACCTTCACATCAAATAATACTGAATTATAAATGTAGAATAAAAATGACATTGAACCTTATATTTACTATGCTTCGTAAGAGATGTTACATAATGTATTAATGCATCAACTGAAACCAGAACAACAACTCAGGTGGTCACAAAAACTGCCTTTGTCATTTTGTTTTGTTTGGGGTTTTTTGTTTTGTTTTTCTTTTAAGGGTGGCAAGCACAAGATATGCAGTGCCTTATTAAAGTGTCAAGGCAGTAAACAATAGAGAACTTAAAAAGTAGGAAGTTCTATCAAATTTTCTTATTGTAATGTGAACCCATGGGAAAAAATTAACCTGTTGAACATTCCAATTATTTCCTCACATTGAGAAGCTTTGCTCAGCACAGCAAATTATAGTTCTCCTTTACACACCTATTTGTACAGAAAAAAATTTATTAAAAGAATCTTCGAAGTGACAGCATCAGCATGCACAACTTCCATTCCTTTCATGTGCTATTCTAAATGTCAAATCAAAACAAGGCAATACAATTAAATACACTAGCAACCGTAGTTGTTTTATAACTACCTTATAAATCATGTTAAAGTTAATCTAATTAACAGTCCTATGTCCCAGATACATTACAGGAAAAGACCAAATCAATCCAGCCTTGAAGAAACCACTAATATGTCTCAGGCACCAATCCTGGACTTGAACATTCATTGAATACTGACCTGCTGGAAAAATATTAGTATACCTGCTTTTATGGGACTGTATTTTGCTTGCCTTCCACCTCGCCCCCCCCAATATTTTAGGAACACAGAAGTTAACGCTATAAACTAAAGATAGTTTGCTACTGGCTTAGAATTTCAAAGACAATTCATTAAGCTGAACCGCTTATAAGTTTTAAGATTCCTAGTTTGAAAGTTTATTTTTCTGCTATTTACCTTCTTTCATTTGTCCACATTAGAACACTGGTACACAAGCCCACACTAAGTTCCTTGAAACTTGGGCTGAAAAGTCTCGCATTTTCAGAAGGTAAATAAAGAGCATGTTGAAGCAGAGCAGAGTTTCTAATGAGTTAATGTAAAAAACCTCATGCAAAAGCAATCCGCATCAAAGCTAGCAGGCAATACCCTGACAGTCATCCATCAAACCAGAAGTCCCCTTAATAAATGCCAATTATAGGGCAAATATGCACAAACGCGGATAGCATAAGCCATGGGATCATTTCCTTCCAAGAAAATTAGTGACCAACAAAACACTCATGCAGTGTAAACTATCAGCCTGCCCTACAGCAACACTCACTCCTGACCGGAATACTAACTACTATTATTATTTCCCTCCTTTCTATTTTATTTTGTACTATTGCAAGAGTTCAGAGCCACACAGAATTTTGTTTGGGGTTATACAAATTCCTTCACAATTTATATAGAAGTCTAACATAACTTTTTAAAAGCCATGACATGCCTATAATGTATACAGAGTCTCTGACTTCCGCCGTAAGCGAGCCTTTTTCCTAACTTAATCATACTCAAATTTCACCCCTTTTAAAGATCCTGATTCAAAAATGTTCACTCATTCTCCACAGTCCACAAATTTATACCATCTCTTCCTGTGGTATTATATGTGCATAAATTAAAAAAGAATGGTCTTGTATAAGGACTGAAAACAGAACATTCCAAGTCCCCACCCCCCAAATCTAACTTCAATTTATCAAAGTGTTTTACAGAAAATATACATTCTTATAAAATTATCATTTTTTTGTATGGCTAGGATGTTTTGAATGAGCAGAGTTATGTTTCCCAAACCTAAAACCAATGGGTAGCAGGCTAAAGTCAAACGAACAATATTAAAAGCTTCTCCGATGTTGCATTTGTCATACCTCCGATTCATTTCCCCCCCTTTCCTAACACCTTCTGCATGTTACACCTGACCAATGTTTTCTTTCTCCCAAGAGCACATTTCCTAGATTTATTGTATCTGATATACAGTATAATGAAAAGTAGCACATTTAGTCATATGGACTGTCAGAGGTCTGTGGCTTGAGGTAACAGTTGAAGTCTAAGATAAAAACATTATGCTAATACGACAAAGCAGTTTTGCAAGAAATACTTAATACTAGTATGACAGAGAATTCATTTCTTAGATGAAAACACTTTTATTTGCTATATTTATAGAAATAGATAAGAAAATGTTGCATTAGTCCTAGTTTGATGTCTTACCTAATTGACCTCTAAAGTGACATCTTCCATCGCACAGGCCGGCCCGTGCTATATTCATTTATTTCCATCTTACCTAAAATTATGATGAATGGTCTGAGCTCCATTCAATTATTGAAAATGTGCAAAGAAACAGAAACAATGAAACTGGCAAAGTGCTCTGCATTCTTAGGAACAATTTAGGCTAATTAGCATCAACTTCTCCCCCATTCATCATACCCCTTTAGAAATATAAACAAACTGTCAGCTCTAACCTAACAAACAGATCACTGAGCTACTTAACACAAATTATTCTTACATGAAAAGCTCCTTCTCAGGCAATATTCTCCTCTAGGGCATCTGGGAAGCTGAGCTATTAAAATTGAAGACATATGTTTCAGTCAAACTTAACTCCCAGATTGTAGTGATTGCTGTTGTGACAGTTTTCCATCAGCATGCTGCTGCTGGCAATGTACCACATATTTAAACAAAGCGATGCAACAACAGACTTCAATGATGCATGTTCATTTAGTACAATATCAGTACCACCCAATTAGCATCCTACACCTAGAAGTGGAGCTATTAAAATTATTGCTTAGGTACAACTCGAGTCTCAGGTTTCGTTTGGGGTTTCTTTTGGAATGAAAAACTGTGTGTTCCTGTGAGCGTGCAGAAGGCAGCAGCTATGCCACTGTCAGCTATAACAATCATTTAGTAATTCAAATCAAGCTGCAGAGGCAGTGCTCTGAAGAGACCATAGAGGGGAGCACTGCTGTCACTCCTGGGTTCTAGTTCAAACTTCTTCGGTGTCACAAATAAAAGGACAACTCTAACCTAAAGGAAAACAGGGAGGTTTGCAGAGCTGGAGTCTTCCTTAACACTACAATCCCTGTGTTACTTTGAAAGACAAAATAATAATGAAATACTTCCTTTCCTTTCTCCAAAACACAGAAGGTACTAACTGTCCCCCACTCTGTACCTAAGATTGTTGTGATAAAACTAAGATTTTCATTACTTCAGTGCAATACTTACTGTCTGGTGAAAGGAAGAAATAAACACTGGCCTGGAGCTTCCTGTCTCACAGGTATTTGAGATTTTGTGCCACATAAAAATAAGCCTTTTCCAAGGAAAAACCAGGGAATACCCTCCACTGTTTTTTTAGAAGCACACACACTTACAAATGTAATTTGCAAACTCCAGAAATGCCAGAAAATCAGTATGGAGAAGCTATTTCACCAGATGCATTTTAGTTTTTGATCTGCAAGAAATTTTCTACTTTCCTTAGTTCCCTTTCAACAGCAAAATATGTAACTGGAACTTGGGAAATTAAGAGGAAGAGTTTCCCATCCTTTCTCCATCAATTTTCTTTCACTTTTCTTCTTTGCTATTTCTTCCTGGCTTTAATTTTGTCTTGCCATAATCACTTGCAGTACATGTCAGAGCTTGCTTTATTTTCTTGATTCTGAGGCAGGTAATAAAACCAAGCAGTAGCAGCTTCGTGGCCTGTTCACTAAGATGATGTGGTCTGAATCTAGCTTTGCTTCATCTTTGGGTGAGAGTAGGAAGGAAGATCTTCCTCAAGATCCCGACTTGGCCCTCACTGCTAGCTGCACAGACAATTGCTTTTTCCCCCTTGGATATGGAAATTTCCAAGGCCTAGAGGCATATAATATGGATGGGAACCAAGGTCCCCAAGCACCTCCACGGTGATACACTTTCTACCAGCAACAGATACACGCTTTCTGAATGAACACACAGAAAGACTATTTCTGGCTTCCAAGGTAAAGGATCTTGCATTAAGACATGACAGACACCTTGAAAAGTGTTTTATATAAAGACTGATACAGTTCATGTTTACCAAGAGAGAATGAAAAGTGGTCTTACTAGTGAGGGGACTAAAAACCTGTTTCAGACATCATGAACATAAATTGCTGGTTCACAATAATAAATCAAGATTTTAAAGCTAGACAGAAACACTTGAGGTCTGAAGTAGAGATACAAGTCACAGTATAGAAACAATACTTAAGCTCATGTTTGTAGACAAAACTGCTCAAAAGCTAGATGCAGAAGTAATAAACAGGATAAAAGCCTCATGAGAATCTCAGAGAGCTGAAGTGAAAGAAGTTAAAAATACCTGCCTTTGTTCACACTTGAAGATAAAAAACACCCTGGAGAAAAAGCTGAAGGGTGACCCCACAGAAACCATGGGGAAAAGCATTCAAGACAGGTGTAAGTTCTGGCAAGTCAAGAAGGATGGAGTACTGCTTCAGCAACTTCACCGGGAACAGGATATTAAAAACCTTTGGACTAGAGGAACAAGAAGTGTTTAAACAAGACAGAGGCTGTTTTAAGGTCAATCATTCTAAACTGTTCTTCAGCTACTGAACAGAAGTACCTAAATCTCAAATACATTGACCCAAAGCAAGAGTATATTCATTAAGACTTCCAATGCTGAAGCATAGTATAAAACAGATTGTACCCTGCTCCTATATGGTACATTTAAGATGCTCCATATACTTTTTTGTTTCCCCATGCCCACTTAAAGAAAATATTAACAACTCTGCTCTAGAAAGAGGGGCATAAAATTAAATGCAAAAGGAACAGAGCAGCACTGAACAGTTCATGACTATTAGAGCAGAAACTGGAGGTACACCACAGACGTTGCAAGGAAAATGTCACTTAAAGAATCTGTAATTTTCTTAGTGTATGAAAAAGGATTTTCTTAGGTAGGGGGGGTGCTTTGTATAGGACAGTCTCAAAGCAGTCATCAGCCAGCACCTTTTGCTACATTACTGAAAAGCATACATGAGATATGGGTATGCCACATAAAGACCAAGTTTCATATTCCAGTTCACCTATTTTTCTTGACTCAGCCATTAATTTTCCATATTTGCATGTGAAAAGCATCTAATATACAGAAGTACACCGATTTTATCTTCAACTGCTGTCTCAACAGCTACAAAAATCATAGAATCATAGAATGTCAAGGGTTGGAAGGGACATTGAGAGATCATCTAGTCCAACCCCCTGCCAGAGCAGGATCACCTAGACCAGGTCACACAGGAATGCGTCCAGGTGGGTCTTGAATATCTCCAGAGAGGGAGACTCCACAACCCCCCCGGGCAGCCTGTTCCAGTGTTCCGTCACCCTCACTGTGAAAAAAATTTTCCTTCTGTTGACATGAAACTTCCTGTGTCTCAGCTTCAACCCATTACCCCTTGTCCTATCACTGGGCATCACTGAGAAGAGCCTGGCTCCATCTTCCCGACACTCACCCTTCATATATGTATAAATATTGATTAAATCATCCCTTAGTCTTCTTTTCTCTAAGCTAAAAAGCCCAAGCTCCCTCAGTCTATCCTCATAAGAGAGATGTTCCACTCCCTTACTCATCTTTGTAGCCCTGCACTGGACCCTCTCCAGCAGTTCCATGTCCTTCTTAAACTGGGGGGCCCAGAACTGGACGCAGTATTCCAGATATGGCCTCACTAGGGCAGAGTAGAAGGGCAGGAGAACCTCTCTCAACCTACTAGGTACACCCCTTCTAATACACCCCAGGATGGCATTGGCCCTCTTGGCCACAAGAGCACACTGCTGGCTCATGGTCAGCCTCCCATCAACCAGGACCCCCAAGTCCTTTTCCCCTTCACTGACTTCTAACAGCTCAGTTCCCAACCTATACTGATACCTGGGGTTGTTCCTTCCTAGGTGCAGGACTCTGCACTTGCCCTTATTGAATTTCATCAAATTTCTTCCTGCCCAACCCTCCAGCCTGTCCAGGTCTCGCTGAATGGCAGCACAGCCTGCTGGGGTGTCAGACACTCCACCCAGCTTGGTATCATCAGCAAACTTGCTGACAGTGCTCTCTGTGCCCTCATCCAGGTCATTGATGAACAGGTTAAACAGAACCGGTCTCAGCACCAACCTCTGTGGAACCCCTCTGGTTACAGGCCTCCAGCTGGACTCCATCCCATTGACCACAGTTCTCTGGCTTCTTTCTTTCAACCAATTCCCAATCCACCTCACTACCTGATCAAGCAGACCACACTGTCTCAGTTTAGCAAGAAGGATGCTGTGGGAGACAGTGTCAAATGCCTTAGAGAAATAAAGAAAAACCACATCCACTGCTCTACCATCATCTATCCACCTGGTTATGTCCTCATAAAAGGTTATCAGGTTGGTCAAACATGACCTCCCCTAGATAAAACCGTGTTGATTGCTCCTGATGACCCTCTTGTCCTTGACATGCCTAAGGATAGTGTCAAGGATAAGTTGCTCCATTATCTTTCCAGGGATGGAGGTGAGGCCGACCGGTCTATAGTTACCAGCGTCCTCCTTCTTGCCCCTCTTAAAGATTGGGGTGATGTTTGTTCTCCTCCAGTCACCAGGCACCTCTCCTGTGTGCCATGACTTACTATAGATAATGGCAATGACCTGTGCCAGCTCCCTCAGCACCCTTGGATGCATGCTGTCAGGACCCATGGACTTAAAAATGTCATTTTTAAGAAGCTATATGCATGTGAACATGACTGCCTTATACAAACAAAGCACATCTCTGGAAATCACTCCCAAGCTAGCATCAGACTTTCACTGAGCTATGCTGAAGCCCACAGAAACTTACACACTATATTTTTACGATAACGTTAGCTCGATAAAGTGTGCAACATTCAAAGATTAGTTTATTATTTACACCGAGTTATTCCTTCTTGGCTGTTATTTAATTTATTCGTGCATTTTAAAGTATGGGGTTTTTTTGTTGTTGGGTTAGAGATGTTTTCTTCCCAATTGCAGTGCCTTTTTAAGGCACAGCATCAAGTAATAGAAGCAGACAGGAAATAAGCATTGTTGCTCTCCAGAGGATGATTAAGCAAGTCTGCACAAGATCCCTGAAGTTCCCACAAACAGGCTCTTATGTAACATATGTTTTCAAAGATATTTTCTCCGAGCAGTGAAGGGTCTTCATGGGAAAAAAAAAAAAAAAAGCTTTATAAGAAACTGTAGAACATGAAATAACTATAATATCAAGAGCATGATAAATGAAGTAAATTATTAGATACTTAAAGCTCTATAGCAACTGATTCTGATTTATATTCCTCAGAATTAATCTTTGTCAATAAAGTATCCGAGACCTACAGTCTCTTGCTTATGCAAATGAAGCATATGGCATGTTCCTTAAAACATTATCTGTAATGCTCTGGGATGAGAGTCCAGATGATGGTTTTAATGCAAGTAGTCCAGATGACTTCCGTAGACAGTTTCTGTGAAGAAAGCAGGATCCATCCATTTCCTCTCACTTATGCCCAGAGCAAAATTTCTTTTAACTTGAGAAAGCTCTTTTTAAGAAGTCCCCTAACATTTCCCTTGTGTTAGGCCTTCCCAGTATGTGCCTTCATTAGATTATTCAGTACAGCTATGGATAGGTCGAAGCCATCCCGTATGGCATAGTTTGTTTGAAAAATACACATAGGTAAAACACTAAGATTTTCTGTCCTTCACTAATTTGAAACAAAGTTCTGAAACATGTTATTACAACAATTTTAAACACATAAAAGTTATTTAAATTCACATGAGGAAAATATTTGACTAGCTAGCATTAGACATGAGGATAAACTACAAAATACTTTGATTTTTCTAACAATAAATAAAAATGTTGGGACGCGAACATTGAAAAAGTTAAACTATACAGCATGATATATTAACTTTTCAAGTTACTTTTATTTCACTTAGTTTCACTGCCCATTTGCAAAGATTTGATACTGCAAAGGTAGAGAAGCCTGTTCAATCAAAAATGTCAAAGTTAATGACACTCAGAAATCAGAACCCCAATCTATGTTCCAGTAGAACATCTTGTATGGTCTGAAAGTCAGCTATCAGCAAGTCTGATTTCTATGAAACATACTATGCATATCATTATCATATTAGAGACACAAAAGCTTAGCATTTTATATATTAAAAAGATTGCCCAGATGTATAAAAATCTCCCACAGCTTATCCTTTTATTCCTAAAAAAATCTACAAGTTAATATTTCACATGAAAAGAACATCTACTAACAAAAGGACTGGATGCCCTTAACTTTTCCCAACTAGCCTGACATTGCTGCCATGTACTGATTTTTTAAAGCTTTTTTACAACTGCTGTTCCCAAGACATAGAACAGACATATAACAGAGGGATTCTCCCAAAGTTGTTGGCTTTGACCTTGCAAATAGTGTATGGTCCCCACTGAATAATTTTATCTCTTGTGTCTCAACAGCACCAAAGTGAGAAATCACACCACAATTAAAAAGCTAATGACAATGTTATCTTCTCAAATCCATATCCTATATCTTATCAATATTCAAATACCTTGAAATAAATATACCTTTAATGACTATTTTTAAGCAGGAATAGTATTGGTGCATGCCTATGCCTGAGCAATTAAGAGTGGGAATTTACTTTATGGGGTTGCTTAGTCACAGAAACTGAACTAGAAGTAACCTAACAGGTCATTTTCCTGTGAAACAAGGTCATTCTTTCTATTCTATTCTTTAATGAGCTGTTAAAGGACCCAGGTGATAAGACTTTCACCACTTCCTTCTTTCACAGCTTGTAGATCTCACTGCTTGAAAGCAATACCAATAGGTCATTCTTTTGAGCATGGTGTTTCATTTTCTGCTCTTCTTCCTACATATAAATGTTATTCTTAGTCCACAACAAATTAAGATACACTACCAAACAATGGCCAAAACAGGCACGATAAAGTTATCACAGTAACAGACATAATACCTTTTCATATATCTATTTTACTCTACTTAAATTGAGCAAAATAAAAAATTTAAAACCTTTCACTCAAAGAGCAAGAGCTGAAGCCACTTATACAAGGCTGTTCTGTGTATGGTTTTGATCTCAGTTCTTACTCTTAAGTGACTTTAAGGAAGTTACACAGTAAAACTTAAGTGAACAAGCTGATGTGAGTGACTCATCATAAGATTAGTCCGTAAGTCCAAGAACAGCATCTTCATAACACATATCAAAAGGTAATTGTATTGTAAGAGCTTTAAATAAATTTTTAAAAAGCACTTTTAGAACAGCCCTAATGAAGAAAACTGAAAAGACATCTGCTACAGAGCTAAAAACAAAGCTTCAGAGATAATATAATGGTGGAAGGCAAGCAAATGCCAACCTACGGGACTAGAAAGGTCAGGTTAGAGACACTGCTTGCTTCATTCAGTTGTACACAAGTTTGCTGTGCACTCTTAATACACATCTCTGCCAAGTAAGGGAATCACAAAGGGATCATAAAATAGATAATCCAAGTTATTTTGCCCATCATATCTTTGTACAGCCCTTAATACATTATTCAGAATAAAGGCTGAGAAAAAAAAAAATTCTGCCCCTCTTAAGTCTAATGAGGGAAACCAGAGCCTACAACCTATTCCTTCCAGGTTGCAAGAGCCTCTGAAGACAACAGATGGAAGCACTGTAAGTTAGTAGAAGCATCAGGAAAATCCAAAAAGCTGCCAAAGCATTCCTCCACTGTGGTCAGGAACTGCAGAGCTGCCAAAACCAGGGGTCAGGAACAGAGAACTGACAAATAGTGCAAATGCTTTCCAAGCTGTAAGAGTCATGATTCTCAGGGTAGTTGAGCTCCCTCGTTGTACCTACATAACTTGAAAAAGCTTGCCTTTTTTTTTTTTTTTTTTTTTAATAAAGCCATGGGTGGGGAAGCAGGCCCAAAGGCAGCTTCTGGACGGAAAATCACTTATTTACACTTTAAAAACAAAACCTTTCGCTCAACTGGTGCAGGGAAGATGGGCTCAGGCCAAAGCCTGTTTGCAATTCTACCCTAGCTGACAGATGTTCTTTGAGTGAAGGAAATTCTTGCCCATGCATTAAAGAGCTATCTAACAAACATGGAAGTGAATGGGAGTCTTCCTACCGAGTTCACTTACATGCTGCATCAAACCAAGATGTCATACAATTCAGCAACTGTTATTCCTAAAATTTCCCATTTCTATATTAACACAAGTGTATTTCCTTAGCTTGGTGAATCTGTAGGAAGTCAGGGTTGGGGCCCGAGTAAATGTTTTTGCTTCTATGTAAACTATTAACAGATCTTTACCTGCATGTTCATTTAAGGGGGTAACTGAAGCAGTTTAGGTAGTGAAAGCTGGTTAAAAATTGGTTAATCAAATAATATTGTTAAAACCCATATAGTTAACTAGGAAGATTTAGGTGCGTTTGGCACTAAGCATCAGCCAAAGAAAGGTACTGAAACTTGTGCTTTCAGTTTAGGTTGACTGATTCATGAAGCAGCAAAGGGATTCTAGGCCAATGTATCTTTTATCTCAGGTACCTCTTTCTCATTTAAATCTCAGCATATAAGCAGGGGACTTGAAGATCCAAAATGAGCTACTAAACAGCCATGATATCCCTTGTTTCACAGAGTCAAATTAAGAAAACTGTTCCCAAATTCACTGGAATACAAAAATAAACTGACAAAAAAGTAGTCTTGAAAGAAAGAACAAATGCAAAGTCTCCAGTAAGCTACATTCACTACCTAAGGTTCTAATACTATGAAGATACGTATCAGATTAAGCAGAGAACATTTTGAAAATGCCCATCAGAAGGAGAGATGCAATACATGTTGCTTTGCCACCTGCTTTAGTGACTACAGTAACCAGCTTGTTACACACAACTGAAGAATGGGAAAAAGTGCCACTGAAATGGATGCTATAACTTGACTCATTTTGAGGTTGCTTCTTTGTTTGAGCTTTTCTCGCTATTATCAGAGGAATGAGTGTTTATCCTGGTCTTGATATGCCCTCACCACATACAACAATTTCAAGGTCTGAAACTGCTGCTTTGAAGCTAAACCCATAAAGATCATGCTAAGAAATGTTACATGGTATTGCATCTACATTACATTCTCTGCCATGTTCGAGCAAGACACACTGGGTTAAGGTAGGATTTTGAATGCTTGATTCACATACAAGGTACATATCATTGAGATTCCTCAAAACAGCCAAAATCCCAAGGACTCAACTGAAGAGTTGCACTAGGCCATATCAAGGAAAGGGGAAAGACTCCCTTCAGTATCAGGCACCTAAATTCTCAGCAGGTGTAAGGCATCTCTTTCTACTTGGTATTTTCAACATGTCACCTCATCCTGGAGTTAGATGCCTTACCATTAGTCCCTCCTTTGAAAGAGAAATGACAGTGATCATACCTGTGAGCCAACAGGTAAACAAGTCAACAGATAACTCAATTATAACATCAAGGCAAGGGAAACCTCATTCCTTGCCTGCCTTTACCAAAAGGGATTTAAACCTGCCTTTATAATCTCCAGGAGACTGCCCTAAATGCTAAGCTGCAGTAGAAGAACTGCAGAAGGCAAGTCTATGAATTCCTGTCTGATCAAACCAGTCCGTTTTGCATAATTAAAGATGCATTTGATCAAAGGCCATATCCTATGGCCTAGTGAAAGAGGCACTCCTGTGGTAGGCAGGAAGTCTGGATTATAGTCTCAGCTCTGAGGAAACATTTAACACTCAAATTGAAACCGCCTTCCTTGTTCCACAGTCATGCTTCGTGTAAGAAGCACACCATCTTTCTCAGCCCTTAGATATTTCCTGCAAAGACCTTCAATACTGAAGGCTGAGAGCATGAACTACTCCCCACGTCGAAGCGAATAACATACCACCCCAAGCTTAGGTTTTCACAGGCAGATAATGAGCTGAACCCAAGTCTCTTGCATCAGTCAAGTCATCTAACACCAGAAAGCCAGAGAAAAGTAGATGCAGGACAAAACTGCGGTGAACTACCTTTCCTTCCACCATGGTTTATACACGGCCTGATCTTATGAAGCATCTCAAAGCTCATCTGCTGAAAGGAGCCCTGAAGAGATGAATGATGCCTATCTGCACTCTTAATCCTAATAACAGCTTGGACAGGAGTAAGCCTGCAAATGGAACATATATGACTACCAAGCTGATTATTGAAAACTGAGCTTCCATTCAAATGAAAACAAAGAACTTTTCAGAATCCAAAAATCAGGAACCTAGTCTACAAAACCAACTTAAATCCTAAAGGTCTGTAGCCCATAGACTGTTTCAAGAATGTTTACGTCTAGTATTTCAGCCAAACAGTTCTGTTTTGTTTTTAAACACATATACATATGTCACATCCAGGCAGGTAAGTGTTAAAAACAACGGGAAAACAATAGAAGGTTAAAGTATGCAATGCAATAAGAATGTTTAGCATGCCCTGACACTCCAATGCCCCCCCTCCCCCCACAGGCATCTAATTGTTTGCTTTTCCTCCTACATACAATAATGAAGTGAACTACAATCAAAGTGTGATGACAAACGGTCCCAGGGCTTGCATTCTTCAGAAAACACTGGCATTTGTAAACCAAGAAAGATAGATGTAATCAACCACCCTCATACAAGAGAAGGATCTGGAAGAATATGTTGGCAAAGTCTTCAAACCACATTAAGCACTAATTTGAAAGTATGTTTGAAAGGAAGAAAGCAATGCATCTAATACCAGTTTATTTGTGTAACAACAACTAGAAACTGAACTTGCTAGACATATTTTGAAAGATGGAAACAATTAAAATACATTAGTGATCTAAACAGGCACTGTATTTTAAAAGAAAAGAACTTTAAACAATCAAGGTTACACATATCCACATTTTGTTGACAAATCCTCACCTTCCCTTGATCTGCTAATATTCAGTACTTCTACTACATGGAAACACTGCATGTGTTCTTACAGAAATTCACAAAAGCCAAATCTATACATTTGCCTATGGAAAGAGTGATATATTCTCATGAGAGAAAAACAAACAAAAAAAACCCCACAACACATCAGCTGCACAATGGCAATTGTTCTGCCTCCAACATGAAAAACTTTGACCCTTCTATCCAAAAAACAACGTAGTGCTGGAAACAGAGTGGCCTGGCTGCACTATATCAATGTAACCACTAAATGGTCAGCTCATTTTACCAGTAAATCAAAATGGACAAAGTATGCCAAGAGAACATCTTACCCACTTCTTGCCCTTTGTTAGTAAGATCTTAACCAAAGGGTAAGGAACTCAGTATGAGATTAGACTTGGCAAGATTAATAATATTAAAATAAGTATTAAGATTTATTTGAACTTAGTTTCAAATATTTAAGTTAGAGATTAACACAACCTGCACTGTTTGCAGTCATGTTTGAAATGCAATACTTCAGGTTTCTGGACACTGACAACCCCTCCTTCAAAACAAGATCAAGTCATTCCAAAGCCCAAGCGGGAGCTGTTAAAAACTAGAGACATCTTCAGATACTCACTTTTGACCTGCTTCAGTCTTACCAAGTCACCACAAACACGAGTTTCAGAAAACATCGGCACGTCTTCATAACCTGATACTTCCTCTCCTTTATTTGCATGCTTTGATGATCAGCAAAATCATTAATATTTATAAGCATCATCATTAGTATAACATTAGCAAACAAGGAAGTTAATAGCTCATGCCCACAAGCTACTGCTTCTAATCTTCTGAAAACAGACATCAATACAGTGTGCTTCTAGTCTTGAGGATTTTACATGCAGCAAAAGCTTGGCTATACAGAAGGATGACAGAGTTGGAGATATCCAGATTGGCGTTTGATCTCTGTTTTATGCGTTTTATGCTTCGAATTATTAGCTTTGTTGGAAAATTACTTCTAATATATAAGCCACGTAAATGTTTTAAAAGGCCATGTTAATTAATACACTAAAAATAAAAAGATGTAATCAGTGCAAATCAATCACTGCTTTAGAGACCCAAGGGAAAAAAGATCTATTTCAGAATTTTCAAATAAGGTGCAATATTTCCAGCTAATATACAAGACTAAAGCACCAAACAAGAACTAGAGGTAATTGCGTTCCTAATAGTAGAGTACTTGAATTTTAGGAACAAAATGGTGGTAATTACCCCATGAAACAGCTTCATCATTCATTAAAAGTAAATAGTAAAATACTAAAGACATAATCAACATAACTAAAATCATTATTGGTACAGCGAGTAGACAGATTTCAAACAAGCAATGCCATCACACTATATTCTATAATACTTATGTCTTAATAGTGATACACCTGTAGCAACACGTAGTCTGGAGGCAGTTCTTGGGACATTTGTCCTTCAGAGAAAGAGAAAACGAAGTAGTGAAATAGGACTTTGACAAGCAACAGAAAAATCAGTACTAGAAAATAGGAATTATATCACCTTTTAAATATCAATATAAGGAACAAACTTCAGACAGATCTGCCCTTGTAAATAAGATCACAGCCACTAAAGAAACAAGTAGACAGAGTACAAGGAACACAAACATATCATATTTGGCCCCTCTTCCAACCCTGTTTCACTTTTTTTTTTTTTGACAGCTATTCAAATGTCTTAAGTAGCACAGTCTTCACTTGTAGGATAAGCTAGGTAAGTTATGACAGTAATAAGAGCATATCCCCTGTGTGGTAGGGCTTGTAAAACTACCACTTTTAATGTGCATTTCAAGAGGAATGAAGAAACAAAAATGCATATGCCACTAATGTAGAGTATATTCTTTCTACTGCATATACCTTCATATTTCCCAAAATATCTAGATCTACTCATGATTTAGTAAGTGCTCAAAGTTACACAATTCTGAATTCTACTAATAGCTGAGTAAATCACTAGGATGTAGCTTATTAACAAATGGACATTCTTGTTCAGAGTCAGAATAGAAGTGTACAGTGAAGTCAACCAACTGTAAAAGTGTAATTAGAGAGGGGAGGAAAACTAGAAGGTTACAAATAAAAGTCTATCAGAATAAGAAAGATACATGTAATTTGTGAGGCTGTATTAATAACAGAATCAAGAAATATTTCTTATATAGTTAACACTGTAACGTGAAAACAAGAAAGCCAAGACACCAGTAGTCAGTGGAGCCTAGATCTTCAAACTTCAGTGTACAAGTAAACACTGCACAAGGTGACAACATCTCAGTGGGCACTGCATCCACAGGTGCAAGACCCCCAAGGTCAGCATCTGGCTACTTTCCAAACACAAGGCCAAAGTTCCAAGTGTTTGAAAGCACTGCTCCAGCTCCACCAAGAACACATTCACACTACAGGTCTTCAAAACACAAAATTGGTGTTCTACTGAAGCCAGGGAAGTGGGGTTCTACTGAAGCCAGGGAAGT